>JAVIAB010000049.1:19976778-20041778 GCA_032433765.1 Megaustenia siamemsis
TGAGAAAAAAAGCTAGGAATCGCCCCCCCCCCCCCCCTCATAGAATATATAAGGAAACAACAGATAAATTGGTATGGCCACGTGACAAGAAAGAACAAAACACAACACAACGAGCCTTCAACAAACGTTGTGAGAACACCAGACCCAAGGGTCGACCACGAAAAAGATGGATCGATGGAATATTAGAAGCACTAGGAAACATAACAGCAGCAGAGGCGAACAGAAGAGAAACAGACCGCAAATTATATCTCCCCTCGACGCTGAAAGGCAGATGAGGAAGAAAAGAAGAAGAAGAAGTGTTTGGTTTCATAAATTGAAACCACTCCTGTGAAATATTATTTATTATAATAAGGGGAATGTACCAGAATCTGTATATCTCCACCCATAAACGCTACTAAATTTACACGATTAGAAATATGTGTAAAATGCCATCGTGAGATAGGAACAGACAGGATTGAAGAGTTCATCGCATGATCTTTGGTAATAGCTCCATTATCGGTCCAGATAGGGCAAAATAGGACATTTTGAGAAGCATTACCGTCGCTGAAAGTTCTTCTCAACTAATTGCCCCTGAGTGGTTCTCAGAATGGCGCAGCATATTACGTTGACGCCGCCAAACATTTACCAAGAGCGCCATGCCGAGGATATCATCATGTGCCTTCTAAGTGGTTAGGGAGCCGTGATAACTCAGTGATTAGTGAACTGGACTACTAAGGACAAGAGGTCGAGTTCGATCCTGATCGACGGCTTCCACGTTCACCCAGCCTTAAATGAGTACCGGATTTTTCTCTCGGAAAAGTAAAGCGGCACGGGCGTAATACCGATCACATTACCCCAAAAACCATGTGTCTGTAGAAACTATGACAACTAACAACATATTCCCTATACGCTACTTCGCGTGACGTGGCTCTAATGCCCATTAATCTAGATGCCCACCTATTCTAATGCCCACTTATCCTAATGCCCCCTTATCATAATGCCCACTTATCCCAATGCTCACTTATCCAAATGCCCACTTATCCTAATGCCCACTTATCCCAATGCCCACTTATCCAAATGCCCACTTATCCTAATGCCCATTTATCACAATGCCCACGTATCCAAGTCTTTGTCGTAGTAAGTTCCCAGTGAACATTCAAGATTCATGTCTTCCAACTGGCCGACGTCTAGTCGTAGTACGATGGTGGTTGTATACCGTGATGGTGTTATGATGATGGTAGTATACCGGGATAGTGGTATGATGATGGTAGTATACCGGGATGGTTGTATGATGATGGTAGTATGATGATGGTAGTATACCGGGATGGTGGTATGATGATGGTAGTATACCGGGATGGTGGTATGATGATGGTAGTATACCGGGATAGTGGTATGATGATGGTAGTATACCGGGATGGTGGTGTGATGATGGTAGTATACCGGGATGGTGGTATGATGATAGTAGTATACCGGGATGGTGGTATGATGATGGTAGTATACCGGGATAGTGGTATGATGATGGAAGTATACCGGGATGGTGGTGTGATGATGGTAGTATACCGGGATGGTGGTATGAAGATGGTAGTATACCGGGATGGTGGTATGTTGATAGTAGTATACCGGGATAGTGGTATGGTGATGGTGGTATACCGGGATGGTGATATGATGATGGTAGTATACCGGGATAGTGGTATGGTGATGGTAGTATACCGGGATGGTGATATGAAGATGGTAGTATACCGGGATGGTGGTATGACGATGGTAGTATACCGTGATGGTGGTATGTTGATGGTAGTATACCGTGATGGTGGTATGATGATGGCAGTATATCGGAATGGTGGTATGGTGATGGTAGTATAGCATGATTGTGGTATGACGATAGTAGTATAGCATGATGGTGGTATGACGATAGTAGTATACCGGGATAGTGGTATGGTGATGGTGGTATACCGGGATGGTGATATGATGATGGTAGTATACCGGGATAGTGGTATGGTGATGGTAGTATACCGGGATAGTGGTATGATGATGGTAGTATACCGGGATGGTGGTATGACGATGGTGGTATACCGTGATGGTGGTATGTTGATGGTAGTATACCGTGATGGTGGTATGCTGATGGTAGTATATCGGAAAGGTGGTATGGTGATGGTAGTATAGCATGATTGTGGTATGACGATAGTAGTATAGCATGATGGTGGTATGACGATAGTAGTATAGCATGATGGCCGTGTAACGATAGTAGTATAGCATGATGGTGGTATGACGATAGTAGTATAGCATGATGGTGGTATAAAGATAGTAGTATAGCATGATGGTGGTATGACGATAGTAGTATAGCATGATCGCGGTATGACGATAGTAGTATAGCATGATGGTGGTATAAAGATAGTAGTATAGCATGATGGTGGTATGTTGATGGTAATATAGCATGATTGTGGTATGACGATAGTAGTATAGCATGATGGTGGTATGTTGATGGTAATATAGCATGATTGTGGTATGACGATAGTAGTATAGCATGATGGTGGTATGACGATAGTAGTATAGCATGATGGTGGTATGACGATAGTAGTATAGCATGATGGTGGTATAAAGATAGTAGTATAGCATGATGGTGGTATGACGATAGTAATATGGCATGATGGTGGTATGACGATAGTAGTATAGCATGATGATGGTATAAAGATAGTAGTATAGCATGATGGTGGTATGTTGATGGTAATATAGCATGATTGTGGTATGACGATAGTAGTATAGCATGATGGTGGTATGACGATAGTAGTATAACATGATGGTGTAATAACGATAGTAGTATAGCATGATTGTGGTATGACGATAGTAGTATAGCATGATTGTGGTATGACGATAGTAGTATAGCATGATGGTGGTATGACGATAGTAGTATAGCATGATTGTGGTATGACGATAGTAGTATAGCATGATGGTAGTATGACGATAGTAGTATAGCATGATGGTGGTATGACGATAGTAGTATAGCATGATGGTGGTATGACGATAGTAGTATAGCATGATTGTGGTATAACGATTGTAGTATAGCATGATTGTGGTATGACGATAGTAGTATAGCATGATTGTGGTATGACGATAGTAGTATAGCATGATGGTGGTATAACGATAGCAGTATAGCATGATTGTGGTATGACGATAGTAATATAGCATGATTTTGGTATGACGATAGTAGTATAGCATGATGGTGGTATAACGATTGTAGTATAGCATGATTGTGGTATGACGATAGTACTATAGGATGATGGTGATATAACGATAGTAGTATAGCATGGTTGTGGTATAACGATAGTACTATAGCATGATTGTGGTATGCCGATTGTATTATAGCATGATGGCAGTACGACGATAGTAGTATAGCATGATGGTGGTATGACGATAGTAGTATAGCATGATGGTGGTATGACAAAAGTAATATAGCATAATAGTGTAATGACGATAGTACTTTAGCATGATGGTGATATGACGATAGTAGTATAGATTGATGGATGATGGTATGATGATAGTAGTATATCATGATGGTTGTGGTTTCACATGATGGTTGGATGTTGATGGTTGTATACCATGATGGTGATATGTTGATGGTAGCATACCATGATGGTAGTATGTTGATGGTTAAATACCATGACAGTTGTATGATTATGGTAGTATACCATGATGGTGGTATGATGATGGTAGTATACCATGATGGTAGTATACCATGATGGTGGTAAGATGATGGTAGTATACCATGAAGGTGGTATGTTGATGGTAGTATACCATGATGGTAGTATAACATGATGGTTGTATGATGATGGTAGTATACCATGATGATGGTAGTATACCATGATGGTGGTATGTTGATGGTAGTATACCATGATGGTGGTATAGCATTATGGTGGTATGTTGATGGTAGTATATCATGAAGGTGGTATGATGATGGTAGTATACCATGAAGGTTGTATGATGATGGTAGTATACCATGAAGGTGGTATGATGATGGTAGTATACCATGATGGTGGTATGATGATGGTAGTATACCATGATGGTGGTATGATGATGGTAGTATACCATGATGGTGGTATGTTGATGGTAGTATACCATGATGGTTGTATTATGATGGTAGTATACCATGATGGTGGTATGATGATGGTAGTATACCATGATGGATGTATGATGATGGTAGTATACCATGATGGTGGTATGTTGTTGGTAGTATTCCATAATGGTAGTATGATGATGGTAGTATACCATGATGGTGAAATGTTGATGGTAGTATACCATGATGGTGGTATGATGATTGTAATATACCATGATGGTGATATGTTGATGGTAGTATACCATTATGGTGGTATGATGATTGTAATATACCATGATGGTAATATGTTGATGGTAGCATACCATGATGGTCGTATGATAATGGTTGTATACCATGTTGGTGGTATGATAATAGTAGTATACTAAGATCGTACACACACTACTTAAGCCAACTGAGAGTATTACACAACAGGCCCTTTTTTGGAATCCTCAGGGGAAAAGACAAAGAGGAAGACCAAGGAATTCTTGGAGAAGACAGATAGAAGCAGAGATGAAGATGATGGGGAAGACATGGAATGATCTTAAAAGAATGGCAAAAAACAGAACGACTTGGAAAGTGTTTGTTGAAGACCTATGCTCCACTGGGAGCTAAAAAGGTAGAAGAAGAAGAAGACTAAGATGGTGTTATGATGATTGTAGTATACCATGATGGTAGTATACCACCAGTAGGTGGTATAAACCTGTTGATATTATCAGCACTGAAGTTGGTATGATGATGGTAGCATACCATAACCGTAGTGTGACAATGGTAGTATATCATGAAGGTGGTATGATGATGGTAGTATACCATGATGGTGGTATAATGACAGTGGTATCCAATGACGGTGGTATATCACCGGTATAATATCAGCTTGGAAGTGAACCACGCATTGTGACAACAATTTGGGAACCACTGGCATTAGAGTTCTTGTACAATACATTGCTGCGGCAGGTGTTGCTGGAGTCAACGGTAGCGATAACATCCAGTAGACCAAGAAATTAAATTATAGCCTACTTGTACGTATTTCCAGTAACGCTGCGCTACCCTATCATTACCTCCCATTTACTGAGTCAACTCCGTAATAAAAGCTACAGCGGGGGTGAAATAAAAAAAACTCGCGACTGTACACCTCGTAACGACAGCACCCAGGCATGCGGTCTTCATTATACACCTCTCTCCCCCTTAAATACCCCTGGTAGACTCAATACAACAGGTCCGATGACGTAACAGTTGATAACAATGAAAGATATGAACGCGCGTCATTTCATACTTAATTCTATAAGCGTGCCAGTCAGAATACAGTTGATTATACTCGCATCTTTAAGCTATTTTAGTTTAGATAAATCAATATACATCAATGTCATCATCATCATCATCATCATCATCATCATCATCATCATGGACTCAAGTACTATGCCTGCTGACGTAGGCAATCATGTTTCTTCCACAGCTGTTTGTTGATTATATGTTAGTCATCATCATCAAGTACCGGGCCTACTGGCGTAGGTGATCATGTCTCTCCACAACCTTCGATCTCGGCAGCTATTTATCATTTCTGTTGTTGACCTTCTGCCAAGCCATTTTCTTAAGCTGTCTGTTATTTTTTCTCTTTGCGTCCCTATATCTCTTCGTCCCTAAATTTTTCCTGTTGTTACAATATACTCCAGTTGTTCCCTTCTCACTACATGGCCACAAAATGATGATTGTTTCTTCCCAATATTGGAAATTAGCTCTCTTTTTGCTTTGACCTCTCTCAGATCATCTTCATTACTCTTCTTAGCTGTCCATGGTACTCTCAACATTCCCGTGTAAAACCACATCTCTACAGACTCCAGTGATCTTCTTATATGTTAGTAGTCTTGTGAAATGTTCTAAGTTCTGAAACATGACGTAAGTACAGTTCTGCTATCTATATTTATTGACTTTTCGAGCCGGCCCATATGGCATAAACCGAGATACTGCTTCTCTTATCTAAACTTTTATTCTAGCAGTTTTCAATCCTTGTAAAGATCTTTTATCAAATCTCACCATTTGTCTCTATTTTGTACAAGCAACTCTATCTCATTGAGGGAGCTGATTCCTGCTGCTCTTGCCTCTCTGATCAATGTTCTTCTCAGTGTCTCTTTGGGTCGGCCACTTTTCCTCTTACCTGTTGGTTTCCACATGAGGGCTTGCTTTGTTATTCGGTTATTATCTCTCCTCATCACATGTCCAACATACGACCATCATCTTTTCTTTATTACTGAAGATATTAGTGGTTGATTGGCGATTTCTCTAATTTACTCGTTTGTTTTGAATTCGTTCCACACTATACCAAGTATTTTCCTTAGACAGTTATTTTAGAATGCAAGTATAATATAATATACTTGCCAATATTTTAGAATAAAAGTCCATTAAAAATGATCACAGGAGATGCTATAATTTGTGGAATAATTTGAGGTTAAATTATGGTTATTTTACATCATCATCATCATTGAGTACCGTCTCCACATCGAGGGTTGGCTACCGTGAAGCGCCATTACACTCTGTCTCTTGCTTTGATGGTACAGGCTGTCATAGGTTGACTTGTTCATCTTTTGATATTACTCGTCCATGTTAGTCTTGGTCTGCCTTTGCCTCGTTTATCTTGTATTTTCCCCTCCAGGATTACTTTTAGTAGGCTGTTGTGTCTTTTAACATGGCCCCAAAATTGCATTTGTCTTGTTTGAATTGTGTTTAGTAGTTTTCTTTCATTTTTAGTTGTTTTAAGACTTCATCATTTGTTTTTTTTTTTTCCTTCTATCCAATTCTACCTATTCTTCTATATATCCACATTTCAAAGGCTTCAATTTTCTGTTCTATTTACTTGTCTAATGTTCATGTTTCTGCACCATACAAGAATGTTGAGAAGATGTAACATTTTGTATTCTCAGTTTTACCCCTGGTGTTATTTGTCTTGATGTCAGTATACTTTTTCATGACATTAAAATTACTTTTTGCCATTCCTATTCTTTTGTTTATTTCAGTTTTACATTTTTCCATCACTGGTTATAGTATGTCCAAGGTAGTTGTAGTTCTGAACTGTCTCCAGGTCTATTCCTTCAATTTTGATATCCACTTGTGGGTTTTGAGTATTTTCTTTGTTTATGATCATAGTTTTAGTCTTTTTGATATTCATATCTAGTCCATATTTGTTGCTTATCATGTTTATTTTTTATTAAGTAATTGTTGTAGATCTTTAGGATTTTCTGCTAGTAGTACAGTATCATCAGCATATCTTAGGTTATTGATTACCTTTCCATTAATGTTTAGGCCTGGCATCTCTGTGATGTTTTTAAAGATTTGCTCAGTGTATAGATTGAACAAGCTTGGTGATAGGATACATCCTTGTCTTACTCCTCTTTTTATATTAATAGGTGTAGAGTTCTCTTTGTTATATTTTATTATTGCTGTTTGCTCCCAGTATAGATTACATATTAGTCGTATGTCCATGTCATCTAGATGTATCTCTTTTAGGCATTCTATAAGTTGTTTGTGGTGTACTCTATCAAAAGCTTTGGTGTAGTCTATGAAGCAGGCATATATTGGTTTGTTTACTTCTGTGTACTTTTCGATTAATGTTCTCATGCAGAATATTGCTTCTTTTCTCCCGCTATTTTTCCTAAATCCAAATTGCTGCTCATCTAATTCAGTATTGATTTTATTCTGAATCCTTCCTTGTATAACTTTTAGCAAGATTTTTGTAACGTGGCTCATTAGGCTTATTGTTCTAAAATCACGGAATTCAACTGCACCATTCCTTTTAGGCAATGCAATGAAAGTTGTTTTTAGTTCATTTGGTATGTATCCCGAATGGTATATGTCGTTGCATATGTATGTAATCACTTCAATGCCAAAATCTTGAAGTGCCGGTATCATCTCTATCTGTATGCTGTCAGGTCCTGCTGCTTTTCCCTTTTTCTTTTTCATTGTTTTTATAACTTTTTCCACCTCCGATTTTAAGATTTTATAGCCTGACGTACATTTTATAATTGGTTTCTTTTCCCTTTCCTAATAAAATAATTATGTTATATATTCCTTCCATCTGTTGATTATATCTTTGTTGTCTGTTAACATTTTTCATTTTTTGTTTGCAACACATCCACATTCTGTGGCTTTAAAAAAATGTTTACTAGTCATTCTATTTATTTCTGTCTGCAAACGTTAGAACACATTCAGCTATCTAAATAAGTAGCTGTCAGTGGCAACGTCATTCATGAAGGTGTTTGTACTCACGGCTATAGCATAGGGTTACGATCACAGCTCGGGAATAAATTGTGTATCTCTATTTTCCAATTAAGGCAAGTATCTTCCGGATAGGGTAGGGCTGAATACTTGTGTTGTAGACAAATATTTATAGGACGAAACAGCACGAATAGTAGTTTCCAGTGGTTTAGGCTGGAGACAAATAATAATAAATGAATATTATTATGTCGCCAATGATAGCTATTTTTGTTTAGGTAGCTTAGTTGGCCGTGTGCTCTAACGTTTGGTTTCTCGTATCAAGGCGTTGTGCCAATGAGTACAAGGTTCGATCCTGCTTCGGACCATATATTGTTCTTTGTTTTTTTTTTATGTTGTTGATTAGTCATGATTTTTTTTTCTGTTCTTGATTATTCATGATTTTTTTTTCTGTTCTTGATTATTCGTGATTTTTTTCTGTTGTTGATTATTCATGATTTTTTTTCTGTTGTTGATTATTCATGATTTTTTTCTGTTGTTGATTATTCATGATTTTTTTTCCGTTGTTGATTATTCATGATTTTTTTTCTGTTGTTGATTATTCATGATTTTTTTTTCTGTTGTTGATTATTCATGATTTTTTTTCCAGTTGTTCATTATTCATGATTTTTTTTTCTGTTGTTGATTATTCATGATTTTTTTCTGTTGTTGATTACTCATGATTTTTTTTTCTGTTGTTGATTATTCATGATTTTTTTTCCCCGAGCGCTGTAGACCATACCACCTCCTCTCTGTTCGTTTCTACCTCGGCCAAGGTCAAAGCCCTGGTAGTGCCAAGGACGTGTTCCTTATTTGTATGGGACGAAACACAGACAAGTTCTGAGTTTATCAAATTGACAAATATAAATCCATAAAGTTATCGGAAACTTCACGAAGGAAACGTAAATATGAAAGTAAATATGGAAAATAAATGTAGATAAATATAAAACAGTGTACGAAGTAGTTCAAAGATGTTTACATAACAATTAGAGTGTGTGCTAGTCCAAGTGTATGGTGAAAGACCGAATAACCTTAATCATATAAACATCGGTCATATTACTACGCTAAAAGAATGATACGTGATTCCTTATGCACAGCATTTTATTAAAAGAGGAGAAAGGAGAAGAGCAAGAGGCAGAGAGTAAGATGGACAGATAATATGAAATAAACGCTACGAAGCATCAGTTCACAGCGAGTTAAGTCGCTAAAAGTGCAATGACCATAAGAAAGAAAGAAAGAAAGAAAGAAAGAAAGAGAGGAAGAAAGAAAGGAAGGAAGAAAAAAAGAAAGAAAGAAAGAAAGAAAGAAAGGAAGAAAGAAAGAACGAAACAACGAAAGAAAGAAAGAAAGAAAGAAAGAAAGAAAGAAAGGAAGAAAGAAAGAACGAAACAACGAAAGAAAGAAAGAAAGAAAGAAAGAAAGAAAGAAAGAAAGAAAGAAAGAAAGAAAGAAAGAAAGAAAGAAAGAAAGAAAGAAAAACATACAATTTTAACACAGGAATAAGAAACAAGCAACGAACTGCAAGATATAGCAGCAAATCGTCAATCGAGAACTAAGATTGTAGTCTTTAGTCCCAGAGCAGAATGGAAATGAATAAATGAATAGGAATAGATTACAGAGAAAAAAAAAGCATAACATTTTAGCAGAATAATTAAGATAGCGAAAAGAACACTAAAAAAAAATATAACAGGAAATATAAGTATAAGTATAGTTTAACTTCTCCTTCATCATCATCATCATCATGTGCCATACCGGTTGGCGTAGGTGATCATGTCCCTCCACAATCTTCTATCTACAGTGCATCGTATCAGTTCTGTTGTTGACTGTTTTCCATGCCATGACACCAAGCTATCCAGTATTTTCTCTCTTTGTCGTCCGCTATCTCTCTTTCCTTTTATTTTGCCAGTTGTAACCAAGTATTCCAACTTTTCTCTTCTCATGATGTGCCCGAAAAATGTTGATTGCTTCTTTCTGATGTTTTTAAGAGCTCCCTTTTTGTGTTGGCCTCTTTGAGAACTTCCTCATTAGTCTTTTTAGCTGTCCAGGGAACTTTCAACATTCTTCTGAGAAATCCCATCTCTGTGGCCTCTAACCGTCTTTTCATTTGTTTGTCTACTGTCCATGATTCGCTTTCATAGGTCAGACGTGGTTCTATATAGCACCGATGAACTCTCTTTCTCATTTTTATTTACATAGATTTGGTGCATAAGATATTTTACATTTTCTGAAATGCTATTTTGGCCTGAGCTATTCTGCTTTTTATTTCTGTGGTGCATCTCCCAACTGCTCCTTCATTCATCCCTTTTTTTTATTTGATTTTCATACTCCAGGGGATAGATAACTTGCTGTCTCTCCTTGCTTTTTGAATTGACGATTATACTGTCTCGCTACCTTTCAGCATTATGTCTATCTATTTACATCAACGACGTTTTCTTTTCCCATGTGGGTTCCATGAATATCTCTTTCTTACTGTGTTGGTTTCAAGTTTTCTAAGAGTGTATCCAGTCAATCTTCAACTTCTATGAGCAATCTGACGCTTGTAGCGTTCCATCTTCTTCTCATTCTGCGATCATTGCTCATTCAGACTTCATTGCTCATTCAGACTTCATTGCTCATTCAGACTTCATTGCTCATTCAGACTTCATTGCTCATTCAGACTTCATTGCTCATTCAGACTAGGACTCCGGACTCGCTTATGAAGACAGCTGTCTGTTTCAGTGATTCGTTTGCCCCGTATAGTTTCTCTTCCAGGGAGGCGGGTGTGGACAACATTATCCTCCACAGGTTTACGTACTGGGGGCAATCCTGTAGAACATGTTTTGTTGTCATGTTATCCAGTGTACAGTGGCATTGGCTGGTTGTACCTATTTTGAGTTTGGTGAACATGTGTTTTCTCATTCTGTTGTGGTCCGTGCGTAATGAAGTATGATGACTTGATCCCTCCTTCATAATTGGAGGTATCCATCCCTCTCGTTATACTTTGGGTGTTCTTGTTTCCATTTTACATGGTAAAAAAAAGTAAAGAGGCCCCCGCCACGCCAAGTAGCGTATAGGGAATATGGTGTTAGTGGCCATAAATTTTACAGACCTTCGGCACATGATTTTTGGAGTAATGTGGTCGGTATTACGCCTGTGCCGCTTTACTTTCCCAGAAAAAAAATCCGGCACCCATTAAAGGCTGGGTGAACCGGAAACCGTCGGTTGGGATCGAACCCTACCTCTTGTCCTTATTTTACATGATACTACCCTTTTTACATGATAATAGTGGATTTGGCTTCATCGTAGCTGACCAGATGGTTCTCTTGTGGTAATCTCCCTTCATCCTTAGCTAGTTTGTCTGCACGTTCGTTTCCGTGTATATAACAGTGGGATTGTATCCACTGGACGATCACTATCTGGAAGTTATTACACAATTAGTCTAGGATTGATTATCAGGTCATCTAGATCAGGTATGGCCAATCTCTTTCAAATGGCGGGCCACTTTTTATTACTTTTTGTGTGTGGTGGGCCACACACATAACAACACCAATACCAATAAACTTGGCATTTGTTTTAAGGTAATATTTTTGTTATTTATCGGCATTATTTGCTTACATAAATCATTTTGTTGCAACAGAGTTAAAAATGCCTAGCTGATTTATAAAAATTAATAAGAGTTGCTATTTATATTGTTTAACAAACATGTTATAGTTAGGTCATTTTAAAGTTGACATGTAACAAACCTTAATGAGAACAATGTGGACGTTCATGTGCAGCAACAAGTTCATCAAATTTCAATGTGTTAAGATGATGATGATATTCGTAATAAATCCTGAAGGTGGCCATCAGTGATTCGGTTTCTTTGTGACGATTTAATCTCCTTCATTGTTGAAAAAGTGCATTCATATATATATGTGCTTCCGAACATTGAAGTAATTTTCAAATTGCAATCACTCAATGCGGGATATTTTTCCTGTGGCACAAGTTTCCAAAAGTCAATTCCTATCTCCATCCTTGATTGGTAAAAGGAGTCACTTTGGAGGTTACATAACTCCAACTGAAAAATATCATGTTGTTGGAAAATGTCACACTTCATAGGGTTGTTAAACAATGCCAGTTCTGGTCGTATACCATTGAAGACAGAACATCGTTCATTGAATTGCTCCAATAGTTTGTATAACATTAATACAGAAAATTTGAAATCAGTGTCAATAAGTTCTTTGCTCGAAGGAAAATGAATGAAGTTTTCTTTGGCCAGGGTAAATTAGTTTTATAGTTCACTTTTAGTTCACTTACAAATCCATCCAGGTGTATAATGCAAAGTAATGCTGGGTAATGGATTCCAGCCTTCCTTAATACTCCAGCTAAACCTGTTTGAGTACCACACATTGACTTAACGCCATCTGTCACTATTGCTGAAAGTATGTTTATGTCACCGATACTGTTAACTAACTTTCATAACTGAGTCATAAATGTCTTGACCTTTGGTCGTATTATGCAATGAATATAAAGCTAGTAGCTCTTCATTGATAATAAAGTATTTTGAAACAGTTCTTATGAAAATAAAAAGTTGTGCTGTGACTGATATGTTAGTGCCAAAGCCTGAGAAAAGTAAGCGGAATTTGTAACGACACTCCAAAGCCTGAGAAAAGTACGCGGAATTTGTAACGTCACTCTTTAATTTACTAGCTATATGAGAACTTATTTCCTCAACCCTTCTAGTGACTGTCTGTTTTGATAGTGAAACGCTCTCAAAATGACTGGCAATTTTTTCTTCACCAAATGCCCGCGCCATGTTAATAGAACAACGCTTTACGAAGTCACCGTCAAATAATGACTTTTTTTAAAATTTCGCCATGTCTACGCTTACAACAAACGATGCCATTAAGGAACTTGCTTGTTTTGTTGTTAATGTAGTAAAAACAGATTTCTGAGCACTAACCTTTTTCTTCAAATCGCACACAAGTGTAGAACGTATTGTACCAATGTAGTCCTTGTATTTAGCGACGTAATGTTGTGTGTAATGCCGTTTAAGATTATACTCTTTATTTACAGACAACACTTGCAAACACACAAGGCACTGCTGTTTGCTATCATTGTTGATAACAGACCTGGAGTAGTCAGTCGCTGGACACTGCGGGACTTGCTGAGGAGGGGATCTGAGTACTCATGGACATGTTCGGAGTGCAATGATGATGATGCAATGATGATGACCCGCAAATAACTCAATTGTTGATAAATAAAAAATCATGTTCCCATTTCTCATGAAAAAAATCTGATTTTTTCATTTAATTGACGTTTATTGCTCATATTCTACCACGACCGAAGCAACAGACAATGAAAACACAGATTACAACAATAGCACTGTTTCCTGTTAAAAATGGAACTGTTCACTGTAACTCGACAAAATCAGAATGATCAGATCGGATATCGGTTATATAATTTTGACTGATGACAAGAGGATTGGAGAGAAAGAAACTGAAAGTAAAATAATTGTGAGGTGAATGTGTTGGGGAGGAGAAGTGGGTGACTGGCAGTATTTCTTGGCGGAAACTGTTTGAACTCGCCGAACCGAGAGTCGGTTCTAGAACCATTCGTCGGCTTCTTCCTTTGTTTCAGTCGATCGCAGGATGATCGAACGGAAAAAAAGGATGGGTCGGGAATGACGGGAAGGCGATGTTAAACTAACTACTAGAGTGTTCCGGGTGTTAAACAGGTCTACTTGTACTATTCTTCTTCTTTGATTTACCTCGGATGTTTCCACCAATAATTATACTTTATTTCAAACAAACTAGTAGGGAATATTTGAGTTAGCTTTCTCCACGGTAGAAGTTAATGTAAGAAATTTTTAATCAATTTAACCCAGCACATTTTGCTCAATGCAAACTGATTTTATTTTGTATCCACCACGGGCCAAAAAAATGGACGTCGCGGGCCAATACCATCAACACCATCACCACCATCATCATCACCATCACCATCACCATCATCATTACCATCACCACCATCACCACAATCAACATTAGCATCATCATCATCACCACTAGCAACTCAATCAACACCATCATCACCATCACCATCACCACCATCACCATCACCACCACCATCACCATCACCACCACTATCACCACCATCACCACCATCACCACCATCACCATCACCACCATCACCATCACCACCATCACCACCATTACCACCACCATCACCACCACTAACACCATCACCACCAACACCATCATCACCATCATCACCATCACTACCATCACCATCACCACCATCACCACCATCAACACCACCACCACCACCACCATCACCATCACTATCACTACCATCATCACTATCACCACCACCATCACAATCAACACCATCACCACCACCATCACCATCACCATCATCACCACCATCACCATCATCACCATCACCACCATCACCACCATCATCACCACCACCATCACCACCACCACCATCACTATCACCACCATCACCATCACCACCATCATCACCATCACCACCATCATCACCACCACCATCATCACCACCACCATCACCACCATCACCATCACCACCATCAGCATCACCACCATCATCACCACCACCATCACCATCACCACCAGCATCACCATCACCACTATCACCATCACCACCACCATCACTATCACCACCACCATCACCATCACAATCAACACCATCACCATCACCACCACCATCAACATCAACACCATCACCATCACCACCATCACCATCACCACCACCATCACCATCATCACCATCACTACCATCGCCATCATCACCATCACCACCATCACCATTACCACCATCACCATCTCCATCATCACCATCACCACCATCACCATCAGCACCATCACCACCCCCATCACCACCACCATCACCACCATCACCACCATCACCACCATTACCACCGCCACTATCACCGTCACCATCATCATCACCATCACCACAATCACCATCATCACCACCATCACCATCACCATCACCACCACCATCACCATCACCACCACCATCTTATGGCCCCGGGCACCTTATTGGCCATCCCTGACCTTGATCACTGTTCCTGGGGGCTTAAGGGCTGTAAGGACAGATAGTGCAGAGGTCAAAATCACCAATTTCTCGTGCATATTTTACATGGGGCCGGATAAAAAAAAAACAAAAAAAAACTAAGCATTCTAGCAAAGCCAGTGAGTATCCGCGATTAAATGTAAACCCGGTCACGAACAAAAATAGTAGTAATTGATGTACTAAAGTCGGATGTGTTGGGTCAAAACATTGAAAATACATCATAGCACTGTCATTTGGGATATGTTAGAGATAATGCCCCGATATTAAATACAAGAGAAAAAAAGTTATATTTTTGGTTTGGTCACGCGATAAAACAAAAGAAAATAAAACATAGCAAAACGGATCTTCAAGAAACTATGGGAGAACATCAGACCCAACGGCCGACCACAAAATTAAAGAATTTTTGGAATATTATAAATTCTAAGAAATTAAAAATAAAAAGAGAGCTACTAAATGCATTTAAGACAAGACAAATTAAATTGTTGGTGCATGTTAAAAGACACAACAACCTAATAAAAGTAACATTGGAAGGGAAAATACAAGGTAAAAGAGGCAGAGGCAGACCAAGACTAACATGGACAAGTAACGTCAAAAGATGGATAAGTCAATCTATGACAACCTTCACCATCAAAGCAAGAAACAAAGTAGAATGGCGATCCATGGTAGCCAACCTTCGTTGCGGAGTCGGTACTCGATGATGATGATGATGATGAAGAAATTAACAGCAGGAGAGGCCAACACAAAAGCAAACGACCAACAATGATATTTCCTCTCAACGTTGAAAGGCAAAGAGAATGGAAAGAAGAAGTAGTAGATTAAAAGGAAGGAAAAGAGGAGAAGGATGAGAAGAAGGAAGAGTACAATATTACGAAAAACCAGAGGATGAAGAGGAGGAGAAAGAAGTAAAAGAAGGAGGAGGAGGATGAGGGGAGAAGGAGAAGGAGGAACAAGAAATAAAAGATGAAGGAAAACGTGAGGATGAGAAGGAAGGGAGAAGGTGGAAGAAGAGATAAAAGATGAAGTAAAGGAAGATGAGAAGAAGGAGGAGGAGGAGGAGAAGGAAGAGGGGAAGGTGGAAGAAGAAATAAAAGATGAAGGGAAGGAAGAGGGGAAGAAGGAGGAGGAGGAGAAGGAAGAGAAGAAGGTGGAAGAAGAAATAAAAGATGAAGGAAAGGAAGAGAAGGAGGAGGAGGAGGAGGATGAGGTGGAGAAGGTGGAAGAAGAAAGAAAAGAAGAAGCAAAACAGAGAAGAAAAAGAGGATGTAAAAGAATGAGGAAGAGAAGGAGGGGAGACGGTGAAAGAAGAAAGAAAAGATGAGAAGTAGAAGAACGATTAACAGCAACTAAACGTAAGTACACCAGTACCACGATAGCTTCAGGACAAACAAGAAAGAGCAACTGCCGTGAATGCTCAAAAATACCAAACAAACAACACTGATAAGTACTAGAAAAATCACTCACAGTGAGTTGTTGATATTTATTGATCATAACATGACGCCTCTCGATCACCTGTCTACAATAACTCATTCAAACGCCTGTTAATTGCAACTCTCGTATAATTGCCTGAAGGAAATTTTGTGATTAAAAGACCTTTGGAAATTTGATTGAGGATTAACAAGATTGCTTGAGTGCGTGCAGAAGTGAGAGAGTTTATCAGTGATACCATCATCAAGTACCGGGCCTGCTGGCGGAGGTGATCATGTCTCTCCACAACTTTCGATCACGACAGATATTAATCACTTCTGTTGTTGACCTTCTGCCAAGCCATTCTCTTAAGCTGTCTGGTATCTTTTCTCTTTGCTTCCCTCTATCTCTTCGCCTCTCAATTTTCCCAGTTGTTAATAATATATTTCAGTTGTTCTTTTCTCATTCATCATCATGTGCCATACCGGTTGGCGTAGGTGATCATGTCCCTCCACAATCTTCTATCTACAGTGTATCGTATCAGTTCTGTTGTTGACTGTTTTCCATGCCATGACACCAAGCTATCAAGTATTTTCTCTCTTTGTCGCCTGCGATCTCACTTTCCTTTTATTTTGCCAGTTGTAACCAAGTGTTCCAACTTTCCTCTTCTCATGATGTGCCCGAAAAATGTTGATTGCTTCTTTCTGATGTTTTTTTAAGAGCTCCCTTTTTGTGTTGGCCTCTTTGAGAACTTCCTCATTGGTCTTTTTAGCCAGGAAACTTTCAACATTCTTCTGAGAAATTCCATCTCTGTGGCCTCTAATCGTTTTTTCCTTTGTTTATCTACTGTCCATGATTCGCTTCCATAGGTCAGAATTGGTTCTCATTACATGACCAAAAAATGATGATTGTTTCTTCCTAATATTGGAAATCAGCTCTCTTTTTGCTTTGACCTCTCTCAGAACATCTTCATTACTCTTCTTAGCTGTCCATGGTATTCTCAAAATTCTTCTGTAAAACCACATTTCTACAGACTCCACTGATTTTCTTGTTTGTTGTCCTATTGTCCATGATTCACATCCATTGGTGCTATATAGAGCCAATTTTGGCTTATGAAAGTAAACGGTAGCGAATCATGGAGAGAAAACAAGCGATAGAAAAAATGGCGATTAGAGAAGACAATTACATCGGATTTTATAAAGAAAAATATTGAGAGCTCCCTGGACAGCAAACAAGGAAATTCTCAAAGAAGACAACACAAAAAAGAAAGCGCATATTTTTTTTTCTTCGTTCGCCAGCTTTTACCTCTGACGAAGTCCCTAGAGACTAGGAACTGAATTTTGCGTGTTAATCCATTTTTCCCTGGCAGCCGTGTGCACAGGGGGCTCTCGCCGCACAGGCAGATAGCTCCGACTTCGGAGGTGCTCATATTTTTTTCCGTCGATAAGTAATTAACGTTTCAAGCCGGGCCTCGCTGCTGAGACCAGGGGTGGTTGCCGCAGAGAGAAATCATAACTAAAAATCCCAACCGGTGTAGCCGGGATTTGAACCCGTATTCTCTCTGTCTCGAGACCGGTGTCTTGTCTCGAAACCAACCAGCCCCCGAAAGCGCATATGAAAAATTGTTCAGGCACATAAGAAGGTGGGGTGTCCGGTTAGCGCAATCGATAGGCGGTTGGCTTACCACGGCAACAGCCGGGGTTCGTACCCTGGCGAGGACACCTGGGTTTTACTAATTCCCTAAAAATTAGTGGGAGCCACGATAGCTCAGTGGTTAGTGAACTGGACTACTACGGACAAGGGGTAGGGTTCGATCCCAACCGACGGCTCCGGGTTCACCCAGCCTTAAATGGATACCGGATTTTTTTCTGGGAAAGTAAAGCAGCACGGGCGTAATACCGACCACATTACCCCAAAAATCATGTGCTGAAGGTCTGTAAAATATAGGGTCACTAACACCATATTTCCCTATACGCCACTTGGCGTAACGGGGGTACTTTACTTTACTTTACATAGAAGGTACAGGATGACGTGTTCTCTTACAACTGGTAAAATACAAGGAAAAAGAAATCGTGAAGAACAAAGAGAGAAGATACAACATATCTGTCACGGAATAGAAAACAATCAACAACAGAACTGATACGATGCACTGTGGACGGAGAATTTTGTAAGGACGTGGTCGCCTATGCCACCAGGTATGGCACATGATGATGGTAAAATAAAGAATGTTTTGTTGTTGACGTAAGCCCAGGAGTTGACAGGAGCAGACGCTCTTTGACTCATCAAGTTGGGCTGGTCGTAATGGCTTTCTTGACATTCCCGGCTTTTACTGGGGAAGTTGGAGTTCGTCTAGTTTCAGACTATGGCTGGAAAACTGTGTGACTTGTCTTGCCTAGAGGTAATATAATACTAGGTCTTCTATATCAGTAAGAGCCACCACTACAAGGAACATGGCGATCCTAGCTTCTGTTAGATGGTGGTGATGGTGATGATGGTGATGGTGGTGATGGTGGTGATGGTGGTGATGGTGATGATGATGGTGATGGTGGTGATGGTGATGATGGTGATGGTGGTGATGGTGATGATGGTGATGGTGGTGATGGTGATGATGCTGATAAAGGTGATGATGGTGATAATGGTGATGATGGTGGTGATGATGGCGTTGGTGGTGGTAATGGTGATGGTGGTGGTGATGATGATAAAGGTGATGATGGTGGTGATGGTGATGATGGCGTAGATGGTGGTAATGGGGATGGTGGTGGTGATGATGGTGGTAGTGATGGTTTTGTTGGTGATGGTAGTGATGGTGTTGATGGTAATGGTGGTGGTGGTTCCGATGTGTTAATGGTAATGGTGAAGATGGTGAAGGTGTTGATGGTGCTGGTGGTGATGGTTGTGATGGTGTTGATGGTGGTTTTGATGATGCTGGTGATGGTGGGGATGGTTGTGATGGTGATTTAGGTGGTGATGATGCTGATGATGATTGTAGTTGTGATGGTGATGATGATTGTGGTGGTGATGGTGATGATGATTGTGGTGATGGTAGTGATTGCAATGATGATGATGGTGGTGATGGTGATGATGCTGAAGATGATTGTGGTGGTGATGGTGATGATGATTGTGGTGGTGATGGTGATGATGATTGTAGTCATAGTAGTGTTGGCGATGATGATGGTGGTGGTGATGGTGGTGGTGATGGTGGTGATGGTATTGATGGTATTGATGATAGTGGTGATGGTGATGATGGTAATGATGGTGATGATGGTGATGTTGATGATGGTGATGATGGTGATGATGTTGATGATGGTGATGATGGTGATGATGGTGATGATGGTGGTGATGGTGGAGATGTTGATGATGGTGATGGTGTTGATGATGGTTGTGATGGTGTTGATGATGGCGGTGATGGTGATGGTTGTGATGGTGTTGATGATGTGGTGATGATGATGATGGTAGTGATGGTGATGGTGGTGGTGATGTTGATGATGGTGGTGATGATGGTGATGATGGTTGTGATGGTGGTGATGATGGTGGGAATGGTGATGATGGTGGTGATGTTGATGATGGTGGTGATGGTTGTGATGGCATTGATGATAGTGGTGATGGTGGTGGTGATGTTGATGATGGTGGTGATGGTATTGATGATAGTGGTGATGTTAATGATGGTGGTGATGGTCGTCATGGTATTGATGACAGTGGTGATGTTAATGATGGTGGTGATGGTCGTGATGGTATTGATGATAGTGGTGATGTTAATGATGGTGATGATGGTGATGATGGTGATGTTGATGATGGTGATGATGGTGATGATGGTGGTGATGGTGATAATGGTGATGATGGTGGTGATGTTGATGAAGTTGATGATGGTGATGATGGTGATGATGGTTGTGATGGTGGAGATGTTGATGATGGTGATGATGGTGATGGTGTTGATGATGGTGATGATGGTGATGATGGTGGTGATGGTGGAGATGTCGATGATGTTGATGATGGTGATGATGGTGGTGATGATGATGGTGATGATGGTGATGATGTTGCTGATGGTGATGATGGTGGTGATGTCGATGATGGTGATGATGGTGATGATGGTGATGATGGTGATGATGTTGATGATGGTGATGATGGTGGTGATGGTGATGATGGTGGTGATGGTGGAGATGTTGATGTTGTTGATGATGGTGATGATGATGGTGGTGATGTTGCTGATGGTGATGATGGTGATGATGGTGATGATGGTGATGATGGTGGTGATGGTGGAGATGTTGATGGGGGTGATGATGGTGATGGTGTTGATGATGGTTGTGATGGTGTTGATGATGGCGGTGATGGTGATGGTTGTGATGGTGTTGATGATGTGGTGATGTTGATGATGGTAGTGATGGTAATGATGGTGGTGATGTTGATGATGGTGGTGATGATGGTGATGATGGTGATGGTGATGTTGGTTGTGATGGTTGTGATGTTGGTGATGATGGTGGAATGGTGATGATGGTGGTGATGTTGATGATGGTGGTGATGGTTGTGATGGCATTGATGATAGTGGTGATGGTGGTGGTGATGTTGATGATGGTCGTGATGGTATTGATGATAGTTGTGATGTTAATGATTGTGGTGATGGTCGTGATGGTATTGATGATAGTGCTGATGTTAATGATGGTGGTGATGGTGGGGATGATGATGATGGTGACGTTAATGATGGTGGTGATGGTGTTCATGGTGATGATGCTGATGTTGATGATGGCGATGATGATGGTGAAGATGATAATGGTGGTGATGATGACTGTGGTGATGATGGTGATGTTGCTGATGATGGTAGTGATGCTGATGATGGTGATGATGTTGGTGATGATGATGATGGTGATGCTGATGATATCGATGATTAAGGTGGTGATGATAATGTTTATGCTGATGATGATGTTGATGGTAATGATGATGATGATGGTGATAACGATAATAATGATGCGTTGAGAATAACACCGATAGTGATGTTGTAATGATATTGTTGGTGATGACACATATAAAACACCATCATTTCTTTTAAAAAATGATCAACAACCTCGCCTTCCTATTAATTAAGTTTCCACTCTCAATATAAACAAACAACTGCACACACGAAGTACACACACATTTGCATCTTACCCCCTCGCCCTCTCTTATATTAACCCTGAAAAGTCAACAAAAACATACACGATTTTCTTCAATTAGATTCCCCATATGACCTAAATTAACATGAAGAACAAACACACAGAACGCACGTTACGTCTTACGAATCTCAAATATGCATAAAGTAAATACACCTTCAATTTAAATACAAATCGATACAAAAATCTTGAAACGACACAGGCCACGGGTCATCAAAGTGCGCTCTCTGACAAACAACGAACTAGATAAGACTGTGCGGCTCATTAAAGAGAATGTGCGCATTTCTTTACATTTGTGGTGAAGACGGTTTTACTGTGTATCTTCAATTATTGGGAAAGATGGAAAACATGAACAATGCACAACAGGGTCGTGTGGTAGCTGACATTCGTCAATACACGGAGTAGGGGATGTAGTGTGTGTGTGATTAGATTTGGTATTTCGAGAATTGGGTGAGAAGTGTATGAGTTATTGAATTATTGAGTTATTTGCGGGTCATTATCATTGCACTCCGAACATGTCCATAGATACTTAGATCTCCTCCTCAGCGAGGCTTGCCGTGTCCACTGACGACTCCAGTTCTATGTTGGCTGATAAGTTTTGTTACACGCCCACTAAGTTTCTCATTTCTGGCTGTGCCCATCTTAACTCACATCTCTTTCATCCGAAGTAGTGACGTGGATTTGTGGTGATCGAAGTCCTGTGCTCTTCCCACATCTCGGAGGACATTGATGATGTCCGCCCGATCCACTGGTTGACCGTCCTCAACGACAGCGCAGCTAGCCAATCTGTCCGCTCTTTCATTTCCCCGTACTCCCGCATGTCCAGGGACATAGACAAAGGTGACCTTACATATTTTTTACTTCTGCAATGACTCTAACAATTTCATGCGTACAGAGCCCATCTTCACTTTTCTTATCATGCTCATCGAATCACTCAGTATACATGCGTGGGTGTAGTCTTGTGACTCTAATCAGATGAATGCCCTGGTCACTGCCATCACCTCCATTGTCATGCTACTGGTGATCATAGCGTATGTACCACTATCTTCCTTGACTATTCTGCCTGCCGAGCGTGCTGTAAATGCCCATGCACTTCTTTGTTGTCGTATTACAGATCCCTCTGTATAGGCGACTGCATCTTTCTCATCGGTATTATCGCAGATGAGACCGTTGACCTCCGCATTGACCACGACTGAGTTCTGTTCCCTACTTTTCCTGTCAAATGTGACAATACACGAGAAAGTCCCCTTGAATGACGTAGGCACCGGTATCCACTCCTCGCCAACGTTGATATTGGTAAGCCCACATCTATTGAGTTGTGTATGTTTTCTGCGAGTAGACTGTGTATAATTGTCGTGTTACGAATGGTTTTCTGCAAGTCTTATACCTGTTCTGTATGCTGAACAACACTAAACTAAACCACGCTTAAATAAGATTAAATCACACTCAACTAAAAACTACACTAAACTAAACCACGCTTAAATAAGATTAAATCACACTCAACTAAAAACTACACTAAACTAAACCACGCTTAAATAAGATTAAATCACACTCAACTAAAAACTACACTAAACTAAACCACGCTTAAATAAGATTAAATCACACTCAACTAAAAACTACACTAAACTAAACCACGCTTAAATAAGATTAAATCACACTCAACTAAAAACTACACTAAACTAAACCACGCTTAAATAAGATTAAATCACACTCAACTAAAAACTACACTAAACTAAACCACGCTTAAATAAGATTAAATCACACTCAACTAAAAACTACACTAAACTAAACCACGCTTAAATAAGATTAAATCACACTCAACTAAAAACTACACTAAACTAAACCACGCTTAAATAAGATTAAATCACACTCAACTAAAAACTACACTAAACTAAACCACGCTTAAATAAGATTAAATCACACTCAACTAAAAACTACACTAAACTAAACAAAGCTAAACTACACTACACTAAATTTGCACTAAACTAAACTAAACTAAACTACACTCGTCATCATTAAGTACCATGCCTGCTGGCGTAGGTGATCCTGTCTCTCCACAACTTTCGATCTCGACAGTTATTTATCATTTCTGCTATTGACCTTCTGCTAAGCCATTCTCTTAAGCTGTCTGGTACCTTTTCTCTCTGCTTCCCTCTATCTCTTCATCCCTCAATTTTCCCAGCCGTTACAATATATTCCAACTGTTCTCTTCTGATTACATGCCCAAAAAATGATGATTGTCTCTTCCTAATATTGGAAATTAGCTCTCTTTTTGCTTTGGCCTCTTTCAGAATGTTTTCATTACTCTTCTTAGCTATCCATGGTATTCTCAACATTCTTCTGTAAAACCACATTTCTACATCCTCCAGTGATTTTCTTGTCTGCTATACTATTGTCCATGATTCACATCCATATGTTAAGACTGGCTCTACATATCATTTAAGAACTCTTTTTTTCTAGTTTATATTGTCAAAAATGGATTACATAGTATCTTCCTAATTTTTGGAAAGCTGCTTTTGCCTGAGCCATTCTACATTTCACCTCTGTTGTACATCTTCCGTCTGAGGTAAACAAAGTTCCCAAATATTTAAATTCATTTACCTGTTTTAATATTGTTCTACTTGTCTTTATTTTGCACTGGGGTGATGTCTTTTTCTTTGTTGTTACCATTACTACTGTCTTTTTGCTATTAAGGCTGAGTCCTTTATTTTTGCTCTCTACTGTACATAAACTCTGTACTTTTGCTTTCTAGTGTACATAGGTACAAGGGCGTTCTTCTCGAGAATGCATGGGAAAAGACCAAGAGGGAGACCTCGTAAAAGATGGATAGATGCAGTGACAGAGACATGCAACAACAAAGAAAAATAACTAATTCAGACAGTTCGAGCAGCTCAAGAATGGCAAATGATATAAACCACGACACATTTTCGGTATCAGTGAAAGAGAAAAGAAGAAGACGAAGAAGTATATCAGTGGCGTATACGGGTTTGGAGTCTGGGCTACCGCTGACATAATAAATAAAGACATACATTATATTCAGTAGGCTAACATGAAGTAATATTTGCTAATGACATCACTACATTTTAAATTACTTACTTATTTATATGTAAACTCTATTCGTCTTGTTTGGGACGAAAATGTCTTGATGACTTTGTCATTGAAAGTACTGTTGGGTTGGTTTGTAAGTTTCTGAAGGAATGATTTCTCAATGGACATTATTGCCAAACCAAATAAACGTTCTTGTGTCTGAGTTGAGCGACAATAAGATTTGATTCTTTTGAGAGCAGAAAAAGTTCTTTCTATAGATGCTGATGCGCATAACGTAATTATAAATATGTTAGGAAGTTCCGGTAATCAGACATAGTTTCACTTTATGACGATTCTGATAGGCTAGAGCTAAAAATAACCCATGAAACCGCATTCCTCCAGCGGTAGCTTTTCGCCACATTATTGTGACGGGAATTTTTTACTGTAAAGATCATTAATTCTAAGTCGGAGAGAAGAGAAATGTACCGCTGCTGATTAGCGGTTTCATGTACTATTTTAGTAGTTTCGGCTTCATTCACAAACGTTATAGTGGCCATAAGAAAACCTTGCTTTAATAAATGCAAATCAAAGCAAATAAATCATATTGGCCTACGAAATGTGTAATAGAATATTCGAAAATGTGTAATATAATTATGAAAAAAAACATAATAAATTATCATTTTCTTTTGTATTTCGTTAATATGTTCAAGCTACCTGCAGTAGCTGCGGTATCATAGAGAATACGCCACTGCTGTACATAAACTGTATAACATCTACTGTACATAAACTCTTTCCACATCCCATATTTCAGAAACTCACAAAATAAACAATAAATATTGATATTATGCTCCTGCGCATTAATATCTCAATCAACGGTGAGACAGAAGCACGTTTCTAGAACACGAAAACCACAAGTATTATTTCCGGGTTACATGAGCCAAGCCTATTGGCCAGAAGTTTGCCATATTAAACTGTGGTACTGTAGCGGATATGACGACATTGTGCTTGAGTAGATTAACTCTTAAACTACGGACAAACGCGTATATTGGAAGGTAAGGGGGTGAAGAACATAATAACAAGTAAAGACAAAAGAATAATAGCGGCCAGCGACTCATAGCTGACTGCTTGTTTCAAGATTAGTGAACCAGAACTATTCGTATCCGGCACCATCTATTCGCGGTGCTTCTAGAAACAGATTCCTGGGTCTGGCAAAGGGAACAAAACGCCATCCAGAAGTCGGATGTGTTGGGCCGAAATACGTAAAAACTGTATACTGCTCCAGTACACACGGTGGCCGAATCGAAAACTTGTCGGGCTCCAAACCAGGAGAAACGGTTCGAATCCAGGTAATGTTCAGTTTTTGTTGCTTTTTTTTTCCATGGGGGTGAAATAACAACTCGGACTCGAACACCTCGTGGTGGCTGCACTGGGCAAGCGGCCTTTATTCTGCCATCCTATACGTCTTCCTCCACTCCCCCATCAGATCCCAATAATGAGAAAATGTCGCACTGATCATACATCATCATCATCATCATCGGATGCTATCTCCGCATCCAAGGTTGGCAACCATGGAGCGCCATTCCGCTCTGTCTCTAGCTTTGATGGTGCAGGTTGTCATAGGCTGACTTGTCCATATTTTGCTGTTACTCGTCCATGTTAGTCTTGGTCTGCCTCTGTCTCTTGCTTTGATGGTGCAGGTTGTCATGAGCTGACTTGTCCATCTTATGATGTTACTCGTCCATGTTAGTCTTGGTTTGCCTCTGTCTCTTGTTTTGATGGTGCAGATTGTCATAGGCTGACTTCTCCATCTTTTGATGTTACTCGTCCATGTTAGTCTTGGCCTGCCTCTGTCTCTTTCTTTGATGGTGCAGGTTGTCATAGGCCGACTAGTCCATCTTTTGATATTACTCGTCCATGTTAGTCTTGGTCTGCCTTGGTCTCTTGCTTTGATGGTGCAGGTTGTCATAGGCCGACTAGTCCATCTTTTGATGTTACACGTCCATGTTAGTTTTGGTCTGCCTTGGTCTCTTGCTTCGATGGTGCAGGTTGTCATAGGCTGACTTGTCCATCTTGTGATTTTATTCGTCCATGTTTGTCTTCGTCTGCCACTTTTACCTTGTATTTTCCCCTCCAAGATAACTTTTAGTCGGTTGTTGTGTCTTTGAACATGGCCCAGAAATCTCATTTGTCTTGTTTGAATTGTGTTTAGTAGTTCTCTTTTCAACTTTAGTTGTGTTAAGACTTCATCATTTATTTTATTTTCTTTCTATCCGGGTCTTCCTATTCTTCTATAAATCCACGTTTCACAGGATTTAATTTTTTTTTCTTGTTTCTTTTATTATGTCTATGTTTCTGCACTATACAGGAATGACGAGAAGATATCATTTTTTGCTATTCTTAGTTTCAGCCCTGGTGTTATTTGTTTTGATGTTAGTATATTTTTCATGGCATTAAAATTACTTGTTGCTATTCCTATTCTTTTGTTTATTCTAGTTGTATATTTTCCATAACTGGTTATAGTATGTCCAAGGTAGTTGTTGTTCTGTACTGTCTCCAGGTCTATTCCTTCAACGTTTCAAATGCACTTGACGGCTTTAAGTATTATCTTTGTTTATTTGAGCTTTTCAAGCACCAGAGCTGGAAGTTGTCAGCGACCCACAGCTGATGGCTTGCGCCAGGATCGGTGAACCAAAACCATCCAGACCATGATCCACCTCTCCGTGATGCCCCCAGTAACAGACTAACCTGTCTAGTCTGGCCAAGCGTGAAAGGATCGAAGAGGGAAGACAACCCGGTACTAAAAAATGTCGTGCTGACGTCGGATGCATTGGGCCGAAAGGCGCAAATATAACAGTTATACTGCAAACCACAACACAACGCAGACACGTTCACTACGTCCTTGTAAGGGCGGATGATGAAGAGGAATATTCTAGCCTACCACGATACTCTAGAATACTTTAGTCATCGGGCGAGCGCAACCAACCAACCAATCAACCGTTTCAGTTTTACATTTCCCATCACTGATTATATGCCATAGAATTTCTCTACATGCATAAAAAGAGTTACTTTTTTATTTTGCTCTAAACACGATATGAAGCATCACCGCCCACTTTAGGCTTTATATGTGAGGACGATGATGAGAATCCGTAGTCGATGAAGGTAAGAATGTAAGAGGAAACCAAATCTGCAGGCTTTGTGAGGGTCATTCTACAAAGCACAGCAATATGAAACTGAAACAAGACACGGCCAAAAGGGGACAAGGTGAAAAATTATCATCCGAAAATGAACTGAGTATTTATTTTTTCTTTACGTTCGCGAACTTTATCGTAGTTTAACAGCAAAGGAGTAACAATGTAAATTTTAGCGTCTCTTATTATTAATCTTCATGATTGTACAAAGAAGTTACGACGGTGGTTTTCTGTTGCCTTCCGTCGGTTTGTTTACAGTTGGCTCCGCTAGCCTTTGACTAAAAAGTCTCACCTACAAGACAGTGGGGTTGTTTTACTTCGGGGTACTCTCCCTTAGCCTTTTACTCTCTCGGGTTTACCTGCAAGTCAGCAGGGCAGCCACGGGTTGTACTGTTTACTGCAAACATTAAGTAGCAGGTAAAATTATCCAACCTCCTTTCAATTTTCAAAATTAGGAAGAAACAATCATAATTTTTTAGCCATGTAATGATAAGATGACAATAAATAATAAACTGGAATATATTGTAACAACTGGGAAAATTGAGGGACAAAGAGATAGAGGAAAGCAAAGAGAAAAGATACCAGACAGCTTAAAAGAATCGCTTGGCAGGAGGTCAACAACAGAAATGATAAATAACTGTCGAGATCGAAAGTTGTGGAAGAGACATGATCACCTACGCCAGCAGGCCCGGTACTTTATGATGATGATTATTATTTTGAATGTTCTTTAACAGAATTATACTCAAGTTGGGGGAGTGGTTGGTCTCGAGGCAAGACACCGGCCTCGAGACAGAGAGGTTGTGAGTTCAAATCCCGGCTGAACCAGTTGGGATTTTTGTTTGTGATTTCTCTCTGCAGTAACCACTCCTGGTCTCAGCAGCGAGGCCCGGCTTGAAACGTCAATTACTCATCGGCGGAAAAAAGTATGAGTACCTCCGAAGACGGATTTATCTGCCTGTGCGGTGAGGGACCCCTGTGCACACGGCAGCCAGGGAAAAATGGATTAACACGCAGAACTCAGTTCCTAGTCTCTAGAAACTTCGCCAAATGTGAAAGCTGACGAACGCAAAAAAACAAAAAACAAAAAAAATACTCAAGTTGTTGTTTTGTTGTTTCCGAAGGACTGAATTTTGCGGGAAAATAAATTTAACAATTTTTTTCCACATCGGCAGCCGTGTGCTGAGGTGACCCTCTCCATACAGGCAGATATTCTCTAACCTCAGCTGTACTCTCATTAATGTAAAGACCAACCAGTCGTTTTTTAACATTTAAAGAGCTTTGACTTTTTTGTGCAGATTTACCGCTATCAGGTCCGCCTGGTGGCAGCCATTGTTGACCACTCTTCTCGATTTTCAACTACTGTGGGTTCTTTAACGTGCGCAGTGTCCACGCGGGACCTCCTTTTGTTTTTATTTATTTATTTATTTATTTTTTGCCGCTATCCTAAATAGTAAACACAATTCACACAAACAAATGAGATTTTTCTGGCATATTAAAAGACACAGCAGCCTACTAAAATAATCTTGAAAGGGGAAATACAAGGTGAAAAAAAGACAGAGGCAGACTAACATTTACATGGACGAGTAACATCAAAAGATGGACAAGTCAACCTATGACAACTTACATTATCAAGGCAAGATACAGAGCGGAATGACGCGCCATGGTAGCCACCTTCGATTCGGAGACGACACTCAATGATGATGATGATGATAATCCGAGAGAGCCAGGCATTGGGCATCACTGTCCGCGCTTGGGGAAAGGTCAAGCTACGAGGAAGTCACGGACTCGGTTGGTTCCACACAGCGGGTACGAAGCCCAGAATCGTCTTGTCCAGAGACCAACGTCTTGCCTCTAGACCATCTAGTCTCCCCACCTCTGAAGTGATGGTTAAGCTCCGTCACATTTAAATAACGCGACAACTGGAATACAACAAATGAAATTGACAATAAATCAGGTGCATTTGTAAACGAATGTTCATTTTCCTCATATTCCAAGTCCGGGTTGCTGTAGTTTCCTCATATTCCGAGTTCGGCTCGTTGTAGTTTCTTCATATTCCAAGTTCGGCTTGCTGTAGTTTCCTCATATTCAAAGTTCGGCTTGCTGTAGTTTCCTCATATTCCAAGCTCGGCTTGCTGTAGTTTCTTCATATTCCAAGTTCTGCTTGCTGTAGTTTCTTCATATTCCAAGTTCTGCTTGCTGTAGTTTCTTCATATTCCAAGTTCTGCTTGCTGTAGTTTCTTCATATTCCAAGTTCTGCTTGCTGTAGTTTCTTCATATTCCAAGTTCTGCTTGCTGTAGTTTCTTCATATTCCAAGTTCGGCTTGCTGTAGTTTCCTCATATTCCATGTTCGGCTTGCTCTAGTTTCCTCATATTCCAAGTTCGGCTTGCTCTAGTTTCCTCATATTCCATGTTCGGCTTGCTCTAGTTTCCTCATATTCCAAGTTCGGCTTGCTCTAGTTTCCTCATATTCCAAGTTCGGCTTGCTGTAGTTTCCTTATATTCCAAGTCCGGCTTGCTGTAGTTTCCTCATATTCAAAGTTCGGCTTGCTGTAGTTTCCTTATATTCCAAGTCCAGCTCGCTGTAGTTTCCTCATATTCCAAGTTCTGCTTGCTGTAGTTTCCTAATATTCCTAGTTCGGCTTGCTGTAGTTTCCTCATATTCCAAGTCCAGCTTGCTGTAGTTTCCTCATATTCCAAGTTCGGCTTGCTGTAGTTTCCTCATATTCCAAGTCCGGCTTGCTGTAGTTTCCTCATATTCCAAGTCCGGCTTGCTGTAGTTTCCTCATATTCCAAGTCCGGCTTGCTGTAGTTTCCTCATATTACAAGTCCGGCTTGCTGAAGTTTCCTCATATTCCAAGTTCGGCTTGCTGAAGTTTCCTCATATTCCATTTTCGGCTTGCTGTAGTTTCCTCATATTCCAAGTCCGGCTTGCTGCTGGGGCTACTCAGTTTAGTGCTTTGTGCATACCGTGAGCTGTGTTTTTCATCCCAATTTTTTTTCGATATTCCTATTACTTACGAAGAATAATGATTTCGTAAAACGAAGAGCAGTTCAGCTTCGTTCACTTTCGGTGCAGCTTGGGCTTATGTCTTTTGGCGTGTGCTGTTGCTGCTATGATGGGGATTGCAGCTGATTTCTGTTATTTGGATCCTTCAATGGGATACCTTTTAATTCTGATGACTCCATTGGCACGGGCGGATAAGTAATTATTGATTTTAAATCATTTCCAGGGCACCCGGGCCTTCGGCTAACCATAACCATGATTCAGGTAAATACTTCGTGTACAAAGCAATTAATTCAACACCAGTGCATACAAATAAAAAAAACAAATTAAAGAGCTCCCGTCACGCCAAGTGGCGTATAGGGAATATGGTGTTAGTGACCATAAATGTTACAGACCTTCGACACATGATTTTTGGGGTAATGTGGTCGGATTTACGCCCGTGTCACTTTACTTTCCCAGAAAAAAAATCCGGTACCCATTAAAGGCTGGATGAACCAGAAGCCGTAGTTTGGGATCGAATCCGACCTCTTGTTCTTTGTAGCCCAGTTAACTAACCACTGAGCTATCACACCGGTGCATAAATAAGAGACATTACACGGTATCGAAAAATAATCAGGAAATAAAGATGGTTTCGTGTTGACAATGTGATGAGAAAAGCCAACAAGAGAATCTCAAAGAAAGCCAACAAAAGGGAATAGAGCGTAAAAGAAAAACAGGTCGACCTAGAGAAATTCTTAAAAGAATTCATTGAGACGAGAGGCAACAGCAATGGGCATGAGTTTTTTTTAGTTTCGCTCGACCAGATTAGGAATGTGGGGTTAGATACAACGAGGGCCTTGTGAAAGGACTTACATTTATAGCTAAGATCGCGGTTAGATACAACGAGGGCCTTGTGAAAGGACTTACATTTATAGCTAAGATCGCGGTTAGATACAACGAGGGCCTTGTGAAAGGACTTACATTTATAGCTAAGATCGCGGTTAGATACAACGAGGGCCTTGTGAAAGGACTTACATTTATAGCTAAGATCGCGGTTAGATACAACGAGGGCCTTGTGAAAGGACTTACATTTATAGCTAAGATCGCGGTTAGATACAACGAGGGCCTTGTGAAAGGACTTACATTTATAGCTAAGATCGCGGTTAGATACAACGAGGGCCTTGTGAAAGGACTTACATTTATAGCTAAGATCGTGGGACATTATGTAGCCCCCTTCGTCTTGTCTGACGGTTTAGTGAAGGCTGTTATGTTTTTTTTTTTTTGGAGGTTTTGTTTTTGTCGAACAACTTCTCTCGTGGCTGTTTCTACCACTGTTTGACAAACACATTCGGCCACAGAATCAGCAAGTCCTTATGCACATGCTTTTTCTCCACTTCTTCATAAGTCTTTTCTCCTCCATTTCTTGCTATAGCAAAACCTCAAATGATGTTATGTCATCATTTATACAGACTCTCTATGATGTCCGATCTCTTGCCAGATGCCCCCTGTCATTTTCATAGTTTATGTGTTAGTTAAGTACAGCGAATCCTACTTGGTAGAGACGTGGCTTTTCAGTGCTTGGCCTTCTCAGAAAGAATTATAATTTTCCTCTTTTACAAAACCACAATCTGAGAGTATTGTTTCCTGGCGTGCTGTAACATCGACATCTAGCCTATTTATTTCTTTGTCTGTGAGGGCTCCTCTTCTAATTTGCCCTTCTTTCGGTGCGTAACTTTAACAAGTCCAGGGCATGGTCCTCACGTTCCATGTGCCAAGTTTGCTTTCTTCCTCATTTCACTATGCCCACTCATCCTGGGCATGGAATATGGAGATAATGTTTTTCTACAGGTATTGGAGAGTATAATTTCTGCCTTACGTGCCATTTTTGCCTTGAAATATATATATATATAACAGCTAAAAAGACCAATGAGGAAATTCTCAAAGAGGTCAACACAATAGAAAGCTCCTAAAAAACATCAGAAAGGAACAGGCAGCATTTTTCGGATACATCATGAGAAGAGGAAAGTTGGAATACTTAGATTACAACTGGTAAAATACAGGGAAAGAGAGATCGCGAACGACAAAGAACGAAGATACTAGATAGCTTGGTGTCACGGCATGGAAAACAGTCAACAACAGAACTGATACGATGCACGGTAGATAGAAAATTGTGGAAAGACATGATCGCCTACGCCAACCGGTAATGCACTTGATGATGAAGATATATATATATATATATAGATAGATATGTAGTTTATAAAAACTATGTTTAAAATAGTAAAATAATTTCGGTGCTATAAGAGTTAAATCTTACTTTTGTAACTCTGTTAGTCCTCGGTTAGAAATTTGAATCTTCCCGTTAAAAGCCTGAGCGTAATCAGTAAACAGAGATTACTTCGAGCCGTCAACAAAAGATGGAAGCATTTGGAGAAATGATTTCCTGTGGAATTAATAGTAGATGACCTGTTATTGAGTTATTGAGTTATTTGCGGGTCATCATCATTGCACTCCGATCATGTCCATAGGTGCTCAGATCCCCTCCTCAGCAATTCCCTCAGTGTCCAGCGACTGACGACTCCAGTTCTATGTTGGTTGATAAGTCTTCTTACACGCCCACTAAGTTTCTCATTTCTGGCTGTGCCCAACTTAACTCCCATTTCTATCATCCAAAGAAGTGACGTGGATTTGTGTTTGTCAAAGTCATGTGCTCTCCCCACATCTCGGAGGGCATTGATGATGCCCACCCGATGCATCGGTTGCCCGTCCTCAACGACAGCCCAGCTAGCCAACCTGTCCGCTCTTTCATTTCCTCGTACTCCCGCATGTCGAGGGACATAGACAAAGGTGACCTTACGTATTTTAGATTTCTGAAACGACTCTACCCATTGCATGCGTACAGTGCCCGCCTCCACTTTTCTTATCATGCTCATCGAATCACTCAGTATACATGCGTGGGTGTAGTCTTGTGACTCTAGCCATTTGAATGCCTTGGTCACTGCCATCGCCTCCATTGTCATGCTACTCGTGGTCATGACGTATGCACCACCCCCTAGACTATTCTGCCTGCCGAGCGTGCTGTAAATATGTCCTGTTTTCCTGGAGAGTCTCTGCCGGACACGGATGGTATTTAAGTCAGAAGAGGATGTACGGAAATCTGTCGGCTCGTGGTGGTGGAATTGTGTTCTTTGATAAGAAAACAGCAATGAGTATTTGTTGTGTTTGTGTTTGTGTATTGTTAATGATGCTCTCATTAGTTGGGGTTGTAAGCCAAACGCTCTGTCACATCAATGTCAAGCATGGCTTCTTTCTTTATTTTCTTGCCTTCCTTCTTTTTTCTTTCTGTCATTCTTTCTTTCTTTTTCCAATATCTAGTTCTCTCAGTGTAGTGGCATCCAATATCTACTTCTCTCAGGGTAGTGGCATCCAATATCTAGTTCTCTCTGGGTAGTGAGATCTAATGACAAGTTCTCTCTGGGTAGTGAGATCTAATGTCTAATTCTCTCTGGGTAGTGAGATCCAAAGTCTAGTTCTCTCTGGGTAGTGAGATCTAATGACAAGTTCTCTCTGGGTAGTGAGGTCCAAAGCCTAGTTCTCTCTGGGTAGTGAGATCCAATGTCTGATTCTCTCTGGGTAGTGAGATCCAAAGTCTAGTTCTCTCTGGGTAGTGAGATCCAATGTCTAGTTCTCTCTGGGTAGTGAGATCCAATGTCTAGTTCTCTCTGGGTAGTGAGATCCAAAGTCTAGTTCTCTCTGGGTAGTGACATCCAATGTGAAGTTCTCTCTAGGTAGTGACATCCAAAGTTTAGTTCTCTCTGGGAAGTGACATCCAATGTCTAGTTCTCTCTGAGTAGTGACATCCAATATCTAGTTCTCTCTGGGTAGTGAGATCTAATGTCTAGTTATCTCTGAGTAGTGACTAATATATCTAGTTCTCTCTGGGTAGTGAGATCCAATGTCTAGTTCTCACTGGGTAGTCACATCCAATGTCTCATTCTGTCTGGGTAGTGACATCCAGTATCTAGTTCTCTCTGGGTAGTGAGATCTAATGTCTAGTTATCTCTAGGTAGTGACATCCAATGCTTTATCCTCTCTGGGTAATGCCATCCAATGTCCAGCTCTCTCTGGGTAGTGCGATCAAATTTTCTAGCTCTCTCTGGGTAGCGAGATCCAATGTCTAGTTCTCTCTGTGTAGTGATATCCAATGTCTAGTTCTCTCTGGGTAGTGAGTTCCAATGTCTCGAACTCTCTGGGTAGTGAGATCCAATGTCTCGCACTCTCTGGTTAGTGAGATCTAATGTCTAGTTATCTCTGGGTAGTGACATCCAATGCCTTGTCCTCTCTGTATAATGCCATCCAATATCTAGTTCTCTCTGGTAGTGACACATATTGTCTAATTCTCTTTGCGTAGTGAGATCAAATGTCTAACTCTCTCGGACTAGGTCGAAAAACAGGACGCCAAGTGAACACTCTGCGCATGTGAAAGAACTATGGCAGTTAAAAATTGAAAAAAGTCGGTCATTTATGATCACTGCCATGGAAAAAAATATTTGAAATTCAGCACCGTTCTCGATATACGTAACACCCGCGGAGGTCTCGTTTTAAAAATCGATTATCTAAATTGAAAGATGATAAATGTTACTTTTTTGTTTTGTGTTTAAATGTTGGCCCTAGCAGTTGTATGAGTTTATTTGTGTCCCACTTTCAGCTCAGACTGAACACAAGACCTCATTTTCTTGTCATTCGTCTCTAGCATGACTCGGTGTCGCACATACCTTGGCGTCAGGACTCATAGAAATATGTGACTGGTAATTGAAATGTATTAGCAATATCTTCATACTTTACATATTCGCATATTCACATGTGTGAATAGATAGACAGACAAACAGGCAGGCAGACAGAGAGATAGACGGTTAGACACATAAACATATAGACAGACAAAAAGATAGACCGACAGACAGACGGGCAGGCAGACGGTCAGTCAGGCAGGCAGACAGACAGCCAGGCAGGCAGGCAGGCAGGCAGGCAGACAGACAGATAGATAGATAAGGAATATATTATCACTTATAGAAAAAATAAGTAATTAGCTCTATCACACCGGGGGAGATGGGGGAGAAGGGTTTACGTGGTCAGTATTACGTCCGTGCCGCTTTTCTTTACCAGATAAAAAAAATCCGTTACCCATTTAAGGCTGGGTGAACCACGAACCCGTCGATCAGGATCGAACTCTTGTCGTCAGTAGTCCAGTCCACTAACCACTGAGTTATCGCGGCTCCCATTATTATCACACATAAACGTTTGTGTGTGTGTGTGTGTGTGTAATGTTTGGTTGAGCAAGATCGATATTTGTAACTGATAATCAATAACATCATATTTTATTCGTGATTCCTATTATTACCACGTAAATCTGCTGGCCAAATGTTACATTGTCATTTGGAAATTAGTCAGTTAGCTTCATTTAGCCTGTCGCGTGTGAGAAACACTGGGAAACATTTTTATCAGATTGAATGTCAAGTATGGTTTATGATAATACCCCTATGTTACCTTATGAAGTTAGGATGTTGTTATATGTTAATTTGTTAAATCATGTTGAGTGTGTTAGCGGCGTTGGGGGATTACACAACGAAGTTCTTTGTTGTGTAATGATGTTCTGTCAACTAAACTAAACATTCGTCTCGTCTCATTTCTAAATATGGGGGTCTGGTTGGTCTTGAGACAGAGAAGCTGTGAGTTCGAATCCTGGATGAGCCAGTTGGGATTTTTGTTTGTGATTTCTCTCTGCAGCAAGCATCCCATGGCTTCTAGTGAGGTCCGGATTGAAACGCCAATTACTCATCGACGGGAAAAAATATGAGTACCTCCGAAGAAGGAGTTATTTGCCTGTGCGGCGAGGGAACTCTGTGCACAAGGCTGCCAAGGAAAAACGAGTTAACAAGCAAAATTCAGTTCCTAGTCTCTAGGGACGGCGCCAAAGGCTGAAAGTTGACGAAAAAAAAACTAACAAACAAAAAAAAAAAATACTTAATCTAAACCTGCTTTAAAACAAACCTCAAAATCTAAGACGGAACTGGCGTATTGCTGACATTTCCTCCCTAAAAAATGTGACATTTTAAAAAATGTTCCATTCGTGAGCTTCTACCTCTGGCGAGGTCCCCAGAGAACTCATCATCAAGTACCGGGCCTAGTGACGTAGGTGATCATATCTCTCCACAACCTTCGATCTCGGCAGCTATTTATCATTTCTGTTGTTGACCTTCTGCCAAGCCATTCTCTTAAGCTGTCAGGTATTTTTTCTCTTTGCTTCCCTCTATCTCTTCGTCCCTCAATTTTTCCAGTTGTTACAATATATTCCAGTTGTTCTCTTCTCATTACATGGCCAAAAAATGATGATTGTCTATTCCTAATGTTGAAAATTAGCTCTCTTTTTGCTTTGACCTCTCTCAGAACCTCATCATTACTCTTCTTAGCTGTCAATGGTCAATGGTATTCTCAACATTCTTCTGTAAAACCACATTTCTACAGACTCCAGTGATTTTCTTGTCTGTTGTCCTATTGTCCATGACTCGCATCCATATGTTAAGACTGTCTCTACGTAACATTTAAGAACCCTAGAGAACTAGTAACCGGACCATATATTGTTCTTCGTTTTTTTCTATTGTTGTTTGTCTGTCAATTTTTCCGAGTGCTAACACATACTTCTTTGTTCTATTATTCCCTAGTAACCGAATATCCGTTTTTTCAAGTCACCGTTTGCAACAGTGGTCCCTCGCCGCACAGGCAGATAACTCCGTCTTCGGAAGTACTCATATTTTTTTCCGTCGATGAGTAATTGACGTTTCAAGCCGGACCTCGCTGCTGAGGCCAAGGGTGGTTGCCGCAGATCGAAATCACAAAACAAAAACGCCAACTGATGCAGCCGAGATTTGAACCCACGACTTCTTTGTCTCGAGACCGGTGTCTTGCCTCGAGATCAACCAGCTCTCTCCTCATTCTTTAAAAAAATCGTATTTTTTTGTGTACAAGTGGTTTCAACTGGTGGCACTACACCACAAACAGAATGCTTTAAATGTGTAGCTAAGGTAAATATTTAATCGTCATCATCATGAGACATACCGGTTGGCGTAGGCGATCATGTCCTTCCACAATCTTCTATCTACCGTGCATCGTATAATTTCTAGTGTTGACAGTTTCCCATGCCATGAAACCAAAAAAAAAAAAAAAAAAAGAAAGAAAGGTAAAGAGCCCCCGTCACGTCAAGTGGCGTATAGGGAATATGGTGTTAGTGACCACAAATTTTATAGACCTTCAGCACATGATTTTTGGAGTAATGTGGTCGGTATTACGACCGTGCCGCTTTACTTTACCAGAAAAAAATCCGGTACCCATTTAAGGCTGGGTGAACCCGGAAGCCGTCGGTTGGGATCGAACCCTACCTCTTGTCCTTTGCAGTCCAGTTCACTAACCACTGAGCTATCGCGGCTCCCCCATGACACCAAAGCAACAAGTAAAAAGTAAAGTATCCCAGTCCCGCCAAGTGACGTATAGGGAATATGTTGTTACTGACCATAAATTTTATATACCTTCGTCACATGATTTTTGGGGTAATGTGGTCGGTATTACGCCCGCGCCGCTTTGCTTTCCCAGAAAAAAATCCGGTACACATTAAAGGCTGGGTGAATCGGGAGCCGTCGGTTGGGATCGAACCCTACCTCTCCATGACACCAAGATACCTAGTATTTTCTTTCTTTGTCGTCTACGATCTCTCTTTCCCTGTATTTTGCCTGTTGTGACCAAGTATTCCAACTTTCCTCTTTTTCATGATGTCCCAGAAAAATTGTGAATATTTCTATCTGATGTTTCTTAATATATTTATATATAAATTATATTGATTTGAATAAAAACCCTATGGAAATTATCAAACTTCTTCTTCTTCTACTTTCCTTCCTCATCTGCTTTTCAGCGTCGAGGAGAGATATAATTTGCGGTCTTTTGCTCTTCTGTTCGCCTCTGCTGCTGTTATGTTTCCTAGTGCTTCTATTATTCCATCGATCCATCTTTTTCGTGGTCGACACTTGGGTCTTGTGTGCTCACAACGTTTGTTGAAGGCTCGTTGTGTTGTGTTTTCATCTTTCTGCCTTGTCACGTGGCCAAACCATTTTATCTGTTGTTTCCTTATATATTCTATGGCGGGGGCTATTCCTAGCATTTTTTCTCAGTTCTTCATTTCTGATCTTATCTCTCAGACTGTTTCCTGTCATTCGTCTAACACATTTCATCTCTGTAGAGGTTATTTTTCTATTTGTTCTATTGGGTCCAGGTCTGGCATTGGTAGCACAACGTTGGGATGAAGATTGGAAATTATTAATGTTTTGGCAAATTTGATGGTCTTGGTCGCGCAGTATTCCGTTTTTAACCACACAAGTTTTATCAGTTCTAAGATGCAGATTCTTCATTATTCATTTCGAATGTTTAATTGAAGAAATTGTGTGAACGTTAACTTCTTGAAGAAATATAAATTAAATAACCAACTAAAGTATCAGTAAAAACCAACGTGCCCATCCATTTTTGTAAGGCGGCATTTCTGTTTTGATGTTATAGTTGAGTTGATGTTATAGTTAAGTTGCTATTATAGTTGAGTTACTGTTATAGTTGAGTTGCTGTTATAGTTGAGTAGCTGTTATAGTTGAGTAGCTGTTACAAATGCGTTGCTGTTATAGTTGAGTTGCTGTTATAGTTGAGTTGCTGTTATAGTTGAGTTGCAGTTATAGTTAAGTTGCTGTTATAGTTGAGTTGCTGTTATAGTTAAGTTGCTGTTATAGTTAAGTTGCTGTTATAGTTGAGTTCGTTTTATATTTGAGCTACTGTTATAGTTGAGTTGGTGATATAGCTGAATTTCTGTTTAGTTGAGATGCGGTTATAGTTGAATTGCTGATATAGTTGAGTTGCATAGTTGAGTTGCTGATATAGTTGAGTTGTTGTCATAATTGAGTTGCTGTTGTAGTTGAGTTTGTATTATATATGTGTTACTGTTACAGTTGAGTTGCTGATACAGTTGAAATGCTTTTATAGTTGAGTTGCTGTTATAGTTGAGTTGCTGATATAGTTGAGTTGCTGGTATATTTGAGTTGATGTTACAGTTGAGTTGCTGATATAGTTGAGTTGCTGGTATAGTTGAGTTGCTGTTACAGTTGAGTTGATGATATAGTTGAGTTGCTGGTATAGTTGAGGTGCTGTTAGAATTAAGTTGCTGTTGTAGTTGAATTGGTATTATATTTGTGTTACTGCTATAGTTGAGTTGCTGACATAGTTGAGTTGCTGATATAGTTATATTACTGTTATAGTTGAGTTGCTGATATATTTGAGTTGCTGATATAGCTGAATTGCTGTTATAGTTGAGGTGGTATTATATTTGTGTTACTGTCATAGTTGCATTGCTGATAAAGTTGAGTTGCTGATATAGTTGAGTTATAGTTGAGTTGCTAATATAGTTGAATTGGTGTTACAATTGATTTTCTGTTAAAGTCGAGAACCGTTATAGTTGAGTTTCTGTTTAGTTGAGTTACTGTTATAGTCGCGTTGCTGTTATAGTTGAGTTGTTGTTATTGTTGAGTTGTTATTATAGTTGAGTTGTGATAATTGAGTTACTGTTAAAATAGAGTTGCTGTCATAGTTGAGTTGCTGATGAAAATGTGTTTTTGTTATAGTCCAGTTGCTGTTATAGTTGAGCTGATGTTATTGTTGAATTGAAGTTGTATTTGAGTTGATATTATAATTAATGTTATATTATACTTGAGTTGATGTTATTGTTTAATTTAAATTATGCTTGACTTGCTATTATAGTTGATCTGAAGCTATATTTGAGTTGCTGTTATAGTTGAGTTGTAGTTATACTTGAGTTGTAGTTATACTTGAGCTGCTGTTATATTTGAGTTGTAGTTATACTTAAGCTGCCGTTATAGTTGAGTTGTAGTTATACTTGAGCTGCTGTTATAGTTGAGTTATAGTTATACTTGAGCTGCTGTTATAGTTAAGTTGTAGTTATTCTTGACCTGCTGTTATAGTTGAGTTGTAGTTATACTTGAGCTGCTGTTATAGTTGAGTTGTAGTTATACTTGAGCTGCTGTTATAGTTGAGTTGTAGTTATACTTGAGCTGCTGTTATGGTTGAATATTTTTTGTAAGTGAGTTGCTGTTGTGGTTAAATTGAAGTTATAATTGAGTTAAGTAATAGTTGCATTGCTGTTATAGTTGACTTGCTGGTATAGTTGAGTTGAAGTTATATTTGAGTTGAAGTTATAGTTGAGTTAATTGACAGCTTAGTGGATGTGTTTACCTAAGTGTCTTATCACGTGTCTATCTCTTTCTCTCTCTCTCTTTCTTTCATTCTCTCCCTCTCTCTCTCTCTCATTTCACGTCCTCTTATAACCATTTTGGGTTCGAATGAGATACAAAGTTATATTCATTACCCACTGGCATCCTCAGTCATTGTCATAACAACACTGTTCACCAGGGGTAATACTGAAAAGTACTTTGTTTAGGACAAAATCACAAAATCACTAATATAGAATTATGGAAATGTACCAGTCAAATACCAGTGGATAAAGATATATAGCGAAGACGATGGCGCTGGATAGGACACACACTGCGGAAGCCTAATGAGAGTATTACACAACAGGTCCTTTTTTGAAATCCCCAGGGGAAAAGACAAAGAGGAAGACCAATGAATTTTTGGAGAAGACATAGAAGCAGAGATGAAGATGATGGGGAAGACATGGAATGATCTTAGAAGAATGGCAAGAAAAGAACGACTTGGAAAGTGTTTGTTGAAGACCTATGCTCCACAGGGAGCTGAAAGGTTGAAAAAGAAGAAGACTTTTAGATATTCTCTGATAATGATGATGATGACGATGATGATGATGATGAACGTTGTTTTCTAGTTAAGGCTTGTGTTATCGTTCTGTCTGCTGTGATGTAAGGTGGGGTCTAACCAGACAGAACAACTCCCCTTGACTTCTACTATAGATGTTACAGAACTGTACAACAGTCGTGGACATCAACAACCAGTAACAGCTCCATTCAGAGATTTCTATAGTGTGGCACAACTAATCAGGACTCTAACGGATTTCATAGCCTAAAACATCATCATCATGTGCCATACCGGTTGGCGTAGGCGATCATGTCCTTCCACAATATTCTATCCACAATGCATAGTAGCAATTTAGTTGTTGACTGTAATATACGCCATGTCACCAAGCTACTGGTGTACTCAGAGATATTAGTATTTGTACCGATGGGGCCTTTGAAATGTGGATATATAGAAGAATAGGCAGAATTGGATGGAAAGAAAAGAAAACAAACGATGAAGTCTTAAAACAACTAAAAATGGAAAGAGAACTACTAAACACAATTCAAACAAGGCAAATGCGATTTTTGGGCCATGTTAAAAGACACAACAGACTACTAAAAGTTATATTGGAAGGGAAAATACAACGTAAAACAGGCAGAGGCAGACCAAGACTAACATGGACGAGTAACATCAAAAGATGGACAAGTCAGCCTATGACAACCTGCACCATCAAAGCAAAAGACAGAGCAGAATGGCGCTCCATGGTAGCCAACCTTCGCTGCGGAGATGGCACTCGATGATGATGACTGATGTGGCCACACACTGCCTGTGATGTTCTCTCATTGTCGCTCCAACGCAACTCCCCAGTTAAGCCCCTTTATCCCCTATTGTTTAAGAAAAACCTTTCTCTACCCACTCCACCAGCCTGTGCTCCCAGGTTGGGGTTTATTGCTTGTCACTTCTCTCCCATTTCGTATCTCTCGCTGTCATTCCACATCACCCACTTGTGTGTGGAGCACCGAGTTTACACTGGCAGCTAAAGGCTTATTAAAGATTGTTGATGTATTTGTCTGCAGTTCACAAGCTTATGTACGTAAATTATTTCTGGACTTCCGGTCAATTTTGCGGATAGGCGGCATGAACCAATGAGACTCTGTCTAAAAAATGTTCCTTATCGCAGTTTCCTCATATTCCAAGTCCGGTTTGCTGCAGGAGATACTGAGTTTAGTGCTCTGTGTACACCGTGAGCTGTGTTTTTCATCCGGGTCGTGTTTAGATATTTGAATTCCTTGCAATGAATGATGATATCGTATGACGAAGGAAAGTTCGGTTGCGTTCACTTTCAGCGCCACTTGGCCTTATATCTTTTGGCGGCGTGTGCTGTAGCTGCTACGATGGGAACTGCAGCTGCATTTCTTTATTTGGATTCTTCATTGAGATGAGTTTTAATTCGAATGATTCCACTGGCACGGGCGGTTAATAATTATGGATTTTAATTAGTAAGGTAAGGTAAAGTACGAGACTTGAACCGGCGTCTTAGCACGCGAGTTTACACCCATATGTGCTCGGCCGCCTATCCAGAAATGTTCGGATATTTCTGTATAGTGTAGCCTCAAGCATCGAAACTCAGATGCGAAGCGACATTCCTCACCTTCCCAGGATAATACCCTGGTACCCATTTCTGCCAACGGCTGGGTCGACCGTGGGGGTAATTTTTTTTTTTTTTAATTTCCAACCACGAGTACAATTCACACTTCTCCCAGCGGGAATCGAACACGGGTTGTCCGAACGTCGGTAGTCTAGTCGGGTGGTTTTCCCAACTAGGCTACCGAGGCCCCCCCCCCCCCCAAATTAGTAATTTAATTAGTTTGCAGTGAGACCGGGGTATCACATGTCCAACGTATGGTCATACGTTGGACATGTGATGAGAAGAGATAATAATCGAATAGCAAAGCAAGCCCTCATATGGGAAACAACAGGTAAAAGAAAAAGAGGAAGACCCAGGGAGACACTGAGAAGAACATTGATGAGAGAGGCAAGAGCAGCAGGAATCGGCTCCCTCAATGAGATAGAACTGCTTGCACAGAACAGAGACAGATGGCGAGATTTAATAAAATATCTTTAAAAGAAAACTGCTAGAACAAAAATTCATATAGGAGAAGGTGTATCTTGGTCTACGCCCTATGGGCCGGTTACGGCTCGAAAGGTCAATAGATAGATAGATAGAGACCGGGGACTTCCACTAACCATAACCATAAATTTTTTTCGGGTGTGTACAGTTAGTTCCCTTGAGTAACATTTCACTCTTTTATGTAGCTCTCTCATCAGTCATTAGAAGTCCCCTGGGTTTGGGTTCCTCCAACACGAAACCATGTAGCAAAAATAAAATAAAATTAATTCAAATACGTGTGGTTATTCGTTACGGATGAGCATTCAGTTCATTTTTAGTATCTGGGAATCACTGTAGTTTTGTTGTCATGTCATCTAAGGGGAGATCAATCAATCGCTTTGCTGAAATATTTTATGTACCTAAACTTGTAAATTACATTTTTTTTTTACAATATGTAATAGTTTTAGTTACTTTTCTAACATGTAGTCCGTTCGTTCTTTTACGTTAACCCATTGACTTAAGGAATAGTTACACCTATGACTTAAGGAATAGTTACACCTGTTACTTAAGGAATAGTTTCACCTACAACTTAAGAAATAGTTACACCTATGACTTAAGAAATAGTTACACCTATGACTTAATGAATAGCTACACCTATGACTTAAGGAATAGTTTCACCCATGACTTATGGAATAGTTACACCTATGACTTAAGAAATAGTTACACCTATGACTTAAGAAATAGTTACACCTATGACTTAAGAAATAGCTACACCTATGACTTAAGGAATAGTTACAACTATGACTTAAGGAAAAGTTACACCTATGAATTAAGGAATAGTTTCACCCATGACTTATGGAATAATTACACCTATGACTTAAGGAATAATTACACATATGACTTAAGGAATAGTTACACCTATGACTTAAGTAATAGTTACATCAATGTCTTAAGGAATATTTTTAAAGGAATATTTACACCTATGACAAAAGGAATAGTTACACCTATGACTTAAGGAATAGTTACACCTATGACTTAGGGAATAGTTACACCTATGACTTAAGGAATAGTTACACCTATGACAAAAGGAATAGTTACACCTATGACTTAAGGAATATTTACACATATGACAAAAGGAATAGTTACACCTATGACTTAAGGAATATTTACACCTATGACAAAAGGAATAGTTACAGCTATCATCATCATCAAGTACCGGCCTGCTGGTGTAGGTGATCATGTCTCTCCACAACTTTCGATCTCGGCAGCTATTTATCATTTCTGTTGTTGACCTTCTGCCAAGCCATTCTCTTAAGCTGTCTGTTATATTTTTCTCTTTGCTTCCCTCTATCTCTTCGTCCCTCAGTTTTTTTCAGTTGTTACAATATATTCCAGTTGTTCTCTTCTCATCACATGGCCAAAAAATGATGATTGTTTCTACCTAATATTGGAAATTAGCTCTCTTTTTGCTTTGACCTCTCTCAGAACCTCTTCATTACTCTTCTTAGCTGTCCATGGTATTCTCAACATTCTTCTGTAAAACCACATTTCAACAGACTCCAGTGATTTTCTTGTCTGTTGTCCTATTGTCCATGATTCGCATCCATATGTTAAGACTGGCTCCACGTAACATTTAAGAACTCTTTTCCTTGTTTCTATTGTCAAAAATGGATTGCATAGTACCTTCCTCATTTTTTTTGGAAAGCTGATTTTGCCTTAGCCATGCTGGATTTTTTTCTGGGAAAGTAAAGCGGCATGGGCGTAATACTGACCACATTACCCCAAAAATCCTGTGTCGAAGGTCCACCCCAAAAATCATGTGTCGAAGGTCTGTAAAAATTATGGTCACTAACACCATATTCCCTATACACCACTTGGCGTGACGGGGTCCTTTACGTTTCTTTTTTTACTTATATGTTACAGTTGACTATTAATTATACTAAACTAGACAAACAGAAAAAATAATGAGTCAGAAAGTGTATTTCATTATTTCCACATGCCAATAACATCTCTCTTCGATTATTCCACGGACTATGTAAACCATCAAAATGTGACATTTAAATGCACCTTTTACGACATCGATATTTTATGCAGATCCGCACAACAGCACTTCGCACTCTGCGAGAACTCCGCCCCAAACAACGTTTAACCTGTCCTGTCTTTACAAGCAGGTAAAAGAATCGATGCATCTGCATGAATCTGTCAGAGAATATAGTTTTGTCATTACGTCGGGAGTGTTCTTTGAAGATCTATGTTTTTTCTGGATTTGTATATTTGAAAGATAGGAATGTCATAATTCCATTAATAAAATAGCTCTAGAAGGTAAGGCATACATGAATGTATGATACTTTAATGTACGTCACGCTGAGTGAGGTCTTGATAATGATATATCATATCATCATCATCATCATTATCAAGTACCGGGCCTGCTGACGTTGGTGATCATGTCTCTCTACATCTTTCGATCTCGACAGTTATTTATCATTTCTGTTGTTGACCTTCTGCCAAGCCATTCTCTTAAGCTGCCTGGTATTTTTTCTCTCTTTGCTTTCCTCTATCTCTTCGTCCCTCAATTTTCCCAGTTGTTACAATATATTCCAGTTGTTCTTTTCTCATTACATGGCCAAAAAATGATGATTGTTTCTTCCTAATATCGGAAAATAGCTCTCTTTTTGCTTTGACCTCTTTCAGAACAGTTTCATTACTCTTCTTAGCTGTCCATGGTATTCTCAACATTCTTCTGTAAAATCACATTTCAACAGACTCCAGTGATTTTCTTGTCTGTTGTCCTATTGTCTATGATTCACATCCATATGTTAAGACTGGCTCTACATAACATTTAAGAACTCTTTTTCTTGTTTCTATTGTCAAAAATGGATTGCATAGTATCTTCCTCATTTTTTGGAAAGCTGCTTTTGCCTGAGCCATTCAGCATCTCACTTCTGTTGTACATCTCACCTCTGTTGTACATCTCACCTCTGTTGTACATCTCACCTCTTTTGTACATCTCACCTCTGTTGTACATCTCACCTCTGTTGTACAAATAATCTCTGTTGTACATCTTACCTCTGTTGTACATCTCACCTCTGTTGTACATCTCACCTCTGTTGTACATCCCACCTCAGTTGTACATCTTACCTCTGTTGTACATCTTACCTCTGTTGTACATCTCACCTCTGTTGTACATCTTCCGTTTGAGCATGATATGATATGTTATGGTGTGAAATGATATGATATGAAAGTTTTATTTGTTGCTTTGGACTTTCTCAGCGTCATGGGAGAGTGTTAGACGAATGACAGGAAACAGTCTGAGAGATAAGATCAGAAATGATGAACTGAGAAAAAAGCTAAGAATAACCCCCGCCATAGAATATATAAAGAAACAACAGATAAAATTGTTTGGCCACGTGACAAGACAGAAAGATCAAAACACAACACAAAGAGCCTTCAACAAACGTTGTGAGAACACCAGACCCGAGGGATGACCACGAAAAAGATGGATGGATAGAATATTAGAAGCACTAGGAAACATAACAGCAGCAGAGGCGAACAGTAGAGCAAAAGATCGCAAATTATATCTCTACTCGACGCTGAAAGGCAAATGAAGAAGGAAAGAAGAAGTAGAAGAATGGGAGAATTTGACGTACTCCAGTCAATGATAGTGATGTGTTTTTGTAGTGTGGTTATCGTGAAGTCTTTTGGAGAAATTGAAGCCCTTAAAATGTAAATCTGTAGGAAAATGGTAAGAATTCAGTTGGAAGGAAAAGAAGATAAACAAGGAAGTTCTGAATCAAGTGACAATTAAAAAAAAGAACTATTTAAGAACAATTTGAAAAAAAAAAGATAAATGAAATAGTTTGGACATGTGAAGAGACATAATGCCCTTCTAAAATTCATCTTGGAAGGGAAGGTACAAGGTTGATAAAGCAGAGGCAGACCAAGACTAAAGTGGGCTGATAACATCAAAAGATAGACCGAGGACTATGACAGCGTGCACGATCAAGACAAGAGACAATACAATAGTGCTCCATGGTAGCCAACCTTCGATGTGGAGATGACACTCAATGAACGAATAATATTCCATGGTAACCAACCTTCGATGTGGAGACGGCAACCAATGAATGAATAATATTCCATGGTAACCAACCTTCGATGTGGAGACGGCAACCAATGAATGAATAATATTCCATGGTAACCAACCTTCGATGTGGAGACGGCAACCAATGAACGAATAATATTCCATGGTAACCAACCTTCGATGTGGAGACGGCAACCAATGAATGAATAATATTCCATGGTAACCAACCTTCGATGTGGAGACGGCAACCAATGAATGAATAATATTCCATGGTAACCAACCTTCGATGTGGAGACGGCAACCAATGAACGAATAATATTCCATGGTAACCAACCTTCGATGTGGAGACGGCAACCAATGAATGAATAATATTCCATGGTAACCAACCTTCGATGTGGAGACGGCAACCAATGAATGAATGATGTTCCATGGTAGCCAACCTTCGATGTGGAGACGGCAACCAATGAATGAATGATGTTCCATGGTAACCAACCTTCGATATGGAGATGACACTCAATGAATGAATAATATTCCATGGTAACCAACCTTCGATGTGGAGACGGCAACCAATGAATGAATAATATTCCATGGTAACCAACCTTCGATGTGGAGACGGCAACCAATGAATGAATGATGTTCCATGGTAGCCAACCTTCGATGTGGAGACGGCAACCAATGAATGAATGATGTTCCATGGTAACCAACCTTCGATATGGAGATGACACTCAATGAATGAATAATATTCCATGGTAACCAACCTTCGATGTGGAGACGGCAACCAATGAATGAATAATATTCCATGGTAACCAACCTTCGATGTGGAGACGGCAACCAATGAATGAATAATATTCCATGGTAACCAACCTTCGATGTGGAGACGGCAACCAATGAATGAATGATGTTCCATGGTAGCCAACCTTCGATGTGGAGACGGCAACCAATGAATGAATGATGTTCCATGGTAACCAACCTTCGATATGGAGATGACACTCAATGAATGAATAATTGGCGCTCCAAGGTAGAGAGAGAGAGAGAGAGAGAGAGAGAGAGAGAGAGGAAAGAATATTTTATATTAATCACATGTACTTTTCTAAAATAATTATTAAAAATAAATAAAGCAGTAATAGCCTTGAGCAGAAACGATGTTTTTAATTTCCTGCGAGTTTTAAAATATTATCCAGTAATTTTGTGGATGCGAGATAAAAAAAGGTGAGAAATCGTTTACGGGGGGAAAAAGAAAAATGTAAGCCGTAAAATAAAATTAAACAAATAGAAATGACTGAAATCTAACGGGAAAGACGTAAGACCTGTCAACCACAAAGGTAACTCAACTTCACAACTCACCAATCGCTTTTTTTCTTGTAAATTTCCAGGTGATAAAAACAATATCATCATCATCAAGTACCATTTTTCCTGGCATAGGTGATCCTGTCTCTCCAGAACCTTCAATCTATGCCGCTGTTTATTAATTCTCTTGTTGGCTTCCCACCGAAACAATCTCTTAAACTCTTTTATATCATGTCTCTCTCTGTCTCTCTCTGTCTCTCTTTACCTCTTCTTTCCTCAATTGCTCCTGTTTGTCACAATACATTTACTCCATCTACTTCATTTATCGCAATTCATATAGCGCCATTCTGCTGTCTCTTGCTTTGATGGTGCAGGTTGTCATAGGCTGGTTTGTCCATCTTTTGATGTTACTCGTCCATGTTAGTCTTAGTTTGTTTCTGCTCCTCTTTTACCTTGTATTTTCCCCTCCAGGATTGCTTTTAGTAGGCTGATGTGTCTTTTAACATGGCCCAAAAATCGCATTTGTCTTGTTTGAATTGTGTTTAGTAGTTCTCTTTTCATTTTTAGTTGTTTTAAGACTTCATGGTTTTTTTTCTTTTCTTTCCATCCAATTCTACATATTCTTCTATATATCCACATTTTAAAGGCTTCAATTCTCTGTTCTATTTTCTTGTTTAATGTCCATGTTTCTGCACCATATAGTAATATTGAGAAGACATAACATTTTGCTATTCTTAGTTTTAGCCCTGGTGTTATTTGTTTTGATGTTATTATGTTCTTCATGGCATTAAAATTACTTTTTGCCATTCCTATTCTTTTGTTTATTTCAGTTGTACATTTTCCATCACTGGTTATAGTATGTCCAAGGCAGATGTAGTTCTGAACTGTCTCCTGGTCTATTCCTTCAATTTTGATATCCACTTGTTGGTTTTGAGTATTTTCTTTGTTTATGATCATAGTTTTAGTCTTTTTATTTCTCTCTCTCTCTCTCTCCCTCTCTCTCTCTCTCTCTCTCTCTCTCTGATCAAGACTCAATCAGAGTAGGATTCCATACTCTCTCATGAAGTAAGCTGTCTGTTTAAGTGAGTCGATCGCCCCATATAGTTTCTCTTCCAGGGAGGTGGGTGTGGACCACATTGCTCTTCTCAGGTCTGTGTACTGGGGGCAATCCTGTAGAACATGTTTTGTTGTCATATTGTCCAGTGTACAGTGGCATAGGCTGGTTGTACCTATTTTGAATTTGGTGAACATGTGATATCTCATTCTATTGTGGCCAGTGCGTAGGTGAAGTATGATGACTTCATCCCTCCTTGATATTTGGTGGTATCCGTCACTCTCGTTATGCTTTGGGTGTTCTTGTTTCCATTTTTCATGGAACTGACTATTGAGGATGAATTTGGCTTCATCATAACTGAGCGGATGGTTCTCTTGTGGTAATCTTCCTCCCTCTTTAGCTAATTTGTCTGCGCGTTTGTTCCCGTGTATATTACAGTGTGATGGTATCCACTGAATGACTACTCTCTGGAAGGTATTGCATAGTTGGTCTAGGGTTGTTTTCACGTCATCTAGTTCATTGTTCTTGGGGCTTTTTAGAGCTGTTAGTACTGACAGTGCATCGGTCAGAATCACCAATTTATTGTGCATGTTATTTTTGTGTTGAGTAGCCAGTGTTGCAGACCATTGGTCTTTTTGATATCCCTTTTTCATTAAATAGCAAAATCTCTCTCTCTCTCTCTCTCTCTCTCTCTCTCTCTCTCTCTGCGTTCAGGACTCAATCAGAGTAAGGATTCCAGACTCTCATATGAAGTCAGCTGTCAGGCTAAGTGTGTTGATCGCCCCCACAGACAGAACATCACAATTAGAGTCTGTCAGATCCACTCTGACTGAACACCCGTTAATACGTTGCACTGTGTTCTGCGCCAGTGGCCCAGTGCATCCGATTTCAGCCAGCATTTTTTCAGGTTTGCTTTCCTTAGCCTTTGATTGTCCCCAATCTTCCTGCAAGGCAGCAGTTGATCTTTTCTGTCGGGGATTCTGCCCTTAGATGGTCGGCCTTCCCAGGTTTACGAGCACCATCTGCCCGAGTCACTAGAGGTGACTAACACAGACATGCGACTTGTAATATGAGGAAACTGCAACAAGGAACACATTTCATGCATAGCCTCCATTTGTTCCCGCCGCCTATCCCCATATACCGGTAAGTCACGTCCTCCCGAAATGATGATCATCGTAGCACTTGATGATGTTAGGCCATCGTTGATGACTCCAATTCCGAACATATAGACACACAGTCAGTCGTCAAAATAAAACTAATAATTTAAAAAATGATAATTCTTTTCTTCCTGTGTAAGAAATTATTTTTCTGTTTGCTTTGGCTTCTTTTAGAACATGTTCATTATTCAGGGGCCTCGGTAACCTAGTTGGGAAAACCACCCGACTGGGCTACCGACATTAGGACAACCCGTGTTCGATTTCCGCTGCAAGCAGCGTGAGTTGTATTCTTGGTTGGAAACAAAAATACCTCCGCGGTCCACCCAGCTTCTGGCAGAAATGGGTACCAGGGTAGAACTCTGGTAAGTGTGAAATGCCGCTTCGCATCGTGAGTGTCGATGCTTGAAGCGACACTATCCAGAAGTCTCCGAACACTTCTGGATAAGCGGCCGAGCATATATTGGTGAAAACTCGCGTACTAAGATGTTGATTCAAGTAAAGTAAAGTACCCCCATCACGCCAAGTGGCGTATAGGGAATATGGTGTTAGTTACCATATATTTTACAGACCTTCATCACATGAGTTTTGGGGTAATGTGGTCGGTATTGCGCGGTAGTGCCGCTTTACTTTCCCAGAAAAAAATCCGGTACCCATTTAAGGCTGGGTGAACTAGAGAGCTATCGCGGCTCTAGTAGTTTCTTTAGGAGTGTGTTAATACTATCGGCATTTATTTTCTTATATCTTCTATAGGACAATCCGAGTTTACCAGACTTCCCTGTTGGTCATGGGAGCCGCGATAGCTCAGTGGTTGGTGAACTGGACTACAAAGGACAAGAGGTAGGGTTCGATCCCTACCGACGGCTTCCTGGTTCACCCAGCCTTTATTGGGTACCGGATTTTTTTTCTGGGAAAGTAATGTGGCACGGGCGTAATACCGACCACATTACCCCAAAAATCATGTGCCGAAGGTCTGTAAAATCGATGGTCACTAACACCATATTCCCTATACGCCACTTGGCGTGGCGGGGGTACTTTACTTTATATATATATATATATATATATATATATATATATATATATATATATATGATCATAACTGCCAACGAAATGGGAGAGAAGGATGGGGCGTTGCCGATATATAACCAACAGGCATGGGGAACCGCTGGTTTCAACAGTTTGGGAACCTTTATTTCACGGGGTTTAATTGACTTGAGAAACTTCTGTACATTGTTGTTTTAAAAGGGGGTAGGGGGAAACAACAGCACAGTGCTCAAGATCAACAAAGTATATAAGTCTATTAGGGAGTTGTCAGACATGAAGAGCCACGCCTCTGTGTTGTTGTCTTCGATCAGAGAGAGAGAGAGAGAGAGAGAGAGAGAGAGAGAGAGAGAGAGAGAGAGAGAGACCAGGTGGCGTACCCTCATTGATCACGACAAATTAGTTCCGGTGACGTCAAATGAAGATAGAGTAACATCTTCGTCTATTCTATTCTATTCTATTCTATTCTATTCTATTCTATTCTATTCTATTCTATTCTATCCTACTCTATCCTACTCTATTCTATCCTAACCATATTCTATCCTATCGTATCTTATCCTATTCTACTCTATTCTATTTTATCCTATCCTATCCTATCCTATCCTATCCTATTCTATTCTATCCCATCCCATCCTATCCTATCCAATCCCTTTCTATCCTATCCTATCCCATCCTATCCTCGTCATCATCATCGAGTGCCTTCTCCACAACGAAGGTTGGCTACCATGGATCGCCATTCTACTCTGTTTCTTGCTTTGATGGTGCAGGCTATCATTGATTGACTTATCCATCTTTTGATGTTACTCGTCTATGTTAGCCTTGGTCTGCCTCTGCCTCTTTTACCTTGTATTTTCCCTTCCAATATTACTTTTAGTAGGCCGTTGTGTCTTTTAACGTGCCCCAAAATTTCATTTGTCTTGTCTTAATTGTATTTAGTAGTTCTCTTTTTATTTTCAGTTGTTTTAAAACTTCATCGTTTGTTTTCTTTTCTTTCCATCCAATTCTACCTATTCTTCTATAAATCCACATTTCAAAGGCTTCAATTTTCGGTTCTGTTTTCTTGTCTAATGTCCATGTTTCTGCACCATACTGGAATATTGAGAAGATGTAACATTTTGCCATTCTTAGTTTCAGCCCTGTTGATATTTGTTTTGTTATTAGTATTTTTTTCATGGCATTAAAATTACTTTTTGCCATACCTATTCTTTTGTTTATTTCGATTTTACATTTTCCATTATTGGTTATAGTATGTCCCAGGTAGTTGTAGCTCTGGACTGTCTCCAGATGTATTCCCTCAACTGTGATATTTAATTGTAGGTCTTAAGAATTTTCTTTGTTTATGATCATAGTTTTAGTCTTTTTTATATTCATATATATATATAGTCCATATCTTTTGCTCGTCATGTTTATTTCATTAAGTAATTGTTGTAGATCTTTATGATTTTCTGCTAGTAGAACAGTATCATCAGCATATCTTAAGTTATTGATTATCTTTCCATTAATGTTTAGACCTGGTATCTCTGAGATGTTTTTAAAGATTTGCTCAGTGTATAGATTGAACAAGCTTGGTGATAGGATGCATCCTTGTCTTACTCCTCTTTTTATATCAATGGGTGTAGAGTTCTCTTTGTTATATTTTATTATTGCTGTTTGCTCCCTGTACAAATTACCATCCTATCCTATTCTATTCTACTCTATCATATCCTATCATATTCTATTCTTTTCTATCCTACTCTATTCTATTCTATCCTATCCTATCCTATCCCATCCTATCCTATTCTATTCTATTTTACTCTATCTTATCCTAACCTACCATATCCTATCATATCCTATTCTCTTCTCATCAATTCTATTCTACCCTATCATATTCTATTCTATTCTATTCTATTCTACCCTATCATATTCTATTCTATTCTATTCTATTCTATTCTATTCTATTCTATTGATGAGATCAGTTTGAGAACCCCTGATAAAGCCAACCCCATCGCAACAATAACAAGGCATATTCGAACAGAGAGTTCATATAAAATGTAACGTAGATACATCTGCTTTTTTCCCATGAAGTTCTTCGCATCCACCAGACCTCTTTTCCAACTCCAGAATCATCAGTCTTTAATATACACATCCTTGCTCCATCAATCCTCCTCCTTAAATCCTCCTCCTTCAATCCTCCTCCTTCATTCCTCCTCCACCAATCCTCCTTCAATCCTTCTCCTTAAATCCTCCTCCTTAAATCCTCCTCCTTAAATCCTCCTCCTTCAATCCTCCTCCTTCAATCCTCCTCCTTCAATCCTCATCCTTCAATCCTCCTCCACCAATCCTCCTTCAATCCTCCTCCTTAATTCCTCCTCCTTAAATCCTCCTCCTTAAATCCTCCTCCTTCAATCCTCCTCCTTCAATCCTCCTTTTTCAATCCTCCTCCTTCAATCCTCCGCCATCAATCCTCTTCCTTCAATCCTCCTCCTTCAATCCACCTCCATGAATCATCCTCCTTCAATCCTCCTCCTTTAATCCTCATCCTTCAATCCTCCGCCATCAATCCTCTTCCTTCAATCCTCCATCAATCCTCCTCCTTCAATCCACCTCCATGAATCCTCCACTTTCAATCCTCCTCCTTCAATCATCCGCCATCAATCCTCCTCCTTCAATCCACCTCCTTCTTCTCTTAAGAATTGAAGAACAAACTTGGGAATGTCTTCTTTGTCCACAAACCCAGTGCCAGAGCTGCCACGGCTACTTCGTTGTCTTGCACATTTTCATGTTCAATCACTCAGGTTAATGTGCTTACTTTAGAGTCCCCCAAGAAACGCATCCTCAATTTCCTGGGAAAGATAGGTTGCCTGATCTTCGGTAGAGTAACACTGTCTAAAGCCTGCTTGTTGTGGGGCAAGGAGATTTTCACTTTCCAGGTACCACTGCAGTCTGAGATTGATTATACGTTCCATTGTTTTACACAAACAGCTTGTAAGGCTGATTGGTCTAAGTTGAGAATCAGTGTGCTTGTGTTGTAAGTCGTGTCCATTCCAAAAGTTGAGAATCAGTGTGCTTGTGTTGTAAGTCGTGTCCATTCCAAAAGTTGAGAATCAGTGTGCTTGTGTTGTAAGTCGTGTCCATTCGAAACGTTGAGAATCAGTGTCCTTGTGTTGTAAGTCTTGTCCATTCCAAAAGTTGAGAATCAGTGTGCTTGTGTTGTAAGTCGTGTCCATTCCAAAAGTTGAGAATCAGTGTGCTTGTGTTGTAAGTCGTGTCCATTCCAAAAGTTGAGAATCAGTGTCCTTGTGTTGTAAGTCTTTTCCATTCCAAAAGTTGAGAATCAGTGTGGTTGTGTTGTAAGTCTTGTCCATTCTAAAAGTTGAGAATCAGTGTGGTTGTGTTGTAAGTCTTGTCCATTCCAAAAGTTGAGAATCACTGACCCTAAATTCCACTCAGAAAAACAAAACCAATTTAATTTTTCCTATGAAAGCGCCCCACTTCATAATCACTCTTTAAAATATTTGCTTGTCGGCTTCTACTATAATATCAACTGAGATACATTTCATCGTTGGTTTAAAATTAGTCAGAATGATCAGGCAGCGATGTTTATATTGATGTCCAACTGGGATAGCTGTGTCTGTGTGTGTGATGTCTGCAAAATCAATGTTATCATTTCTGAGGCTAACGTTTTCAAGTGATTCAAATTGCAGACTAAATAAAAGACGTAATATTTAACATGGTTGTATAGACGTTTTCAATGAGGTAATGAGATTTCAAGGGTAAGTGATACTGACCGACGCACTGGTAGTCTTAACATCATCATTGAGTGCCGTCTCCGCAACGAAGGTTGGCTACCATGGAGCGCCATTTTGCTCTATCTCTTGCTTTGATGGTGCAGGTTGTCATCGGTTGATTTGTCCATCTTTTGATGTTACTCGTCCATGTTAATCTTGGTCTGCCTCTCCCTCTTTTACCTTGTATTTTCCCCTCCAGGATCACTTTCAGTAGGCTGTTGTGTCTTTTAACATGGCCTAAGAATCGCATTTGTCTTGTTCTAATTGTGTTCAGAAGTTCTCTTTTCATTTTTAGTTGTTTTAAGACTTTGTCGTTTGTTTTCTTTTCCCTCCATCCAATTCTACCTATTCTTCTATATATCCACATTTCAAAGGCTTCAATTCTCTGTTCTGTTTTCTTGTCTAATGTCCATGTTTCAGCACCATATAGGAATATTGAGAAGATGTAACATTTTGCTATTCTTAGTTTTAGCTCTGGTGTTATTTGTTTTGATGTTAGTATGTCCTTCATGACATTAAAATTACTTTTTGCCATTCCTATTCTTTTGTTTATTTCAGTTGTACATTTTCCATCACTGGTTATAGTATGTCCACGGTAGTTGTAGTTCTGAACTGTCTCCAGGTCTATTCCTTCAACTTTGATATCCACTTGTGGGGTTTGGGAGTCCTAACAGCTCTAAAAAAAACCTCGAGAAACAGCGAGCTAGATGATTTGATAACAGCACTAGACCAATTGAGGGAGCCGCGATAGCTCAGTGGTTAGTGAACTGGACTACCACGGACAAGGGGTAGGGTTCGATCCCAACCGACGGCTTCCGGGTTCACCCAGCCTTAAATGGGTACCGGATTTTTTTCTGGGAAAGTAAAGCAGCACGGGTGTAATACTGACCACATTACCCCAAAAATCATGTGCTGAAGGTCTGTAAAATATAGGGTCACTAACACCATATTTCCCTATACGCCACTTGGCGTGACGGGGGTACTTTACTTACTAGACCAATTGTGCAATAACTTCCAGAGAGTGGTCATCCAGTGGATACCATCACACTGTAATATACACGGAAACGAATGTGCAGACAAATTAGCTAAAGAGGGAGGGAGATTACCACAAGGGAACTGACCGCTCAACTATGATCAAACCAAATCCATCATTAAAGACCAGTGCTATGAAAAATGGAAACAAGAACACCCAAAGTATAACGAGAGGGATAGATACCTCCAACTATCAAGGAAGGATCAAGTCATCATACTTCGCCTATGCACTGGCCACAATAGAAGATGATGAAGAAAAAAAGAAGAAGAAGAAGAAGAAGAGGAAGGCGAAGAAGAAGATGAAGAAAGAACAAGATGATGAAGAAGATGATGAAGAAGAAGATGATGATGATGATGATGAAGAAGAAGATTAAGAAGAAGATGATGTTGAAGAAGAAGATGAAGAAGATGAAGAATAAGATGATGAAGAAGATGAAGATGAAGAAGAACAAGATGAAGAGGAAGATGACGAAGAAGAAGATGTGAAGAAGAAGATGATGAAGAAGTTGAAGAAGTTGAAGAACAAGATGAAGAATATGATGATGATGAAGATGAAGAATATGAAGAACAAGATGACGAAGTAGAATATGAAGAAGAACAAGATGAAGAAGATGAAGAAGAAGAATATGTGGAAAAGATGAGAAGAAGATGATGAAGAAGAAGATGAAGAATAAGATTATGAAGAAGTTGAAGAACAAGATGAAGAATATGATGATGATGAAGAAGAAGAATATGAAGAACAAGATGAAGAAGTAGAATATGAAGAAGAACAAGATGAAGAAGATGAAGAAGATGAAGAATATGAAGAACAAGATGAGAAGAAGATGATGAAGAAGAAGAAGATGAAGAATAAGATTATGAAGAAGAAGAAGAAGAAGATGAAGAAAAAGAAGAAGAAGATGATGAAGAACAAGATGAAGAAGAAGAAGATGCAAAAGAAGAAGATGAAGAAGTAGAACAAGATAAAGAACAAGATGAAGAAGAAAAAGATAATGAAGAAGAAGATGAAGAACACGATGATGAAGAGGAAGATGAAGAAGTAGATGATGAAGAAGATGAAGAAGTAGATGATGAAGTAGATGAAGAAGTAGATGATGACGAAGATGAAGAAGAAGATGAAGAACAAGGTGAAGAAGAAGAAGATGAAGAAGAAGAGGAAGATGAAATAGAAAAAGATGAAGAAGTAGATGATGAAGAAGGTGAAGGAGAAGATGAAGAACAAGATGAAGAGGAAGAAGATGAAGACGAAGATGATGAAGAAGAAGATGAAGAAGAAGAAGATGAAGAAGAAGATGAAGAAGAAGAAGATGATGAAGAAGATGAAGACGAATAAGAAGATGATGAAGAAGAAGAAGTAGAAGAAGAAAATGATGAAGACGATTACGAAGAAGAAGAAGATGAAGACAAAGAGGCAACGTTAATTGTGCAGTGACATCATCTTCGGCTTAGAATTAAAGCGATTCTGTTTGCGATTCCTGGTTGATAATTTCAATGAGAAAAGTTTTCTTTCTTTTTTTTTTTTTCAAATTTCTTTCTTGCTGCATTCACCCAACAGCTGCTCTGCGTCATCATCCTATCTTAAACAGACATTAATTGGTCGTAGATAACACTTGTTGTGATGAACAGCAACCTGTTGCGTATGCTCCTTTCGGCCAAGTATATCCTATTTTTTAGTACAAAATTGCCTTCCATCTTCAATCACAACTCGCCTGGTCACGTGGTTAGTCTTTTATCAGAGACACTGCTGGGGTGTGGGGTAGGATTAAGACTAATTTGGTCATGTGCCTAACCATAATTTATGATCAGATTTTGTTGCTGATAGTATTCACATCTGGGAAGAATGGCAGGTGATTTTGTCCCAGACAAAACATTTATTGAAATAGGAGATGGAAGAAGAGTTCGTTGTAGACCCAGAGTAGGGTAGGATAGGATAGGATAGGATAGGATAGGATGGGGTAGGATAGGATAGGATAGGATAGGATGGGGTAGGATGGGATAGGATAGGATAGGATGGGGTAGAATATGATAGAATAGGATGGGATAGGATAGGATAGGATAGGATAGGATAGGATAGGATAGGATAGGATAGGATAGGATAGGATAGAATAGGATGGGGTAGAATATGATAGAATAGGATGGGATAGGATAGGATATGATAGAATATGATAGAATAGGATGGGATAGGATATGATATGATAGGATATGATAGAATAGGATATGATAGAATATGATAGAATAGGATATGATAGAATATGATAGAATAGGATATGATAAAATAAGATAGGATAGGACAGAATAGAATAGGATAGGATAGAATAGGATAGAATAGGATATGATAGGATATGATAGAATGGGATAGGATAGGATCATTTAGAATAAGATAGGATAGAATATGATAGAATAGGATAGGATCGGATATGATAGAAAAGTATATGATATGATAGGATATGATATGATATGATATGATATGATAGGATAGGATAAAATAGGATAGGATAGGATAGGATATGATAGGATATTATATGATATTATTGGATAGGATAGGATATGATAGAATAGGTTGGGATAAGACAGAATATGATATGATATGATATGATAGAATAAGATGAGATAGGATAGGATAGGATAGGATAGGATAGGATAGGATAAGATATTATATGATATTATTGGATAGGATATGGTATGATAGAATAGGATGGGATAAGATAGAATATGATATGATAGAATAAGATGAGATAGGATAGGATAGGATATGATAGAATAGGATGGGTAGGATAGAATATGATATGATAGAATAGGATGGGATAAGCTAGAATATGATATGGTAGAATAGGATGGGATAAGCTAGAATATGATATGATAGAATAGGATGGGATGGATAGGATAGGATAGAATATGATAGAATAGGATGGGATAGAGTAGAATATAATAAATTAGAAGAGTATATGATAGGATAGAATATAAGAGGATAGGATAGAATATGATATGATACCATATGATAAGAAAGAATAGAATAGAATAGAATAGAATAGAATAGAATAGAATAGAATAGAATAGAATAGAATAGAAGAGGACATGATAGGATAAGATAGGACTGAGAACATTCGAGAAACGCTTCACACGGTCGTTTGTTTTCATCATAAAGTGGCACTTTAGTTATCATCATCATCATCATCAGACGCCAAGCCGGTTGGCATCGACGATCATCTCTCCCCACATCTCTTGTCCCTTCATACATGTCATTATTTCAGTCAGTGATCATCTCTCCCCACATCTCTTGGCCCTTCATATATGTCATTATTTCAGTCGGTGATCTTCTCTCCCCACATCTCTTGGCCCTTCATACATGTCATTATTTCAGTCAGTGATCTTCTCTCCCCACATCTCTTGGCCCTTCATACATGTCATTATTTCAGTCGGTGATCTTCTCTCCCCACATCTCTTGGCCCTTCATACATGTCATTATTTCAGTCGGTGATCTTCTCTCCCCACATCTCTTGGCCCTTCATACATGTCATTATTTCAGTCGGTGATCTTCTCTCCACACATCTCTTGGCCCTTCATACATGTCATTATTTCAGTCAGTGATCATCTCTCCCCACATCTCTTGGCCCTTCATACATGTCATCATTTCAGTCAGTGATCATCTCTCCCCACATCTCTTGGCCCTTCATACATGTCATCATTTCAGTCAGTGATCATCTCTCCCCACATCTCTTGTCCCTTCATACATGTCATCATTTCAGTCGGTGATCTTCTCTCCCCACATCTCTTGGCCCTTCATACATGTCCTTATTTCAGTCGGTGATCATCTCTCCCCACATCACTTGGCCCTTCATACATGTCATTATTTCAGTCGGTGATCATCTCTCCCCACATCTCTTGGCCCTTCATACATGTCATCATTTTAGTCAGTGATCATCTCTCCCCACATCTCTTGGCCCTTCACACATGTCATCATTTCAGTCAGTGATCATCTCTCCCCACATCTCTTGGCCCTTCATACATGTCATCATTTCAGTCAGTGATCTTCTCTCCCCACATCTCTTGGCCCTTCACACATGTCATCATTTCAGTCAGTGATCATCTCTCCCCACATCTCTTGGCCTTCATACATGTCATTATTTCGGTCGGTGATCATCTCTCCCCACATCTCTTGGCCCTTCATACATGTCATTATTTCAGTCGGTGATCATCTCTCCCCACATCTCTTGTCCCTTCATACATGTCATCATTTCAGTCGGTGATCATCTCTCCCCACATCTCTTGGCCCTTCATACATGTCATTATTTCAGTCGGTGATCATCTCCCCCCACATCTCTTGGCCCTTCATACATGTCATTATTTCAGTCGGTGATCATCTCTCCCCACATCTCTTGTCCCTTCATACATGTCATCATTTCAGTCAGTGATCATCTCTCCCCACAGCTCTTGGCCCTTCATACATGTCATCATTTCAGTCAGTGATCATCTCTTCCCACATCTCTTGGCCCTTCATACAAGTCATCATTTCAGTCAGTGATCATCTCTCCCCACATCTCTTGGCCCTTCATACATGTCATCATTTCAGTCAGTGATCATCTCTCCCCACATCTCTTGGCCCTTCATACATGTCATCATTTCAGTCAGTGATCATCTCTCCCCACATCTCTTGGCCCTTCATACATGTCGTCATCATTTCAGTAAGTGATCATCTCTCCCCACATCTCTTGGCCCTTCATACATGTCATCATTTCAGCCAGTGATCATCTCTCCTAACATCTCTTGGCCCTTCACACATGTCATCTTTTCAGTCAGTGATCATCTCTCCCCACATCTCTTGGCCCTTCATACATGTCATCATTTCAGTCAGTGATCATCTCTCTCCACATCTCTTGGCCCTTCATACATGTCATCATTTCTGTCAGTGATCTTCTCTCCCCACATCTCTTGGCCCTTCATACATGTTATCATTTCAGTCAGTGATCATCTCTCCCCACATCTCTTGGCCCTTCATACATGTCATTATTTCAGTCGGTGATCATCTCTCCCCACATCTCTTGGCCCTTCAACAGCCGCATTCCAGAGAAGGTCACACTAACATGATCTCAAGCTAACAGCTGATGAGTAGACACCACAGAGAACAGCTGATCGAATAAACAACAACCAGCTGACGATCTGTTCAAAGACTCACTCAGAAGTCAATCAAACAATAAAGCATCTCGCTCGTAAAGCGCACTTCTCGCTACAGCGGGTGGTTGGAGCAAAAGTGGATGGTGGGAGCATGTGGTGGGAGCGAGAGCGGGTGGTTGGAGCGGGAGCGGGTGGTTGGAGCGGGAGCGGGTGGTGGGAGCAGGTGATTGGAGCGGGTGGTGGGAGCGAGAGAGGGTGGTGGGAGCGAGAGAGTGTGGTGGGAGCGAGAACGGGTGGTGGGAGCGGGAGGTGAAAGCGGGTGGTTGGAGCAAAAGTGGATGGTGGGAGCGGGAGTGGGTGGTTGGGAGCGGGAGCGGGTGGTGGGAGCGGGTGGTGGGAGCGAGAGCGGTTGGTGGGAACGAGAGCGGGTGGTTGGAGCAAAAGTAGATGGTGGGAGCGAGAGCGGGTGGTGGGAGCAGGAGCGGGTGGTGTGAGCGGGAGCGGGTGGTGTAAGAATATATAGAACAACAACAACTTAAATGGTTTGGCCACCTGGTCAGAATGAATCCTCACCAATCACCATCAAGGGAGTTCTTCTCGAGAATGCACGGAAAAAGACCAAGAGAAGATGGATAGATGCAGTGACAGAGACATGTCACAACAAAGGAAAATCACTAATTCAGACAATTCGTGCAGCTCAAGAACGAGAAATGATATAAACCACGACACCTTTTAGGTATCAGTGAAAAGAAAAAAAGAAGAAAGAAGAATTGACAGGTCTCAACTTAACAGAGTCACACAAAATGTCCCAAGATATAGAGAAATGGAGGAGGTAGGCAATATCCGTGAGTTGTACCACAGCGACACACCGGAGTTGTGGGACGAAGAGGAAGAAGAAATATAAATATGTATGTTTTTATAATATAACATAAAACAACATAACACAACGCAACACAATATAATAATATAATATAATATAATATAATATAATATATATATAATATAATATAATATAATATAATATAATATAATATATAATATAATATAATATAATATAATATAATATAATATAATATAATATAATATATAATATAATATATATATATAATATAATATAATATAATATAATATAATATAATATAATATAGTGCAGTGTAGTGTAGTGTAGTGTAGTGTAGTGTAGTGTAGTGTAGTGTAGTGTAGTGTAACGTGATGTGACGTGACGTGACGTGATGTGATGTGATGTGATGTGATGTAATATGATATGATATGATATGATATGATATGATATGATATGATATGATATGATATGATATGATATGATATGATATGATATGATATGATATGATATGATATGATATGATATGATATGATATTATATGATATAATATGATATGATATGATATAATATAATAATGCAATGTTATACAATACAATACAATTCAATACAACACAATACAACGCAATGTTCCATTATGTTTTATGTAATGACATAATGACTTCAGCTTGTATAATATTTATCTTCAACAGCACCCAGTCTCAATAACCGATGTTACCAGATGAGCAAAAAGCAGAACTTCACATCTCCCTCGACTACGAAATTGGTAAAAAGATGAAGGAAAATAAGAATACATAGAAAGCCGTCTTGACCGGAATCATCAGCTATAAGACTGGCCAGTAAACTAGTCGGCCTGGAGAATAAAGACCGCATGATCTGTGCAAAGAGTTATTTTATTAAACTTCGATTTTTAAAACTTTTTTTGGTCACTGATGTAGAAGACCTAGTATTGCAGTACTTCTAGGTGGGGTTACTGTTATATAGAAGACCTAGTATTGCAGTACTTCTAGGTGGTGTTACTGTTATATAGAAGACCTAGTATTGCAGTACTTCTAGGTGGGGTTACTGTTATATAGAAGACCTAGTATTGCAGTACTTCTAGGTAGGGTTACTGTTATATAGAAGACCTAGTATTGCAGTACTTCTAGGTGGGGTTACTGTTATATAGAAGACCTAGTATTGCAGTACTTCTAGATGGGGTTACTGTTATATAGAAGACCTAGTATTGCAGTACTTCTAGGTGGGGTTACTGTTATATAGAAGACCTAGTATTGCAGTACTTCTAGGTGGGGTTACTGTTATATAGAAGACCTAGTATTGCAGTACTTCTAGGTGGGGTTACTGTTATATAGAAGACCTAGTATTGCAGTACTTCTAGGTGGGGTTACTGTTATATAGAAGACCTAGTATTGCAGTACTTCTAGGTGGGGTTACTGTTATATAGAAGACCTAGTATTGCAGTACTTCTAGGTGGGGTTACTGTTATATAGAAGACCTAGTATTGCAGTACTTCTAGGTGGGGTTACTGTTATATAGAAGACCTAGTATTGCAGTACTTCTAGGTGGGGTTACTGTTATAT
>JAVIAB010000049.1:20046778-20384278 GCA_032433765.1 Megaustenia siamemsis
ACTCTCAGTGAACCAGTACACTAACTACAGCGCTACCAACCCTATGTCTTCTACTCTCAGTGAACCAGTACACTAACCACAGCGCTACCAACCCTATGTCTTCTACTCTCAGCGAACCAGTACAATAACCACAGCGCTACCAACCCTATGTCTTCTAATCTCAGTGAAACAGTACACTAACTACAGCGCTACCAACCCTATGTCTTCTACTCTCAGTGAACCAGTACACTAACTACAGCGCTACCAACCCTATGTCTTCTACTCTCAGCGAACCAGTACACTAACTACAGCGCTACCAACCCTAACACACTTCAACTCTCAGGGAATCAGTACACATAACTACCATCATCATCATTAAGTGCCGTCTCCGCATCGAAGGTTGGCTACCATGGAGCGCCATTCCACTCTGTCTCTTGCTTTGATGGTGCAGACTGTCATAGGTTGACTCGTCCATCTTTTGATGTTACTCGTCCATGATAGTCTTCGTCTGCCTATTTACCTTGTATTTTCCCTGCCAACATTACTTTTATTAGGCCGTTGTGTCTTTTAACATGTCCCCAAAATTAACCATTAACCACAGCGCTACAAATCCAAACAAGTCTACTATCGAAAAGCAGAAAGTGTTTGTTGAAGACCCATGCTCCACAGGGAGTTGAAAGTGTTTTTTGAACACCTATGCTCCACAGGGAGCTGAAAGTGTTTGTTGGAGACCTATGCTCCAGAGGTAGCTGAAAGTGTTTGTTGAACACCTATGCTCCAGAGGGAGTTGAAAGTGTTTGTTGAAGACCTATGCTCCACAGGGAGCTGAAAGTGTTTGTTGAAGACCTATGCTCCGCAGGGAGTTGAAAGTGTTTGTTTAAGACCTATGCTCCAGAGGGAGTTGAAAGTGTTTGTTGAAGACATATGCTCCAGAGGGAGTTGAAAGTGTTTGTTGAAGACCTATGCTCCACAGGGAGTTGAAAGTGTTTGTAGAAGACCTATGCTCCAGAGGGAGCTGAAAGTGTTTGTTGGAGATCTATGCTCCAGAGGTAGCTGAAAGTGTTTATTGAAGACCTATGCTCCAGAGAGAGTTGAAAGTGTTTGTTTAAGACCTAAGCTCCAGAGGTAGCTGAAAGTGTTTGTTGAAGACCTATGCTCCAGGAGTTGAAAGTGTTTGTTGAAGACCTATGCTCCAGAGAGAGTTGAAAGTGTTTGTTTAAGACCTAAGCTCCAGAGGTAGCTGAAAGTGTTTGTTGAACACCTATGCTCCACAGGGAGCTGAAAGTGTTTGTTGAACACCTATGCTCCACAGGGAGCTGAAAGTGTTTGTTGAAGACCTATGCTCCAGAGGGAGTTGAAAGTGTTTGTTGAAGACCTATGCTCCAGAGGTAGCTGAAAGTGTTTGTTGAACACCTATGCTCCAGAGGGAGTTGAAAGTGTTTATTGAAGACCTATGCTCCAGAGAGAGTTGAAAGTGTTTGTTTAAGACCTAAGCTCCAGAGGTAGCTGAAAGTGTTTGTTGAAGACCTATGCTCCAGAAGGAGTTGAAAGTGTTTGTTGAAGACCTATGCTCCAGAGAGAGTTGAAAGTGTTTGTTTAAGACCTAAGCTCCAGAGGTAGCTGAAAGTGTTTGTTGAACACCTATGCTCCACAGGGAGCTGAAAGTGTTTGTTGAACACCTATGCTCCACAGGGAGCTGAAAGTGTTTGTTGAAGACCTATGCTCCACAGGTAGCTGAAAGTGTTTGTTGAAGACCTATGCTCCACAGGTAGCTGAAAGTGTTTGTTGAAGACCTATGCTCCACAGGGAGCTGAAAGTGTTTGTTGAAGACCCATGCTCCACAGGGAGCTGAAAGTGTTTGTTGAAGACCTATGCTCCACAGGAAGCTGAAAGGTAGAAGAAAAAAAGAAGACATTTTACAAGAAAAATGTAAAACCTGGCAACACAGCTTTATCTTTGCACATTAAAAAAATACACTTTTTTTGTTTCAATTTGTTTCAGGTATTCTTGTGCCTGGTGATGTACCTAATCTACAAACCAACGTGCAAGAAGACACAGGCAGTCCCAACTGAGGAGATGGTCGAACTGTCGTGTGATTTGACTCTCCCTGGCCTCACATCGTTCCTGGCTTACAACCTGATCCTCGTTTCCGCCAGCGCCATGTTTGCATTTAAAACACGGAAACTCCCGGATAATTTCAACGAGTCTCGCTTTATATCAATGTGTGTATACACAACTTTGGTTATTTGGTTAGCATTTATTCCAACGTATTTCACGGCCAGTAAGGAGTCCCTTCGAGGACTGTTGTTGTCAATCGCGCTGCTTCTAAACCATTCAGTCGCTGTATTGTTTTTGTTCCTACCGAAGATATACGCTATTAGATATGTTGACGATGAGAATCTTATCATTAACAGATATCACACGGGTGATACGACGCACATTCCGCCTGGTTCCACAAACCGGGTTGGAGTCACGGCGACAATTACAAGCACAAATCCACGTCAGGGGCACTAACTCTTAATAAAAAATTATTTAACAGAAAAAAAATTATACTACCATCATCATCAAGTGTCACACGTGCATAGGTAGGCGATCAAGTTTCTCCACAATATTGTCTTTGCTGTTCTGTATATTTTAGGGACATGTGAAGATACACAATACCGTGTTTGGTTGTCACATTGGAAGGGAAGACACAAATAGAACGAGGCTGAGGCAGACAAAGACTAAAATGGAATGAAGACATCTCACATTTTGGATTTCGAGAAGCCTGTAGTGTTTTTGAAAGATACAAGATCAGTACTCCATGCACTACAATCCAGAAAATTACCACATCTGCAGACCTTATTGACTGATCTCTGCAATAACCACAATGTTGCCCTGCTGTGGATCCCTTCTCACTGCGGAATACCAAGAAATGAGAAAGCAGATCAGTTGGCAAAGGAAGGTTCAACAGGCACACAACTAGATGCACCGGTTACATACCATCAGAAGAAACAGATAATCAAATCAATGAGACGACCACAAACCCCAAATCAGGATGCCTTTCATAATATGAATAGACATGAACAAGTTATCATTATACGCCTCAGAACAGGACACAATCGACTCCACAGTCACATGTATACAAAATTCAAGATCGGCACCTCAACTACTTGTACATGTAGACAGGCGCTCCAGACTGCTGAACACATACTTCAAGACTGCACTGAATATAGTAGACTGAGGAAAATTCATTGGCCCATAGATACAACACTACAGACAAAACTATATGGGCTACTGCAAGAATTACAAAAGACAGTAAAATTTATACAGGAAACAGCATTGCAGATATAGACAATACTTCAGGCGAACGAAAGATATATAGATAAGATAGATAGGATAGATAAGATAGATTAGATAGATTAGATAGATAGATAGATAAGATAGATAGATAGATAGATAGATAGATAGATAGATAGATAGATAGATAGATAGATAGATAGATAGATAGATAGATAGATAGATAGATAGATAGATAGATAGATAGATAGATAGATAGATAGATAGATAGATAGATAGATAGATAGATAGATAGATAGATAGATAGATAGATAGATAGATAGATAGATAGATAGATAGATAGATAGATAGATAGATAGATAGATAGATAGATAGATAGATAGATAGATAGATAGATAGATAGATAGATAGATAGATAGATAGATAGATAGATAGATAGAGATAGATAGATAGATAGATAGATAGATAGATAGATAGATAGATAGATAGATAGATAGATAGATAGATAGAATATGTTAGATAAATATCAATATGTAGATTAACTCTTAAAATCATGAAAAATTTTGACTCTGAAATCTCTTCCGATGCATTGGTAAAAAGCTTTCGTACGGAAAGAGTTAAGGCTGGATGAACCCGGAAGCCGTCGGTTGGGTTCGAACCTTACCCCTTGTCCTTTGTAGAGATAGTAACGTGGTCGCTTTCATCATTTCCATGACTTTGTTTTAAATGTGGGTTCTCGGGGAAACGGAAATGACGAAGTGACACTCTCCTTTCGATGGAAGTCATTTGGAATCGTCGTCAGTGCGCCGATTAGGGCTGCACGGTTGTCGACCTTGTCAACAGGATTAATCACAGGTCTTTGGCGGGAGCGGTGACTTGAGTGGAGCGGATATGGGGGATTACCAACTTCATTGAAACTGATTACATGAATAGAACAGGAGCCGCAATAGTTCAGTGGTTAGTGAACTGGACAACAAAGGACAAGAGATAGGGTTCGATCCCGACCGTCGGCTTCCGGTTCACCCAGCCTTTAACGGGTACTGGATTTTTTTTCTGGGAAAGTAAAGCGGCACGGGCGTAATACTGACCACATTACCCCAAAAATCATATGCTGAAGGTCTGTAAAATATATGGTCACTAACACCATATTCCCTATACGCCACTTGCCGTGACGGGGGCTCTTTACTTATTTACATGAATAGAACAAAACAGAACATGAACAAAACAGAACACGAACAGAGCAGAACATGAACAGAGCAGCGCATGAACAGAACAAAACAGATAACAGCTAAAAATGGACTTATGACAACATGCACAATTAAGCCAAGAAAACAAGTCAAATGACCCTTCATGGTAGACAACTTTCGATGCGGATACAGCCCCAAATCAATGAATGAAAACTGTTGTTTATCATTTCTGTTGTTGACGTCACACAAACCATTCTCGATAAGTCCATATGTAAGGCCTAGTATTCTACACAGCTGTTTGTTACTGATGGTTTAGTTTATTTCCTCATTTATGTTTTTTGCAGAAATATAAAATATACATACTTCGTTATTGTGCATTCAAGTTGGTTAGAAGAAACTGTTAAATTCTAATTAAAATAGTTTGCGGTTAAAAGCTGAATATTGCATTGTCCGAAACTTTTAGATATGCCAATCTTTGATATTTTTGTTAGATCAGAGCACTAACTACTAAAATACAACCCACACAACGTAGTGTACACACAATACAGCACCCACACAACAAACCACCGACACAGATTACCACCCACACAACGTCGCATACACACAATACAGCACCCACACAACGTAGCATACACACAATACAGCACCCACACAACACACTACCGACACAGCTTACCACCCACACAACGTAGCATACACACAATACAGCACCCACACAACACACTACCGACACAGCTTACCACCCACACAACATACCACCCACACAACATACCATCCGCACAACACACTACACAGACAACATACAACCCTCACACTACACACGCAAAATACTAACCATACAAAACACCACACGCATAAAACACCAACCACACAATACACCATCCATACAGCAAATCACTCACACAACCCACCAACCATACAACATACCACCCAAGCAAAACAACATCCTATACAACACACTGCCCGCACAACACACCATACACACATCACATCACCCACACAATATACCACACATACATTTCATCACACACACTACACATACGACATACCACACACCACACAGATAACACACCACCCACACAATTCACAACACACAACACATACCACCAACACAAAGCACCATACACACAACACAACGCAACATATCACCCATACGACATACCACACACAAAACATATCACCCACACAATTCACCACACACACAACATAACAACCAAAACACCACACCACTAACACAACACACCACACACACACCATACCACCCACATAATATATCACCCACACAGTTTACTACCTACACGACACACCACACACATAACATACCACCCACACAATATACCACCTACACAATTTACCACCCACACAACACACCACCCACCCACACCACATCTCCCAAACACAACATACCACACACACACACAGGACACACCACCCACACAGAACACACCACATACTACACACCACACACATATCCTTTATCTGAAAGTCTCACTTTTTGTGTGCGGTGTTACAAAGTGAAACCACTCCCAATAAATATCAATTTTAAACAAATGAAGGCAATGTTCTAAACAAAGGATACAAAGTATGTGACCATAACTAGAATACCACATTGAGATAAAAAAAAAAAAATAAAGAGATGTGTACTTATCATACTGATTGATTCATACTACTTGGATGAATCAACTCCCAATTCTTCAAAAACTGAAATGCAACCTGGCACATCAAAAAGTGAGTCTTAAAAATTGTGATCTCGATTTCCATGGCATTAGAGTTTAGAAGCCATCAAAGCAGATATTAACACCTCTACCAAGATGTTACAGGATCTATTGGATAAAATTTGGGAGAGGGAAGAAATACCTAAAGACTGGAGAGAAGGTTATATGATCAAACTACCAAAGAAAGGAAGTTTACAGGAGTGCACAAATTATAGGGGAATTATGCTACTATCAGTGCCAGGAAAAATATTAGGCAGAATCATTCTGGAGAGACTAAAAGAGGCTATAGAGAAACACTTGAGAGATGAACAAGCAGGTTTTAGGAAGAACAGATCATGTGCTGATCAAATAACTACCCTACGTATAATAGTTGAACAAAGTTTAGAACTAAAATCCCCACTATATATTGGATTCATAGATTACGAAAAGGCATTTGATAGTTTAGACAGAAGAATGCATTGGAAGTTGCTGAGTCATTACGGAATCCCCATAAAGTTTATTAACCTGATAAAAACAATGTATGAAGGAAAAAAATGTAGTGTGGTGCATGAAGGACAGCTTACAGAAGCATTTGAAATAAGAACAGGAGTAAGGCAAGGATGCCTCCTGTCTCCATTTCTCTTTCTACTGGCCATAGATTGGATTATGAAAATAACTCAAAACAACAGAAATGGGATCCAGTGGTCACTGACCAAACAACTTGATGATTTAGACTTTGCTGATGACATAGCTCTCCTATCACACAGCCATCAACAGATGCAGGATAAAATGAGTATATTAGATGAGAGATCACAACAGCTAGGACTAAAGATTAATAGAGATAAGACCAATATTATGAGAATTAATGCAGTTGGCAATAACCATATAAAACTAGGAGAAATACCTCTACTAGACGTACAATCTTATATATATCTGGGCAGTAATATAGATAAAGAGGGAGGAACAGAAAATGATACCAAAATAAGGATATCAAAAGCAAGAGGAGCTTTCATTGCACTGGGAAACATATGGAAATCCAAAGAAATTAGGCTAAATACAAAAATAAAAATTTTCAACTCAAATGTTAAGTCGGTCCTATTATATGGCTGTGAAACATGGAGAATGACAAAATTGACAATCACGAAAGTACAGACTTTCATTAATGGATGCTTGCGCAGAATAAAGGGATGGAAATGGCAGGACAAAGTCACTAACGTGGAATTATGGAAATGTACCGGTCAAATACCAGTGGATAAAGAGATACAGCGAAGACGATGGCGATGGATAGGACACACACTACGGAAGCCAACTGAGAGTATTACACAACAGGCCCTTTTTTGGAATCCCCAGGGGAAAAGACAAAGAGGAAGACCAAGGAATTCTTGGAGAAGACAGATAGAAGCAGAGATGAAGATGATGGGGAAGACATGGAATAATCTTAAAAGAATGGCAAAAAACAGAACGACTTGGAAAGTGTTTGTTGAAGACCTATGCTCCACCAGGAGCTAAAAGGTAAAAGAGAAGAGAGTTTAGACCGGTTTCACATCACTGCGATCGGGACACGTCACCAAATCTGCCACACCCCCATTCCGGCAACAAACAAAGTGTTCATTGTGATGGTCCGTACTGTTCTACTGAGCATGTTGCGCTTTAGAAAAAGGTGTGCAGCTCTTGAATAATACTTCCGTTGTATCAGTGTTATAGAGAAGCAAGAAGGTGAAGAAGTAGAATAAGAAATAGATATTAACACCTCTACCAAGATATTACATAATCTATTAGATACAAATATGGGAGAGGAAAGACACACTTAAAGACTGGAAAGGTTATATGAGCAAACTACCAAAGAAAGGAAGTTTACAGGAGTGCACACATTATAGAATAATTATGCTACTATAAGTGCCAGGAAAAATATTAAGCAGAATCATTCTGGAGAGACTAAAAGAGGCCATAGTGAAACATTTGAGAGATGAACAAGCAGGTTTTAGGAAGAACAGATCATGTGCTGATCAAATAACTACTCTACGTATAATAGTTGAACAAAGTTTAGAACTAAATTCCCCACTTTATATTGGATTCATAGATTACGAAAAGGCATTTGATAGTTTAGACAGAAGAATGCATTGGAAGTTGCTGAATCATTACGGAATCCCCACAAAGTTTATTAACTTGATAAAAACAATGTATGAAGGAACGAAATGTAGTGTGGTGCATGAAGGACAGCTTACAGAAGCATTTGAAATAAGAACAGGAGTAAGGCAAGGATGCCTTCTGTCCCAATTTCTCTTTCTACTGGCCATAGATTGGATTATGAAAATAACTCAAAACAACAGAAATGGAATCCAGTGATCACTAACCAAACAACTTGATGATTTAGACTTTGCTGATGACATAGCCCTCCTATCACAAAGCCATCAACAGATGCAGAATAAAATGAGCATACTTGATGAGAGATCACAACAGATGGAACTGAAAATAAATAGAGATAAGACCAACACTATGAGAATTAATGCAGTTGGCAATAACCAAATAAAAATGGGAGAAATACCTCAACAAGACGTACAATCTTAAATATATCTGGGCAGTAATATAGACAAAGAGGTAGGAACTGAAACTTATACCAAAATAAGGATATCAAAAGCAAGAGGAGCATTTGTTGCACTGGGAAACATGGAAGTCCAAAGTAATTAAGTTAAATACTAAAATAAATTTTTTTAACTCCAATGTTAAGTCAGTCTTATTATATGGCTGTGAATCATGGAGAACAAAAATGACATTCATGAAGATACTGGATGCTTAGGCAGAATAAAATGATGGAAATGGCAGGACAAAACCGCTAACATAGAATTATAAAAAAAAGTGGGGGCCTCGGTAGCCTAGTTGGGAAAACCACCCGACTGGACTACCGACGTTCGGACAACCCGTGTTCGATTCCCGCTGGGAGCAGTGTGAATTGTACTCGTGGTTGGAAAAAAAAAATACCCCCACGGTCGACCCAGCCGTTGGCAGAAATGGGTACCAGGGTATTATCCTGGGAAGGTGAGGAATGTCACTTCGCATCTGAGTTTCGATGCTTGAGGCTACACTATACAGAAATATCCGAACATTTCTGGATAGGCGGCCGAGCACATATGGGTGTATACTCGCGTGCTAAGACGCCGGTTCAAGTCTCGTACTTTACCTTTACCTTATGAAAAAAGTACCAGTCAAATACCAGTGGATAAAAAGATACATTGAAGGCGATAGCACTGGATAGGACACACATTGCGGAAGCCAACTGAGAGTATTACACAACATGCCTTTTTTTGGAATCCCCAGGGGAAACGACAAAGAGGAAGACCAAGAAATTCTTGGAGAAGACAGACAGAAGCAGAGATGAAGATAATGGGGAAGACATGGAATGATCTTAGAAGAATGGCAAGAAACACAACGGCTTTGAAAGTGTTTGTTGAAGGCCTATGCTCCACAGGGAGCTGAAAGGTAGAAGAGAGAGATTAGTGTTATAGAGAAAACAAAAGAAGAAGAAGAAAATGGTAGCCTATCTTTTATTTCACTTTCCCCTCCACCTCGCAAAAAAAAAATAATAATAAATAAATAAAAAATGGTGACAATATATTCCAGCCGTTATTTTCTCTTCGCACACTCGCCATCTAATAATTAGTTCATATTTCCGTGACAGCCAACAGTTTTCTGGCATGTACAGAGGTTACGTCATGCGTTTGTTTCCCGCTCAGTTCAAGACACAATTATTTTCTAATCAGGGAGAAGCGAAATAATGATCTTGTATACTGCTGGGCAGGTTTGAATCGGGTGTGGTGAACCGGGTCATTGAAATGGCAAAAAAGGGGTATTGGGATGGCAAAAAAAAGTTTATTGGGATGGCAAAAAAAGGACATTGGGATGGCAAAAAACGGAACATTGGAATGGCAAAAAAAGGGGTAATGGGATTGCAAAAAAATGAAGTATTGGGATGGCAAAAAAGGGGCATTGGGATGACAAAAAGGGGACATTGGGGTGGCAAAAAAGGGACATTGAGATGACATAAATGGAGTATTGGGATGGCAAAAAAGTAGTATTGGGAAGGCAAAAAAGGGACATTCGGATGGCAAAAAGGGACATTGGGATGGCAAAAATGGGGTATTGGGATGGCAAAAAATGGGTATTGGGATGGCAAAAAACGGGACATTGTTATAGCAAAAAAAGAGGTATTGGGATGACAAAAAAGGGGTATTGGGATGGTAAAAAATGGAGTATTGGGATGGCAAAAAAGGGACATTGGGATGGCAAAAAAGGAGTATTTGGATAGTTAAAAAGGGGTGTTGGATGGAAAAAAGGGACATTGGGATGGCAAAAAGGGACATTGGGACGGCAAAAAAAGGGACATTGGGACGGCAAAAAAACGGGATATTGGGATGGCAAAAAAGGGACATCGGGATGGCAAAAAAGGAGTATTGGGATGCCAAAAAACGGGACATTGGGATGGCAAAAAAAAGTATTGGGATGGTAAAAAATAGGTATTGGGATGGTAAAAAATGGGTATTGGGATGGCAAAAAAGGGGTATTGGGATGGCAAAAAAGGGGTATTGGGATGGCAAAAAAGGGGTATTGGGATGGCAAAAAAGGGGTATTGGGATGGCAAAAAAGGGACATTGGGATGGCAATAAACGGGACATTGGGATGGCAAAAAATGGGACATTGAGATAGCAAAAAAGAGGTAATGAGATGACCAAAAAATAGGTATTGGGATGGCAAAAAGAGGTATTGGGATGACAAAAGAGGTATTGGGATGGCAAAAGAGGTATTGGGATGGCAAAAAAAGAGGTAATGGGATGGCAAAAAAAGAGGTAATGGGATGGCAAAAAAAGAGGTAATGGGATGGCAAAAAAAGAGGTATTGGGATGGCAAAAAAAGGGACATTGGGATGGTAAAAAAAGAGGTATTAGGATGGCAAAAAAGAGGTATTGGGATGGCAAAAAAAGAGGTATAGGGATGACAAAAGAGGTATTGGGATGACAAAAAAAGAGGTATTAGGATGGCAAAAAAGGGACACTGGGATGGTAAAAAAAGAGGTATTAGGATGACAAAAAAGAAGTAATGGAATGGCAAAAAGGGACATTGGGATGACAAAAAAGGGACATTAGGATGGCAAAAAACAGGACATTGGGATGGCAAAAAAGAGGTATTGGGATGGCAAAAAGGGGGTATTAGGATGGCAAAAAAAGGGACATTGGGATGGCAAAAAAAGGGACATTGGGATGGTAAAAAAAAGAGGTATTGGTTTGGCAAAAAAGAGGTATTAGGATGGCAAAAAGGGACATTGGGATGACAAAAAAGGGACATTAGGATGGCAAAAAACGGGACATTGGGATGTCCAAAAAACGGGACATTGGGATGGCAAAAAACGGGACATTGGGGTAGCAAAAAAAGAGGTACTGGGCTGGCAAGAAAAGGGGTTTTGGGATGACAAAAAGAGGTATCGGGATGGCAAAAAACGGGAAATTGGGATGGCAAAAAACGGGACATTAGGATAGCAAAAAAGAGGTATTGGGATGGCAAAAAAAGGGGTATTGTGAAAGTAAAAGCATAAACAGGACATTGGGATGTCAAAAACGAGTGCCTTTGATACATGTAAAGGGAGGCTAACCAGACCTTGTTTTACTTAATTTATCTCCCTTATATGTAAAGAGAAATTAGCCAGACATAGTTTCGTTTACTTTATCTCCCCTTCGGTCATAAACATATTACTCATTGACAACCTCTCATACAAAGTTGCATTTCATTTTCAATTGTTTTGATGATGAGACGGGTTGTGTCAATGGTTGGGTGTATTAGATGATAATGGCGAAACATATCCAATAGATTGAGATAGAATTGTATGACAAGATATAATAGTGAAAGAAAGCAACAAGAAAGGTCTCAGTCTAAACAATAAGAAAACAGAAGTAATGGTTATTTCGAAGAAATAACTTTCACCATCATGCAGCATAAAAAACAAACAAGATAAATCTGAAAGAAGTGCAGAGTATCAAATAATTGGGTACCAATAATAACATCAGATGGAAGATGCACCACAGAAATAAAAAACAGAATAGCTCAGGCCAAAACAACATTTCAGAAAAGGTAAAGTGTCTTATAGGCCCTTTTTTTGGAATCCCCAGGGGGAAAAGACAAAGAGGAAGACCAAAGAATTCTTGGAGAAGACAGATAGAAGCAGAGATGAAGATGATGGGGAAGACATGGAATGATCCTAAAAGAATGGCAAAAAAACAGAACGACTTTGAAAGTGTTTGTTGAAGACCTATGCTCCACTGGGAGCTGAAAGGTAGAAGAAGAAAACGTCTTATGCATCAAGTCAATGTCTACAGAAGTGAGAAAGAGAGTTTATCTGTGCTATATATAGCCAATTAGAATCATGGAAGTAGACAAACAAATGAAAAGATGATTAGAGGCCACATAGACGGGATTTCTCAGAAGAATGTTGAGTTCCCTGGACAGCTGAAAAGACTAATGAAGTCATTCTCAAAGAGGCAAATACAAAAAGAGAGCTTCTAAAAACATCAGAAAAAAACAATCAACATTTTTCAGGCACATCATGAGAAGAGGAAAGTTGGAATACTTGGTTACAAATGACAAAATACAGGGTAAGAGAGATCATGGACGACAAAGAGAGAAAATACTGGATAGCTTGGTGTCATGGCATGGAAAACAGTCAACAGTAGAACTGATACGATGCACTGTAGATAGAAGATTGTGGAGGGACATGATCGCCTACGCCAACAGGTTGATGCACATAATGATGATAGTACCCACAGTGTATCTGACCACAAGTCCCTGCTGTGGGGAGCCTCTCAACCTCGACAAGGGAGCTGATGCCTGCTGTTGTTGCCTCTTGCCACAATGTTCTTTTCATTGATTGTCTAGTTCTGCCTCATTTTCTTTTACCCTCTGGTTCCCATTTGAGGGCCTGCTTTGAATTCTCTTGTTGTCTCTTTTCAAAACATGATCAATATATGTTCATCTTCTTGCCTCGATTATGTATGAATTAATATGTCTATTTTTGAACGCTTTGTCCTTTTATCACTATTATTGAAGAGTTAAGATTTATGTTTCAATAACAGTGTTGGCTTGTTAAAAAAACCATCAACAGAAAGGTTAAGAAGAAATGATATTCCAAATCAAATGTGACGTAAAATGGAATGTGTGTGTATATATATACATGTATTTGTGGGCCCTTAGATACTTTTAGACATTGTCAGTGTCTTTGCAGTCGAGGTAACCTAGACAGCGTTCCCACAACACGCATATTTTTAGAACCCTCCACACGGACTTGACCAGCAGGGTATAATTACAGCTACACCCGTGTGGCTATCTCTTTCCAATTCTGACCACGGTCCACGACACAGGGAAGTAATTTTTCTTTTCTTCAACCAATTTCGTTTATTTTGTTTTGGATGTCTCATTACTAGTTAGCTATGTAGGATTAGTTTTATTTACTTACATATCTGTGTGTGTGTGTTGTTTGTTTGTGCCTGCTGAAGGCCTATTGAGCTGAAACGTCATTCAAATTTGTGTCGTCTATCAATCACATACCAAAACACGATCTTTTAATTGTAATGGGAGACTTCAACGCCAAAGTAGGAAAAAGATAACGCAGGAGTGGAACATGTGATGGGGAGAGAAGGCTGTAATACAACAAGTCAGAATGGAGAAAGATTAATAGAATTATGTTTAATAGAAAATTTAGTTATAGGTGGGACATTATTTCCACACAAAAATATCCACAAAACAACATGGATATCTCCTGATGATAGAACATCAAATCAAATTGACCACCTATGTATTAAACAACAATTCAGATCATCATTATTAGATGTAAGAGCATACAGAGGTGCTGATGTTAATAGTGACCACAACCTGTGCATTGGGAAAATAAGATTAAAATTTAGAAACCAACAGAAGAGGTCAATTACACATAAAATTGATAGTCATAAACTGAAAGATGAAGCCATAAAGGAAAAGTTTAACATAGAGCTAAGTAATTGTTATCCAGCACTTGGTGAAATAGACTTAGATATCAATGAAATGTGGGACTCACAGAGCAAAATACTAATGACAGCAGCAGAAGCAAGTGCTGGACTGAAGAAAATGGAAAAACGAGCTTGGATCTCAGACACCACATGGAAATACATCAAAGAAAGAAGAGAAGCGAAGAGAGCCATGACTAATGTAAAGACAGATCTTGGAAAGGTTCTGGCAAAAGCAACATACAAAGAATTAGACAACAAAGTGAAAAGTTCGGCAAGAAGAGATACAAGAGCTTATATAGACAACTTGGCAGAGAAAGCAGAGACAGCTGCAATTACAGGAGACAGCAGAACTCTTTATACTGTACAAAAGATGCTGACAAACACCTATACATCCAGTGGAACACCAATTCTAGACAAATCTGGATTAATGCTAACAACAAGCGCAGACATAAAAGCCCGTTGGGCAGAACACTTCAAAGAAATTCTTAACCGTCCACTACCTCACAGTTTAATAGATTTTGAAGCTGAAACACCAGCAGCAGAATTAGATGTAAATTTAGATGACTTCACCTTGAGTGAAATAGAAACCACCTTAAAGCTAATGACCAATAACAAGGCTGCTGGAGAGGATAAGTTAACAGCTGAGATCCTCAAGGCAATTGATAGCCATAATTTAATACATCTCCAAAAAATGTTCAACATCATTTGGAAAACAGAGAAGACGCCTCATAAATGGAAAAAAGGAATCATTGTTAAGATCCCAAAAAAGGGCAATCTTAGAGATTGTAAAAACTGGAGAGGCGTGACACTTTTGTCAGTTGCCTCAAAGTTATTCTGTAAAATCATCCTAAATAGAATAAAGGATTCAATAGATACAGTAATGCGTGAAGAACAGGCTGGGTTTAGAAAAGGGAGAAGCTGTCTTGACCACATTTTCACTCTACGACTTATATTGGAGGAACACATTGAAAAGCAAAAACCTTTTGTACTTAACTTCATCGACTTCAAAAAAGCATTTGATAGTATTCATAGAGATTCTTTGTGGAAAATTCTGAAGCAATATGGCTTACCATCAAAAATCATAAATATTATCAAAGACATGTATGATGGTTACACATGTGCAGTTCGAACAGAGGAAGGACTGAGCGAATGTTTCCCAATAGAAACTGGGGTTAAACAAGGATGTATTTTATCGCCCTTGTTATTTGGAATTGTTATGGACTTCATAATGAAGAAATGCTGCACTGGTAATAAAGGCATCGAATGGATACAAGGAGACCATTTGGAGGACCTCGACTTTGCTGATGACATAGTTCTCATCAGCAGTCAGATAAAAATGATGCAGGAAAACACAAATGAACTATCATCAATAGCCAGCAAAATTGGGTTTGAGATCAATCATGAAAAGACTAAAGTCATGAAAAGTTTAATTCCAACAAGTGACAAAATATACATGGAAAACAAACCAGTAGAAGAGATCGATCACTTTATCTATCTTGGAAGTCACATTGATCGAGAAGGGGATACGAGCAAAGAAATTAGAATCAGACTGGCTAAAGCAGCAATGTCTTTCAGAAGCCTTGAAAAGTTGTGGAAATCAAAACTCATTAGCACAAACACAAAACTTAGGCTATTCAAATCAAATGTACTATCAACCCTTACGTATGCGTGTGAAAGCTGGAAAACAACAAGAGATATAGAAACAAAGTTGAACGCATTCGAAAATAAATGTCTAAGGAAAATACTTGGTATAGAATGGAACGAATTCAAAACAAACGAGGAAATTAGAGAAATCGCCAATCAACCACTAATATCTTCAGTAATAAAGAAAAGACGATGGTCATACGTTGGACATGTGATGAGAAGAGATAATAATCGAATAGCAAAGCAAGCCCTCATATGGGAAACAACAGGTAAAAGAAAAAGAGGAAGACCCAGGGAGACACTGAGAAGAACATTGATGAGAGAGGCAAGAGCAGCAGGAATCGGCTCCCTCAATGAGATAGAACTGCTTGCACAGAACAGAGACAGATGGCGAGATTTGATAAAATATCTTTAAAAGAAAACTGCTAGAACAAAAATTCATATAGGAGAAGGTGTATCTTGGTCTACGCCCTATGGGCCGGTTACGGCTCGAAAGGTCAATAGATAGATAGATCAATAATAGATAGATAGATCAATCACATAAAGCTTTGACCATACCATTTTCTTTTCAATTCTCCCTCCAGTTAAAATGGAACACAGATCATACATGAATATGGAGTATGGACAAAAAGAAAACCACAAGTGAGTTAAAAACAACAAAAACAAAACCATACATGAGTTGAAAAGGACAAACAAAACCATATCTGAGTTAGAAAAAAAAACTAAATCTATATGTATCAGACAAAAATTATATTATTTTTCTTCTTTCGCCAGCTTTCACCCCCGGAAAAGTCCCTAGAGACTAGGAACTGAATTTTGTGGGTTAATCCGTTTTTCCCTGGCAGCCGTGTGCACAGGGGTCCCTCGCCGCACAGGCATAACTCCATATTCGGAAGTACTCATATTTATTCTGTCAATGAGTAACTGACATATCAAAGCAGGCCTCGCTGCAGGGACAGGGGTGGTTGCCTGGAGAGAGAAATCACAAACAAAAATCTCAAATGGTGCAGCCGGGATTTGAATACACAGCATCTCTGTTTCAAGACAAGTGTCTTGCCTCAAGACCAACAGTTCACCCTAATTATATCTAAATAAAGAATAAAAACATCACAATGATAGCTGTTTAATGATATTTTAAACACTTTGATTGACACCAGCAACATCACAATGGTAGCTGTTTAATGGCATGTTAAACACTTTGACTGACACCAGCAACATCACAATGATAGCTCTTTAATGACATGTTAAACACTTTGATTGACACCAGCAACATCACAATGATAGCTCTTTAATGACATGTTAAACACTTTGATTGACACCAGCAACATCACAATGATAGCTCTTTAATGGCATGTTAAACACTTTGATCGACACCAGCAACATCACAATGATAGCTGTTTAATGACATGTTAAACACTTTGATCGACACCAGCAACATCACAATGATAGCTGTTTAATGACATGTTAAACACTTTGATCGACACCAGCAACATCACAATTGTAGATGTTTAATGACATGTTAAGCACTTTGATTGACACCAGCAACATCACAATGATAGCTGTTTAATGACATGTTAAACACTTTGATCAACACCAGCAACATCACAATGATAGCAGTTTAATGACATGTTAAACACTTTGATTGACACCAGCAACATCACAATGATAGATGTTTAATGACATGTTAAACACTTTGATCGACACCAGTAACAAGCAAACACTATTGTTCTATAAATAAGCACCATCAATTTTAAAATGTAATCATCACAAACACACATAAAACAACAGAAAGTGTTTGTTCCTTGCACAAACAGCTGAGCCATTCATGGATAAGCTATCACACTATATATATATATGATGAACCTTGATGAAGTATGTAAAAAAAAAAAAGTAAAGTACCCCGTCACGCCAAGTGGCATATAAGGAATATGGTGTTAGCGACCATAAATTTTACAGACCTTCGGCACATGATTTTTGGGGTAATGTGGTCGGTATTACGTCCGTGCTGCTTTACTTTCCTAGAAAAAAATCTGGTACACATTAAAGGTTGGGTGAACCTGGAAGCTGTCGGTTGGGATCGAACCCTACCTCTTGTCCTTTGTAGTCCAGTTCACTAACCACTGAGCTTGATGAAGTATGTACTATCTATCTATCTATCTATAGACCTTTCGAGCCGTAGCTGGCCCATAGGGCGTAGACCAAGATACTCCTCTTATCTAAATTTTCACTACAGCAGTTTTCAATTCCTTTAAAGACACTTTATCAAATCTCACCATTTGACACATTCTGTATCAGGTCTACGTTTCATTAACAAAATCATTTTTACGATAGCGGCTTGTTAAACCTCTGATCAACGGTTCTATACCAAGCCGGAGAAAAATAATTCCTCCATTTTGGATACAAGAAGTATATACTGCATAAGAATAAAAGGAAGGAGATGGCAGGACAAAATAAATAACTTAGAACAATGGGAAACCCTCTGATAAATACCAGTGGATAAAGATATAAGACAAAGATGATGGTGCTAGATAGGACCCACGTGAGAGTATTACACAGCAAGCCCTTTTTAGGAATCCCCAGGGAAAGAAACAAAGAGAAAGGCAAAAATATACTGGGAGTAGACAGGTGGAAGCAAAAACAGACAGGATGGGGAAGACATGGATCTATAAGAGTACTCCAAATAAATAGGATGGTTTTGAAAGTGTTCATTGAAGACCTACACTCCACAGGGAGTTTAAAGTGTTTGTTGAAGACCTATACTAAATAGGAAGCTGAAGGGTAGAAGAGGAATATCTGAGCGTTTCCGGGGATACAATATATTTTATTTCTAACCACAAAAGGTTTTAAGTTTTTGAACATTCAGCTTCTTCTAACCACTCTGAACGTATATTAGAGAAGTGTACCTACTTTATCTTTGTGAGAAATACAACTGAGCAAATCAACCACAGTGACAAAACACTGTGTAGTCATGGCCACATTTCATATAACTTTTTTTTGTTTTGAAAATAGAATACCCATTTTTATTTAGCCCTAGTTTGCGACACCATTGTAAAAATTACATCGTAAAGCACATTTTTCACAACTTTACAGTTTTCCATGGTTAAACATTCCCCACCCTTGTCCATGTACCTCCCTAATTACTGCTTTCGGTGACCTTTAAGTGTTGGATTTGTTTCTATTGAAGTAGGATTTTTGTTTTCTTTCCCCATTTCGTGAGATATGATCTAGAATAACTTCTTCTTCTTTCCTTCCTCATCTGCCTTTCAGCGTCGAGGGGAGATATAATTTGCGGTCTTTTGCTCTTCTGTTCGCCTCTGCTGCTGTTATGTTTCCTAGTGCTTCTAATATTCCATCGACCCATCTTTTTCGTGGTCAACCCTTGGGTCTGGTGTTCTCACAATGTTTGTTGAAAGCTCGTTGTGTTGTGTTTTGTTCTTTCTACCTTGTCACATGGCCAAACCATTTTATCTGTTGTTTCCTTATATGTTCTATGGCGGGGGCTATCCTAGCTTTTTTTTCAGTTCTTCATTTCTGATCTTATCTCTCAGACTGTATCTTGTCATTCATCTAACACATTTCATCTCTGTAGAGGTTATTTTTCTTATTGTTCTTGCGTCTAAGGTCCAGGTCTGGCATTGGTAGCACAACGTTGGGATGAAGATTGTATTGTATAGTGCTCGTTTTGCCTCCAGAGTTATTTCCTTGTTGGACAATAGTGGTGATAACTGTCCGATGATTTGACAAGCTTTGTTGCATCTTGATTCTATCTCTGCCGTTTGAGAATTATCGTTTATCATTAGACTTCCTAGGTATCTGAATTCCTCTACTTGTTTTAGTTGTCTGCCTTCTATAGTTATGTTGATGTCCTGTTTATTTTTGGCGACGTTCATGACTTCTGTTTTGTTGATTTTCATGTTGTATTTTGTGCCTGAGATGTTGAGTTTGTTTAAGTGTTCTTGTAGGTCTTCTATTGTTTCATGTATTAGTGCCTGATCGTCTGCAAATAGAAGCTCGTTGATCTCCCCTGTCTCTGATGGGTTGGCTAGCGTTATCTCGAATAACGCGGGAAAAAATAATGTCGTTTTTTTCTTTCTTTTTTTTGTGCTCTGACCAGGGAAATTTCCTTGGTCATCATCTGACATCAAACAACCAATTGCAACTCAGGAAACATGGCGAATAAACGCTATGAGGTTGCCGAACGTACTGATGGATCTATGGTGATCATACCAATAAAAAAAATTTGTTACATGTCCAGCCATGGGCTCAAACCAGGACCATAAATCAACCTCCATGAAATCCAAGTCCCTGTGCCTCGCCTAATGTGAACACACGGCTGTGTGTCAAAAGTTCAGAGAAAATACTATATTTAGAGCACCTAATGTTACATTAAGTGGTTGTAATTGTTACTATGTTATCGCAAACATGTCAGTCGCAGTTAGGTATTGTAATGTTGTGTTAATATGAATAAAGATTAATATGTGTCAATGAGAAATGAATCTTTCCTACCATGAATCATAAACCCAACAGATTAACACTTCATATGACACACCAGAGATTTCTTCATATGACACACCAGAGATTTCTTCATACCAGACAACATAGAATTTTTCATATGACACAACATAGATTTCTTCATTTGATAAAATATAATATTTCTTCATATGACACAACATAGATTTCCTCATATGACACACCAGAAATTTCTTTATATGACACAACATAGATTTCCTCATATGACACACCGGAGATTTCTTCATATGACACACCAGAAATTTCTTCATATGACACACCGGAAATTTTTTTATATGACACACCAGAGATTTCTTTATACAACACACCAGAGATTTCTTTATACAACACACCAGAGATTTCTTCATACGGCACAACATAGATTTCTTCATATGACACAAGGAGATTTCTTCATATGACACAACATAGATTTCCTCATATGACACACCTGAGATTTATTCATATGACACACCAGAAATTTCTTTATATGACACATCATAGATTTCCTCATATGACACACCGGAGATTTCTTCATATGACACACCAGAAATTTCTTTATATGACACACCGGAGATTTCTTTATACAACACACCAGAGATTTCTTCATACGGCACAACATAGATTTCTTCATATGACACAACATAGATTTCTTCATAAGACACACTGGAGATTTCTTTATATGACACACCGGAGATTTCTTCATATGACACAACATAGATTTCTTCATATCAGACAACATAGAATTTTTCATATGACACAACATAATATTTCTTCATATGACACAACATAGATTTCTTCATATGACACAATGGAGATTTCTTCATATGACACACCAGAGAGTTCTTCATATGACACACCTGAGATTTCTTCATATGATACACCAGAGATTTCATATGACACACCAGAGATTTCTTCATATGATACACCAGAGATTAATTCGTTTACATCAGGGGCTGTGTGGTCTTGATGTTAGACACTAGCCTCTGGAAAAGAAAGTCCTTGGTTTGAATCCTACCACCAGAGGTGGGAATTGTTCACTTTGAAATGGTGGTTTCTCTGTGGCTCCTGCCTCTGGGAGGTGAGATCCGCTGTACTAGCCCAACATGATACCAACAAAGAGCAGGGTGTATGTTATATGGTTGTGTGCATATTAAAGAGCCCTTGGAATATGGAAAGTGTAAGGACGACGTCAAAAAAGGGTGTTGCCAGGGCAGAACTGGGGGGGGGGGGGGGGGGGAAAAAAAAAATCACACACACACACCAAAGAGATAAGCTCATCACACAACTTACTATAACTCACATCACAAGAGACAAATAAATTAATCACACAACATTTATTATCTTCCGTTACATAACTATCTATCTATCGATTGACCATTTGAGCCGTAACTGGCCCATAGGGCATGGACCCAAATACTCTTTCTCTTATCCAAATTTTTATTCTAGCAGTTTTCAATTCTTTTAAAGATCTTTTATCAAATCTCGCCATTTGTCTCTGTTCTGTGCAAGCAACTCTATCTCATTGAGGGAGCTGATTCCTGCTGCTCTTGCTTCTCTGATCAATGTTCTTCTGTTACATAACTAACTAATTTTAATTGACATATTGATCTTATTCCTTCCCACAACGTTAGATGTCGCATAGGGCTTGTAGTGTTTTTTGCTACCCATCTCTATTCTGGGCGAAATGTTCGATCTTGTCCAGTCAGTCTATGCCTGCCAACTTTGCTTCTCTTATAAGTATTCTTTTCAGTGTATCTCTAGGTCTTCCTCTTTTTATGTATCTTGATGTTTCCCATTGAAGAACTTGTTTTGGAATTTTCTTGTTGTCTCATCTCAGCACATGTCCGACATAGGTCCATCTTCTCTTTCTAATTGTAGATGAGATCTTTGGTTGCATGGCCATTTCTCTTATTTCAATATTAGTCTTGAACTCATTCCATTGTACACAGAGTATTCTTCTTAGACATTTGTCTTCAAAAGCGTTTTGTTTTCTCTTAATCTCTTTTGTTCTTTTCCAGCTTTCATATGCGTAGGTAAGTTGTTGATAATATGTTTGAGTTGAATGTTCTAAGTTTAGTTTTCTTGCTTAGTATTTTTTATTTCCATATTTTGTCCAGGTTTCTGAAATTCGCTGCTGCCTCTGCTATCCTGCTTCTGATCTCTTTCTTTGTTTCACCTTCTTGATCTACTACCAAGATATATATTTATAGTGGTCTACTCTTTCCAATGCCTGGCGGTTGAGATATATATTACCCTCTGCAGTATTGTTATTTTTCATTATTCCTGTTTTATCCTTGTTGATTTCAAGTCCTAATTTTTTCCATCAAGGAAATTCACATCACAAGGGAAAAAAAATGTAGTCACACAACATATATTAAGTTTCGTCATACAACATATACTAAATTCTGTCATACAACATATATTAAATTCTGTCACACAGCATATACTAAATTCTGTCACACAACATATACTAAATTCTGTCACACAACATATATTAAGTTTCGTCATACAACAATCACTAAATTCTGTCACACAACATATATTAAATTGTCACACAGCATATACTAAATTCTGTCACACAACATATATTAATTTCTGTCACACAACATATACCAAATTCTGCCACACAACATATACTAACTTCTGCCACACAACATACACTAAATTCTGTCACACAACATATACTAAATTCTGTCACACAAAATATACTAAATCCTGTCACACAAAATATACTAAATTCTGTCACACAGCATATACTAAATTCTGTCACACAACATATATTAATTTCTGTCACACAACATATACTAAATTCTGTCACACAACATATACTAAATTCTGTCACACAACATATATTAAATTCTGTCACACAATAAATATTAAATTCTGTCACACAAAATATACTAAATTCTGTCACACAACATATACTAAATTCTGTCATACAACATTTATTAAATTCTGTCACACAACATATATTAATTTCTGTCACACAACATATACTAAATTCTGTCATACAACATTTATTAAATTCTGTCACACAACATATATTAATTTCTGTCACACAACATATATTAATTTCTGTCACACAACATTTATTAAATTCTGTCACACAACATATATTAATTTCTGTCACACAACATATATTAATTTCTGTCACACAACATTTATTAAATTCTGTCACACAACATATATTAATTTCTGTCACACAACATATATTAATTTCTGTCACACAACATATACTAAATTCTGCCACACAACATATATTAAATTCTGCCATACAACATATACTAAATTCTGCCACACAACAAATATTAAATTCTGTCACACAACATATACTAAATTCTGCTACACAACATATACTAAATTCTGTCACACAACATATATTAAGTTCTGTCACACAAAAAAGATGAACTCCTGTCACACAAAAAAGATGAACTCCTGTCACACAATTTACATTAATTTACCACACAACTTAAAAGCAACATATAGCATAAATTAATTGTTCATGAGTGATTGTAAATAATTTACACATTATGACAGGACGACGTACTGATTATATACGATAACTAAATCAAACCACATAAGCTGTTCGGATACGTGATGTTATTGAAATAGCATTGCTCAACTTAAGTGTTTCTGAGACAAGACTGGTCAGAATACGTGACCTTGTAATAAAGCTAATTAACATATGTGATTTTATAAGATTCAGAAACAAATTTAAAATATGTGAAACTACGATAAAGTTTTTTTTTGCCCATCATATGTGATTCTATATTAAAACTGCTTCAGATAAGCAATTCTTAAGTATATAGCAAGATTATGTGATTCTTAAAACATCATTTTTTTTTTCAAAATATATGTTTCTAGGATAAAATGGTTACAACATGAGATTTTTTATCACAAATATTTAAGATATGTGGATAAGACATGTTAAAGGAAGATGTGACTCTGAGAGATATTAAAAATATGTATTTCTGAAATAAAATTGGTCAGAAAATATTCACAAACATCACTTTTCAAAAACATGTGATTCTTAAACATCACTTTTCAAAATATGTGATTCTTAAATATCACTTTTCAAAAACATGTGATTCTTAAACATCACTTTTCAAAATACGTGATTTGTAAACATAACCTCTCAAAATATGTAATTCTGAGATTCAAAACTAGCCAGAATATGCAACACAAAAGAAAATGTTACAAAAACTAGCAAAAAAACCACAACAGCTCATCATCACCATGTGCCGTACCTGTTGGCGATCATGTCCTTCCACAATCTTCTATCTACAGTGCATCGTATCAGTTCTGTTGTTCACTGTTTTCCATGCCATGACACCAAGCTATCCAGTATTTTCTCTCTTTGTCGTCCGCGATCTCTCTTTCCTTTTATTTTGCCAGTTGTAACCAAGTATTCCAACTTTCCTCTTCTCATGATGGAGCCCAAAAAATGTTGATTACTTCTTTCTGATGTTTTTTAAGGAATCCCTTTTTGTGTTGGCCTCTTTGAGAAATTTCTCGTAAATATAAAGTTGTGGTTTGTCATTATGACAACAGCTCAAATTTGGATAAAAGAAATGCAAAAAAAAAAAAAAAAATGTTACACATACAAGGGTACATAACTACTGAGCCATACTGTATGAGATCAGAAATGAAGATATGTGGGGGAAAGAAAAGAACAAGGACCACTTGAGCAAGCAGACTATGAAGAGAAAATAGACATGGATAGAACATACACTATGAAAACCTGATGTCAGCATTGAATGACAGGCACTATCATTGAACCAGTGGGAAAAGAGAAAGCAGGGGAGGCCTATTAAATAATAGAAAAGAGAAGCCATGGAAACCCTCAATAACATTAACCCAAGATAATGAAACATCTGTAAAAATTCATCATCATCAAGTACCGGGCCTGCTGGTGTAGGTGATCATGTCTCTCCACAACTTTCGATCTCAACAGTTATCTATTATTTCTGTTGTTGACCGTCTGCCAAGCCATTCTCTTAAGCTGTCTGGTATCTTTTCTCTTTGCTTCCCTCTATCTCTTCATCCCTCAATTTTTCTAGTTGTTACAATATATTGCAGCTGTTCCCTTGCACAATAATAACATCAGATGGGAGATGCACCACAGAAATAAAAAGCAGAATAGCGCAGGCCAAAATAGCATTTCAGAAAATGACAAATATCTTATGCAACAAATCTATGTCAATAAAAATGTTTTCATCGGTGCTATATAGAACCAATTCTGACCTATGGAAGCGAATCATGGACAGTAGACAAACAAATGAAAAGACGATTAGAGGCCACAGAGATGGGATTTCTCAGAAGAATGTTGAAAGTTCCCTGGACAGCTAAAAAGACTAATGAGGAAGTTCTCAAAGAGGCCAACACAAAAAGGGAGCTATTAAAAAACATCAGAAAGAAGCAATCAACATTTTTCGGGCACATCACGAGAAGAGGAAAGTTGGAACACTTGGTTACAACTGGCAAAATAAAAGGAAAGAGAGATCGCGGGCAACAAAGAGGGAAAATACTGGATAGCTTGGTGTCATGGCATGGAAAACATTCAACAACAGAACTTATACGATGCACTGTAGTTAGAAGATTGTGGAGGGACATGATCACATACGCCAACCGGTATGGCACATGATGATTACTGTAAAAACTACCACATCAAAACACAAATTATTCTAAATCTGATAGTTTACTATGTTCAAACATTACACCACTTGTGTACCTTTCTAATTTCTAATTACTACTTCCGGTGACTGAGTTTTTAACTCTTTTCTATTGATTGTAGGACACCCCCCCCCCCCCCCCCCCGCCATTTTGTGAGATACGATCCTAAAATATGAAAAAAATTTGCCAAACTTCAACAAAATGGTCTTTTTTAACTTTTTTCCCCCCTTTGACCAGAGAAATTTCCTCAGTCGTCTGCGACATCAAACAACCCTTTGTGACTCAGGAAACGCAGTAAATAACGTTTTCAGGTAGTAGCCGAACTTACTGACGAATTAACGGCATCCATCTGAATAGAAAAAATAACATGTCTGATCCAAGCGGTCAATTTCGGGTCATAAATCAACCTGAGATAGGAAATTTGAGTTCCCTGTGTGTGTAATTGGTAAACACACAGTTGTGTGTCAAAAGTTCAAAGAAAATACTATTTTTAGTGCTCTTAATGCTACAGTTAAGTTGTATTTTGTACTAGGGAATGTAACGAAGCGCGCCACAGGTAAGTATCACAATTAAGGGTTAGTATGTGAGATTAAAAGTCGTGAATTAATTAAGCGAATCATAATATAAAATATACATTCCCCACATAATGTTTCCATCACCGGCGGGCTAGACAAACATTCCGGTCAGACTTCGCAGGAAAAAATTGCGTATTTGACGTCATGATTGCATAAAACTAAAGTAGATGTTTTAAAGCATAAGCTTTCAGATGTGTATAAAATACTGACCCGAAAAAATGCCCATTCTATAAAATACTGACCCGAACAAATACCCATTCTATAAAATACTGACCCAAGCAAAAAAAATTACCTCCCCTATAAAATACTACTAATATCTTCAGTAATAAAGAAAAGACCATGGTCATATGTTGGACATGTGATGAGAAGAGATAATAACCGAATAGCAAAGCAAGCCCTCATGTGGGAAACAACAGGTAAGAGGAAAAGAAGAAGACCCAGAGAGACACTGAGAAGAAAATTGATGAGAGAGGCAAAAGCGACAGGAATCGGCTCCCTCAATGAGATAGAGCTGCTTGCACAGAACAGAGACAAATGGCGAGATTAGATAAAATATCTTTAAAAGAATTGAAAACTGCTAGGATAAAAATTTAGATAAAAGGAGTATCTTGGTCTACGCCCTACGAGCCGGCTATGGCTCGAAAGGTCAATAGATGGATGGATGGATATATAGATATGTAGATAGATAGATAAATAAATAAAATACTCACAAAAACTATTCTATAAAAGCAGTCAAAATAAATGCTCTTGCAAAGCAGTGAGATCAAAGCAAATGTAAAGTTCCCACAAAATCCCACCAAAACAAATGTCACTTTCTGATAAGACTCTACCAAAATAATGTCAATTTCTATAAGACTACCAAAATGATGTCAATTTCTATAAGACTCTACCAAAAGAAATGTCAATTTCTGATAAGACCCTACCAAAATGATGTCAATTTCTATAAGACTCTACCAAAATGATGTCAATTTCTGATAGACCCTACCAAAATAATGTCAAATTCTATAAGAATCTACCAAAACAAATGTCAATTTCTATAAGACCCTACCAAAACAAATGTCAATCTCTGATAAGACCCTACCAAAATAATGTCAATTTCTATAAGACCCTACCAAAATAATGTCAATTTCTGATAAAATCCTACCAAAATAATGTCAATTTCTATAAGACCCTACCAAAATAATGTCAATTTCTATAAGACCCTACCAAAATAATGTCAATTTCTGATAAAATCCTACCAAAATAACGTCCATTCCATAAGCAACAGTCAAAGTAATCAAAACAATTACTCATCTCATAACTAACAGCAACTACAAACTGCCTCTATATTACACAGCAACCAAAAACAAACATTGTTTCGACAAATTGAAGTTACGAGCGTCAGTTCCCTAAACTGAGGTACATATGCTCATTTAATCAAATGAAGGTCCTCAGTGAGTGCAGTCTCTGCGTCAAAGGTTGGCTACCACGAAGCACCATTCATTCAAGTGAGTGAATTCTCCGCATCGAAGGCTGGCTACCATGGAGTGCCATTCCACTCTGTCTCTTACTTCGATAATGCAGGTTGTCATAGGCTGACTTGTCCATTTTTTGCTGTTACTCGTCCATGCTTGTCTTGGTCTGCCTCTTTTACCTTGTATTTTCCCTTCTAAGATTACTTTTAGTAGGCTGCTGTGTCTTTTAACATGGCCCAAAAATTGCATGTCTTGTTTGAATTGTGTTTAGTAGTTTCTATTTTCATTTTTAGTTGTTTTAAGATTTCATCATTTGTTTTCTTTTCTTTTCTTTGCACCCAATTCTACCTATTCTTCTATAAATCTACATTTCAAGGGCTTCAATTTTCTGTTCTGTTTTCTTGCGTAATGTCCCTGTTTCTGCACCATATAGGAATGTTGAGAAGATATAACATTTTGCTATTCTCAGCTTTAGCCCTGGTGTTATTTATTTTTATGTTATATTTTTCATGGCATTGACATTACTTTTTGCCAATCGTATTCTTTTTTTTATTTTCATTGTACACTTTCCATCACTGGTTATAGTATGTCCAAGGTAGTTATGGTTCTGAACTGTCTCCAGGTCTATTCGTTCAACTTTGATATTCACTAGAAGGTTTTGAGTATTATCTTTGTTTATGACCATAGTTTTAGTCTTTTTGATATTCATATCTAATCCATATTTTTTTGCTTGTCATGTTTTTTCATTAAGTAATTTTTGTAGACCTTTAGGATTTTCTGCTAGTAATACAGTATGATCAGCATATCTTAGGTTATTGATTATCTTTCCATTAATGTTTAATCCTGTCATCTCTATGATGCTTTTAAAGATTTGCTCAGTGTATAGATTGAACAAGCTTGGTGATAGAATGCATCCCTGTCTTACTCCTCTTTTTATATCAATGGGTGTAGAGTTATAATGAAGTTACAAGTGCTCATTCCATAAAATGAAATTAAATGTTGTTAGGATTATCATCAATGTATACCTGACAAAACCATGGGTGCTCCACTTTACAAGTGTTAATTCTATAAACTGAAGTTACAAGTGTCAATTCTATAAACTGAAGTTACAAATGTTAATTCTCTAAATTGAAGTACACATGGTCATTTAATTAAATAAAGTTAAAAGTGTAAATTCATTAAACTGAAGTCACAAGTGTCAATTCCCTAAATCAAAGTACATATGCTCATCTAATTAATAAAACAAAGTTACAAGTGTAAATTCTTTAAACTGAAGTTACAAATTGCCAATTCTCTAAATTGAAGTACACAAGCTCATTTAATCAAATAAAGTTACAAGTGTAAATTCTTTAAACTGAAGTTACAAATTGCCAATTCCCTCCCTAACCTGAAGTACGCATACTCATTTAATCAAATAAAGTTACATGTGTAAATCCTTTAATCTGAAGATACCAGTGCAGATTCCCTAAATTTAAGTAAACATGCTCATATAAACAAAAAAGTTAGGAGTTTAAATCCTTTAAATGGAAGTTACGAGTGCCAATTCCCTAAACTGAAGTATATGTGCCCATTCCATAAAATGAAGTTACAACTGCCTATTCCCTTTGTGCACCTGACGATCATAAACATTAATTGAAGAAGAATAATTGCTTGAATAATATTTCCCATTTATAATGCCATTTATAAACTCAACAAAACACAATTCACTTTATATAAAGGCACGTGCACATTTATAAATATATCTAACCACTTTTCACAAATTAAATTATACAGATAAATTCCACAACATCTTAGTGACAATCCATTTAAGTAACGACAAATAATTGTGACGAGAAATGTTTATGTTGCCAAACCATCCTGCGCAGCCTTCTACACTTCCTTGAGCAAAACCATCAATGACCTTCACAGCTTATGGTATTTTGCGAGGAAGAGTAAAACTCCACAATTTTGAAAAGTCTACGGCCATCTTTCAGGATACCCTAAATGATATCAGCATCATAAAATTCTTCATCTGAAGCAGAATCCTCATCATCCACCTCAAACATTGGCGGCGTGTAACGCCCTCGCTTGGTGGGTGGACTTGCGCCTGGATCCGATGTTGACGAAGATGGTGGTGAATCTGGCAGAAGTAAATGCGTGGGGGATATTGCTCGGCCAAGCCTCATTGTGTTCTCTTGTAGCCATTGCCCCTTGAAAAATAAGAAGACGGAAAAGAAAGGTACAAAGCTTTCATTAACTCACTAAAATACTGTATCTTACTCTTCAATATTCACCTGACCACTTTCTCCTGCTTAGGAAAATTTTAACTCTTTCCCGGCTTGATTTTTTGGTAAGTTTTTCTTGAGATCCCAAGACCCCTGCTGTACAATAAAAACTTATCCTAGACCCCTGCTGTACAATAAAAACATATCTTAGATCCCTGTTGAAAAGTAAAAACTTATTCTAGACCCCTGCTGTACAATAAAAACTTATCCTAGACCCCTGCTGTACAATAAAAACTTATCCTAGACCCCTGCTGTACAATAAAAACTTATCCTAGACCCCTGCTGTACAATAAAAACTTATCCTAGACCCCTGCTGTACAATAAAAACTTATCTTAGACCCCTGCTGTACAATAAAAACTTATCTTAGACCCCTGCTGTACAATAAAAACTTATCTTAGACCACTGCTGTACAATAAAAACTTATCTTAGACCCTGCTGTACAATAAAAACTTATCCTAGACCCCTGCTGTACAATAAAAACTTATCCTAGACCCCTGCTGTACAATAAAAACTTATCTTAGACCCCTGCTGTACAATAAAAACTTATCTTAGACCCCTGCTGTACAATAAAAACTTATCTTAGACGCCTGTTGAACTGTAAAAACTTATCTTAGATCCCTGTTGAAAAGTAAAAACATATTCTAGACCCCTGTTGTACAATAAAAACTTATCTTAGACCCCTGCTGTACAATAAAAACTTATCTTAGATCCCTGTTGAAAAATAAAAACTTATCTTAGATCCCTGTTGAAAAGTAAAAACATATTCTAGACCCCTGTTGTACAATAAAAACTTATCATAGATCCCTGTTGAAAAGTAAAAACTTATCTTAGACCACTGCTGTACAATAAAAACTTATCTTAGACCCCTGCTGTACAATAAAAACTTATCTTAGACCCCTGCTGTACAATAAAAACTTATCTTAGATCCCTGTTGAACTGTAAAAACTTATTCTAGACCCCTGCTGTACAATAAAAACTTATTCTAGACCCCTGCTGTACAATTAAAACTTATCTTAGACCCCTGCTGTACAATAAAACCTTATCTTAGACCCGACTGTACAATAAAAACTTATCCTAGACCCCTGCTGTACAATAAAAACTTATCTTAGATCCCTGTTGAAAAGTAAAAAATTATTCTAGACCCCTGCTGTACAATAAGAACTTATCCTAGACCCCTGCTGTACAATAAAAACTTATTTTAGACCCCTGCTGTACAATAAGAACTTATCCTAGACCCTGCTGTACAATAAAACCTTATCTTAGACCCGACTGTACAATAAAAACTTATCTTAGACCCCTGCTGTACAATAAAAACTTATCTTAGACCCAGGCTGTACAATAAAAACTTATCTTTGACCCCGGCTGTACAATAAAAACTTATCCTAGACCCCTGCTGTACAATAAAAACTTATCTTAGATCCCTGTTGAAAAGTAAAAAATTATTCTAGACCCCTGCTGTACAATAAGAACTTATCCTAGACCCCTGCTGTACAATAAAAACTTATTTTAGACCCCTGCTGTACAATAAGAACTTATCCTAGACCCCTGCTGTACAATAAAACCTTATCTTAGACTCGACTGTACAATAAAAACTTATCTTAGACCCCTGCTGTACAATAAAAACTTATCTTAGATCCCTGTTGAAAAGTAAAAACATATTCTAGACCCCTGTTGTACAATAAAAACTTATCTTAGACCCCTGCTGTACAATAAAAACTTATCTTAGATCCCTGTTGAACTGTAAAAACTTATTCTAGACCCCTGCTGTACAATAAAAACTTATCCTAGACCCCTGCTGTACAATTAAAACTTATCTTAGACCCCTGCTGTACAATAAAACCTTATCTTAGACCCGACTGTACAATAAAAACTTATCCTAGACCCCTGCTGTACAATAAAAACTTATCTTAGATCCCTGTTGAAAAGTAAAAAATTATTCTAGACCCCTGCTGTACAATAAGAACTTATCCTAGACCCCTGCTGTACAATAAAAACTTATCTTAGACCCCTGCTATACAATAAGAACTTATCCTAGACCCCTGCTGTACAATAAAACCTTATCTTAGACCCGACTGTACAATAAAAACTTATCTTAGACCCCTGCTGTACAATAAAAACTTATCTTAGACCCCTGCTATACAATAAGAACTTATCCTAGACCCCTGCTGTACAATAAAACCTTATCTTAGACCCGACTGTACAATAAAAACTTATCTTAGACCCCTGCTGTACAATAAAAACTTATCTTAGACCCCGGCTGTACAATAAAAACTTATCTTTGACCCCGGCTGTACAATAAAAACTTATCCTAGACCCCTGCTGTACAATAAAAACTTATCTTAGATCCCTGTTGAAAAGTAAAAAAATTATTCTAGACCCCTGCTGTACAATAAGAACTTATCCTAGACCCCTGCTGTACAATAAAAACTTATCTTAGACCCCTGCTGTACAATAAAAACTTATCTTAGACCCCTGCTGTACAATAAAAACTTATCTTAGATCCCTGTTGAACTGTAAAAACTTATTCTAGACCCCTGCTGTACAATAAAAACTTATCCTAGACCCCTGCTGTACAATTAAAACTTATCTTAGACCCCTGCTGTACAATAAAACCTTATCTTAGACCCGACTGTACAATAAAAACTTATCCTAGACCCCTGCTGTACAATAAAAACTTATCTTAGATCCCTGTTGAAAAGTAAAAAATTATTCTAGACCCCTGCTGTACAATAAGAACTTATCCTAGACCCCTGCTGTACAATAAAAACTTATCTTAGACCCCTGCTATACAATAAGAACTTATCCTAGACCCCTGCTGTACAATAAAACCTTATCTTAGACCCGACTGTACAATAAAAACTTATCTTAGACCCCTGCTGTACAATAAAAACTTATCTTAGACCCCGGCTGTACAATAAAAACTTATCTTTGACCCCGGCTGTACAATAAAAACTTATCCTAGACCCCTGCTGTACAATAAAAACTTATCTTAGATCCCTGTTGAAAAGTAAAAAAATTATTCTAGACCCCTGCTGTACAATAAGAACTTATCCTAGACCCCTGCTGTACAATAAAAACTTATTTTAGACCCCTGCTGTACAATAAGAACTTATCCTAGACCCCTGCTGTACAATAAAACCTTATCTTAGACCCGACTGTACAATAAAAACTTATCTTAGACCCCTGCTGTACAATAAAAACTTATCTTAGATCCCTGTTGAAAAGTAAAAACATATTCTAGACCCCTGTTGTACAATAAAAACTTATCTTAGACCCCTGCTGTACAATAAAAACTTATCTTAGACCCCTGCTGTACAATAAAAACTTATCTTAGATCCCTGTTGAACTGTAAAAACTTATTCTAGACCCCTGCTGTACAATAAAAACTTATCCTAGACCCCTGCTGTACAATTAAAACTTATCTTAGACCCCTGCTGTACAATAAAACCTTATCTTAGACCCGACTGTACAATAAAAACTTATCCTAGACCCCTGCTGTACAATAAAAACTTATCTTAGATCCCTGTTGAAAAGTAAAAAATTATTCTAGACCCCTGCTGTACAATAAGAACTTATCCTAGACCCCTGCTGTACAATAAAAACTTATCTTAGACCCCTGCTATACAATAAGAATTTTCCTAGACCCCTGCTGTACAATAAAACCTTATCTTAGACCCGACTGTACAATAAAAACTTATCTTAGACCCCTGCTGTACAATAAAAACTTATCTTAGACCCCGGCTGTACAATAAAAACTTATCTTTGACCCCGGCTGTACAATAAAAACTTATCCTAGACCCCTGCTGTACAATTAAAACTTATCTTAGACCCCTGCTGTACAATAAAAACTTATCTTAGACCCCTGCTGTACAATTAAAACTTATCCTAGACCCCTGCTGTACAATTAAAACTTATCTTAGACCCCTGCTGTATGACTAAAACTTATCTTAGACCCCTGTTGTACAATAAAAACTTATCCTAGACCCCTGCTGTACGACTAAAATTTATCTTAGACCCCGGCTGCACAATAAAAACTTATCTTAGTCACATAACAAGTTATATAATCAAGTTATATAATCGCGAGCGAGATGGATAGAAACGATCTAGATATTTTAGGATTAAGCAAAATGTGCTGGCTTGGAACAGGTAGGAAATCTGTTGATAATAAAATAATAGTTTTTTTCTGGAAGGGAAGATGGAAAACACAGCAAAGGAGTAGGCATAATGATGAGAGACATAGCTGCAAGAAGTTTATTAGAATGGGAACCGGTAAATAGCCGTCTGATACGAACACGCAACAAAACAAAACATGGAAGACTTTCAATTGTTCAATGTTATGTGCCGACAAATGAAGCTGATGATGATGTTAAGGACAATTTTTATAACCAACTACAACAACTTATAAACAAAATACCCAAACACGATCTTTTAATTGTAATGGGAGATTTCAACGCCAAAGTAGGAAAAGACAACGCAGGAGTGGAACATGTAATGGGGAGAGAAGGTTGTGATACTACAAGTCAGAATGAAGAAAGATTAATAGAATTATGTTTAATAGAAAATTTAGTTATAGGTGGGACATTATTTCCACACAAAAATATTCACAAAACAACATGGATATCTCCTGATGATAGAACCTCAAATCAAATTGACCACCTGTGTATTAAACAACAATTCAGATCATCATTAATAGATGTAAGAGCATACAGAGGTGCTGATGTTAATAGTGACCACAACCTGTGCATTGGGAAAATAAGATTAAAATTTAAAAACCAACAGAAGAGGTCAACTACATATAAAATTGATAGTCATAAACTGAAAGATGAAGCCATAAAGGAAAAGTTTAACATAGAGCTAAGTAATTGTTATACAGCACTGGGTGAAATAGACTTAGATATCAATTAAATGTGGGACTTACAGAGCAAAATACTAATGACAGCAGCAGAAGCAAGCTCTGGAATGAAGAAAATGGAAAAACGAGCTTGGATTTCAGACACCACATGGAAATACATCAAAGAAAGAAGAGATGCGAAGAGAGCCATGACTAATGTAAAAACAAATCTTGGAAAGGTCCTGGCAAAAGCAAAATTCAAAGAATTAGACAACAAAGTGAAAAGTTCAGCAAGAAGAGATACAAGAGCTTATATAGACAATTTGGCAGAGAAAGTAGAGACAGCTGCAATTACAGGAGACAGCAGAACTCTTTATACTGTACAAAAGATGTTGACAAACACCTATACATCCAGTGGAACACCAATTCTAGACAAATCTGGATTAATGCTAACAACAAGCGCAGACATAAAAGCCAGTTGGGCGGAACACTTCAAAGAAATTCTTAACCGTCCACTACCCCACAGTTTAATAGATTTTGAAGCTGAAACACAGCAACAGAATTAGATGTAAATTTAGATGACTTCACCTTGAGTGAAATAGAAACCACCTTAAAGCTTATGACCAATAACAAGGCTGCTGGAGAGGATAAGTTAACAGCTGAGATCCTCAAGGCAATTGACAGCCATAATTTAATACATCTCCAGAAAATGTTCAACATCATTTGGAAAGCAGAGAAGATGCCTCATAAATGAAAAAAGGAATCATTGTTAAGATTCCAAAAAAGGACAATCTTAGAGATTGTAACAACTGGAGAGGCGTGACACTTTTGTCAGTTGCCTCAAAGTTATTCTGCAAAATCATCCTAAATAGAATAAAGGATTCGATAGATACAGTAATGTGTGAAGTACAGACTGGGTTTAGAAAAGGGAGAAGCTGTCTTGACCACATTTTCACTCTACGACTTATATTGGAGGAACACATTGAAAAGCAAAAACCTTTTGTACTTAACTTCATCGACTTCAAAAAAGCATTTTATAGCATTCATAGAGATTCTTTGTGGAAAATTCTGAAGCAATATGGCTTACCATCAAAAGTCATAAATATTATCAAAGACATGTATGATGGTTACACATGTGCAGTTCATACAGAGGAAGGACTGAGTGAATGTTTCCCAATAGAAACTGGGGTTAAACAAGAATGTATTTTATCGCCCTTGTTATTTGGAATTGTTATGGACTTCATAATGAAGAAATGCTGCACTGGTAATAAGGCATCGTATGGATACAAGGAGACCATTTGGAGAACCTCGACTTTGCTGATGACATAGTTCTTATCAGCAGCCAGATAAAAAACGATGCAGGAAAACACAAATGAACTATCATCAATAGCCAGCAAAATTGGGCTTGAGATCAATCATGAAAAGACTAAAGTCATGAAAAGTTTAATTCCAACAGACGACAAAATATACATGGAAAACAAACTAGTAGAAGAGATCGATTACTTTACCTATCTTGGAAGTCACATTGATCGAGAAGGGGATACATGCAAAGAAATTAGAATCAGAATAGCTAAAGCAGCAATGTCTTTCAGAAGCCTTGAAAAGTTGTGGAAATCAAAACTCATCAGCACAAACACAAAACTTAAGACTATTCAAATCAAATGTACTATCAACCCTTACGTATGCGTGTGAAAGCTGGAAAACAACAAGAGATATAGAAACAAAGTTGAACGCATTTGAAAATAAATGTCTAAGGAAAATACTTGGTATAGCGTGGAACGAATTCAAAACAAACGAGGAAATTAGAGAAATCGCCAATCAACCACTAATATCTTCAGTAATCAAGAAAAGACGATGTTGGACATGTGATGAGAAGAGATAATAACCGAATAGCAAAGCAAGCCCTCATGTGGGAAACAACAGGTGAGAGAAAAAGAGGAAGACCCAGAGAGACACTGAGAAGAACATTGATGAGAGAGGCAAGAGCAGCAGGAATCGGCTCCCTCAATGAGATAGAGCTGCTTACACAGAACAGAGACAAATGGCGAGATTTGATAAAATATCTTTAAAAGAAAACTGCTAGAACAAAAACTCAGATAAGAGAAGGTGTATCTTGGTCTACGCCCTATGGGCCGGCTATGGCTCAAAAAGTCAATAGATAGATAGAACCCGGAAGCCGTCAGTTAGGATAGAACCCTAACCCTTGTCCTATGTAGTCCTGGTCACTAACCACTGAGCTATCGCTGCCCCCAACTTTCGAGACAGTGCTGATATAAAATTCAGAAGACAAAAGGTACAAGAGAAAAAAGACAAGGCCAGGTACCGCAAATACACCTTGTTCGTTCCGTGGATGGATCTGCCTGTCTGAGATTGGCAAATTCAGCCACGAGAGAAGATGTTCAGTAAAGCAGCACCCAGTATGAGACACTAATGCTTTATCAAACTACTGACTTATCATGATTGCTTGCTACCAACCGTCTGTCAAGACACCAAAAGCCATACATCTATCTATTGTCCTTCCGAGCCGAAGATGGCACATAGGGCAGAACCACAATCTCAAAAACAGAAACCTTGTGTGCCAAAGTGGCACATATTGCAGAGATCACTGCTCTAAAATATATGGCGCTGTTTCCATAACAATACTTTTCACAATGACAGCTTGTCAAGCCATCAATCAACCTCCTTAGTCGCCTCATACGACATGCCTGGAAGGTCACAGTGTCACTATTCTTTACTTCCCTCATAATGAGGCCCGGTAACACACAGGAAAAAGGCCATACATACATATACATATATATATATATGTATATCGAACCTTGCTTGTTCTGTGGACAGATCTGTCTGTCCAGAATTGGCAAATTCAGCAACGAGAGAAGATGTTCAGTAAAGCAGCACCCAGTATGAGATACTAATGCCTTACCAAACTGCTGACTTACGATTGCTTGCTACCTACCGTCTGTCAAGATGCCAAGGTAAAAAAAAAAGTAAATAGCCCCATCACGCTAAGTGGCATATAGGGAATATGGTGTTAGCGACCATACATTTTACAGACCTTCAGCACATGATTTTTGGAGTAATGTGGTCGATATTACGCCCGTGCCGCTTTACTTTCCCAGAAAAAAATCTGGTACACATTTAAGGCTGGGTGAACTTGCAAGCCGTCGGTTGGGATTGAACCCTACCCCTTGTCCTTTGTAGTCCAGTTCACTAACCACTGAGCTATCCACATCTCATATATATATATATATAGTTAACACTTTTACATAAATGAACAAAACCTTACAAGTTTGCCATCCCTGCCAAACATCTCGACAAAGTTTCCGATGAACTCCTTTGATTTCTCCTCCCATCTGTGAAGCATCTCATTACCCTTGCCGATTTGCCCCTTCCATTTATCCATCAGGTTCTTTCCCTTGTCTTTGAGTTTGTTCTCAAACCTCTCATAATTGTCCTTGAACTTTAACCTCTTGGCCTGGAATATATAAATCCAATAAAAATAAGAGTACATTTGAGCTGTATGTCAGTGAACTATAAAGTCTATCTACAGGGTGCCCACAAAAACACTCCAAAACTTTTTTTTTATTTTTTGCCTCTGATTAAGTCCCTAGAGGCTAGGAACTGAATTTTTGCGTATTAATCCATTTTCCTCTGGTAGCCATTTGCACAGGGGTCCCTCGCCGCACAGGCAGATAACTCCATCTCAGGAGGTACTCATATTCTTTCCATCCATGAGTAATTGGAGTTTCTAGCCGGGTCTCGCTGCTGAGACCAGGGGCATTTGCCACAGAGAGAAATCATAAATAAATAAAAAATCCCAACTAGTGCAGCTGGGATTTGAACCCACAACCTCTCTGTCTTGAGGCTGGTGTTTTGCCTCGAGACCAACCATTCCCCCAACCAAACACGCCATGATTTCAGGTAATTATAAAATCAAAACTTATTGGAACATCTTTGTAAATATGGTGAACGCAGAAACATTAACTCAAAAACATTCTTTCTGCTACAAAAAAGTCAAACAGGCAGATTGTGAAAACATGACTCAGAGATAGGTAATATAAACTAGGGTTAAAATGCAGTTCTTCCAAAGTGTTATTTTTTTCAAAGATTTCTATTAAAATGTCAATAACTGTGTTTCTCTCTCACTTTCTGCGATCAAGACTCAATCAGAGTAGGATTCCAGACTCTCTCATGAAGTCAGCTGTCTGTTTAAGTGATTTGATTGCCCCATATAGATTCTCTCTCTCTCTCTCTCTCTGCGATCAAGACTCAATCAGAGTAGGATTCCAGGCTCTCTCATGAAGTCAGCTGTCTGTTTAAGTGATTCGATTGCCCCATATAGATTCTCTCTCTCTCTCTCTGCGATCAAGACTCAATCAGAGTAGGATTCCAGGCTCTCTCATGAAGTCAGCTGTCTGTTTAAGTGATTCGATTGCCCCATATAGATTCTCTCTCTCTCTCTGCGATCAAGACTCAATCAGAGTAGGATTCCAGGCTCTCTCATGAAGTCAGCTGTCTGTTTAAGTGATTCGATTGCCCCATATAGATTCTCTCTCTCTCTCTCTGCGATCAAGACTCAATCAGAGTAGGATTCCAGGCTCTCTCATGAAGTCAGCTGTCTGTTTAAGTGATTGATTGCCCCATATAGATTCTCTCTCTCTCTCTCTGCGATTAAGACTCAATCAGAGTAGGATTCCAGGCTCTCTCATGAAGTCAGCTGTCTGTTTAAGTGATTCGATTGCCCCATATAGATTCTCTCTCTCTCTCTGCGATCAAGACTCAATCAGAGTAGGATTCCAGGCTCTCTCATGAAGTCAGCTGTCTAAGTGATTCGATTGCCCCATATAGTTTCTCTCTCTCTCTGCGATCAAGGCTCAATCAGAGTAGGATTCCAGACTTTCACATGAAGTCAGCTGTCTAAGTGATTCGATTGCCCCATATAGATTCTCTCTCTCTCTCTCTGCGATTAAGACTCAATCAGAGTAGGATTCCAGGCTCTCTCATGAAGTCAGCTGTCTGTTTAAGTGATTCGATTGCCCCATATAGATTCTCTCTCTCTCTCTGCGATCAAGACTCAATCAGAGTAGGATTCCAGGCTCTCTCATGAAGTCAGCTGTCTAAGTGATTCGATTGCCCCATATAGTTTCTCTCTCTCTCTGCGATCAAGGCTCAATCAGAGTAGGATTCCAGACTTTCACATGAAGTCAGCTGTCTAAGTGATTCGATTGCCCCATATAGTTTCTCTTCCAGGGAGGTGAGTGTGGACCACATTGCACTTCTCAGGTCTGTGTACTGGGGCAATCCTGTAGAACATGTTTTGTAGTCATATTGTACAGTGTACAGTGGCATAGTGGATACAAATAATAATACCATGGAGTATGGGTTCGAATCCTGCTTCGGACCATATATTGTTCTGTGTTTTTTTCTGTTGTTGTTTGTCTGTCATTTTTTCCGAGTGCTAACACATACTTCTTTGTTCTATTATTTCCTACAGTGGCATAGGCTGGTTGTACCTATTTTGAATTTGGTGAACATATGATATCTCATTCTATTGTGGCCAGTGCGTAGGTGAAGTATGATGACTTGATCCCTCCTTGATAGGTGATGGTATCCGTCTCTCTCGTTATGCTTTGGGTGTTCTCGTTGCCATTTTTCATGGTACTGACCTTTGATGATGGATTTGGCTTCATCATAACTGACCAGATGGTTCTCTTGTGGTAATCTCCCTCCCTCTTTAGCTAATTTGTCTGCACGTTCATTCCCGTGTATATTACAGTGTGATGGTATCCACTGCATGACTACTCTCTGGAAGTTATTGCATAGTTATTGCATAGTTATTGCATAGTTATTGCATAGTTATTGCATAACTGTGTTTTTGTCCAAGTCACATAGGATTCTTTCAGTACTAAATTTTTTAGAAGTTTAAAAAAAACCTGATTTAAAATTAAATATCATAATCTAGCTACAAGCAAATTATGGGAATACATTCTTTTTTGTTTGTACTCATGATGATTTTTTAAATTATTTCTTTTAATTAGTGTTTTGGCTTTTTAAAAGCAACAATATATGTATTTGCTTGAAACAAGTCACAACCTGTGTGCAAGATGCTTCAATGATCATGACCTTCCTTTGACCTTTCAGAACCTACCTTCATATAGCTGACATTTAATTCTGTATGCGAATAACCTCTGGCCAGATTTCTTCTGATATACAAGTCATAATCTTTAATGATTCTGGTTATAACATCTGTGGTAGAAACACCTTCTGTTCTCTCAGTGACCAAGAACCTGAAACAAATGTTGGTATACAATTATTAGTCACAGTTGTCTGTTTTTATATGAAAGTGGTATTTTAGTTCTATTATTGAAAATTTGAAGAATACTTATCAGAAGCTGTTAGAATAAGGAATAGACCTGGAGACAGTTCAGAGCTACAACTACCTTGGATATATTATAAGCAATGATGGAAAATGTACAACTGAAATAAACAAAAGAATAGGAATGGCAAAATGTAATTTTAATGCCAAGAAAATTATCACCATCATCAAGTACCGGGCCTGCTGGTGTAGGTGATCATGTCTCTCCATAACTTTTGATCTCGACAGTTATTTATCAATTCTGTTGTTGACCTTCTGCCATGCCATTCTCTTGAGCTGTCTGGTATCTTTTCTCTTTGCTTCCCTCTATCTCTTCATCCTTCAATTTTCCCAGTTGTTACAATATATTCCAGTTGTTCCCTTCTCATTACATAGCCAAAAAATGATTGTTTCTTCCTAATATTGGAATTTAAGTCTCTTTTCGCTTCGGCCTCTTTCAGAACATTTCCATTACTCTTCTTAGCTGTCCATGGTATTCTCAACATTCTTCTGTAAAACCACATTTCTAAAGACTCTAGTGATTTTGAAAACTAAACGACATCAAAACAAATAACACCAGGGTTAAAACTAAGAATAGAAAAATGTTATATCTTCTCAACATTCCTGCATGGTGCAGAAACTTTCAATGCTGTGATGGTACTCAATGATGATGATTGGAAATTTTGCTTTCAATGCTGGGATGGCACTCATTGACGATGATTGGAAATTTTGCTTTCAATGCCGGGATGGCACTCAATGACGATGATTGGAAATTTTGCAGCATTTTATGTACAAGGATGTCCAAATTCTAGTACATTCCTTCATTTTCAAAATTAATATTTAATGGAAGTGGTTTAAATTTGTAGCACCACCGATAAATATTGGGAGCCGAAATAGCTCAGTGGTTAGTGAATTGGACTACAAAGGACAAGATGCAGGGTTCGATCCCAACTGACGGCTTTCGGTTCACCCAGCCTTTAATGGGTAACAGATTTTGTTCTGGGAAAGTAAAGCGGCACGGGCGTAATACCAACCACATTACCCCAAAAATCATGTGCAGAAGGTCTGTAAAATTTATGGTCACTAACACCATATTCCATATACGCCACTTGGCGTGACGGGGGTACTTTAATTTTTTTTTTTTTAAACCGACAAATATTAAGGTTTTCAGATAAGTAATTATGTATAAATAATATTTTAGTAGTTCATTAGTTCCAGTGCACAATATTAATTCTTTAGCCACTAAAGTTTTTTTCTATTTTAAGATACAGCTTCTACTAATCACTTTGATTGTACAATAGAAGGATCATATTACATCTTCTAGGAAAGACCCAAATGACCAAATCAACTAAATTATCAATGACAAACAAATGATCCCATCCAGGGATAGTTATCATGAGCTTAAAAAAAAAAGTAAAGAACCCCCATCACACCAAGTAGCGTATAAGGAATATGGTGTTAGTGACCATAAATTTTACAGACCTTCAGCATATGATTTTTGGGGTAATGTGGTCGGTATTACGCCCGTGCCACTTTATTTTCCCAGAAAAAAATCCACTACCCATTTATGGCTGGGTGAACCCGGAAGTTGTTGGTTGAGATCAAACCCTACCTCTTTATCATGAGCTTAACCCTAGATTATGATACCTATCTGTGGGTCACGTTTTCACGATAATGTCATAAAAATTCTATCTATCGACCTTTCGAGCCATGACCAGCCCATAGGGCATTGACACAGATACTCTTTTCCGGTTTTGAAAATGATTCTTTCTAACAATCCTTGCAAAGATATTTTATCAAATCTCGCCATTTGTCTCTATTCTGTGCAAGCATCTCAATCTCATTGAGGGAGTCAATTTCTGTGCCATTGCCTTTCTGATCAATGTTCTTCTCAGTGTTTCTCTGGGTCTACCTCTTTTCCTCCTACATGTTGTTTCCCACTTAAGTGCTTGCATTGCTATTTAGGCATTATCTCTTCTCATTTTTTTTCCTTTGAAGTTTAGCTACACAGCCGTGTGTTTACAAAAGAAGACACACTGGAATTATATGCTGTAATCATTTCCTGGGTTATGTTAGATTTATGACCTGAAATTCAAACACATGGCGTCATGGCTACCAGAAGTGTTACGTTGTCTATTCACATGGCTGCCCTAAGTCAGTCAATCCATCCAAATGTTCAGCTCCCTCAAAGCATCGTTCATTGTCTATCCCATCTTACATAGGTTTCTTTGATCTCTCGCTGATATTTTTCTTCTACCTTTTTAGCTCCCTATTTAGCATAGGTCTTCAACAAACACTTTCCAAGTCGCTCTGTTTTTTGCCATTCTTTTAAGATCATTCCATGTCTTCACCATCATCTTCATCTCTGCTTCTATCTGTCTTCTCCAAGAATTCCTTGGTCTTCCTCTTTGCCTTTTCCCCTGGGGATTCCAAAAAAGGGCCTGTTATGTAATACTCTCAGTTGGCTTCCGCAAAGGTTTCTTTGATCTTTCGCTGATGGCCGAGGAGACTTTTTCCCGTTATGTGAAAAAAGACAAGAATTTCTTGAAAAGTGGCAAAACATCATTTTAAAAAAAACGGCCCCCTCTGTACGACACCGTGGTACTTTTCACAACGCACTTCAACAATAAAAATCCAACATCACAGGAAAGAAACCTAACACATAGGGGCAACTGGAAGTGGTAATTAGAAAAGGGGCGTGGGGGTGAGGGAAGAGTGTTTGCCTGCAGCAAACAGTCAAATTTCAGCAGTTTGCATTTTGAGGTGGTAATATTTTACGACGATATCATAATGTAGGGTAAGACCCTTCTTCGGAGGAATTATTTTCAATCGGAATTAGTCTCTTCTCTAAACCTTGAGTGGATTTAGAGCCCTCAAACCTTTATGCTGGTATGGATATTGCATAAAATATTATTAGCAGGGTGGAAAAATTAAGGCGATGTAAAAACAAATAACATACTAAGTACAACAAAGAAAATATAAGGACAAAATAAAGTAAACAATGTTAATAATATATAAAACCTTCAAATATATTTAAAGAATACTCAGGAAAATTAATTTATTTAAATACTTGTACTTACTTCCCTCATTCTTTCACAAACCTGTACTTACATCCTTCCAGCTTGCAGAAAAAATGACAGAACACAATCAAAACTTATACATAGCCTTCATTGACCAGGAAAAAGCATTCGACAGAGTAAACAGAGAACAACTGTGGGAGATACTAACAACATATGGAGTAAGCCAACATCTAAACAACCTTATTAAAAGTCTCTACATCAACAGTAGCTGCAGGGTCAGGACAGCAGCAGGCTACACAGACCACTTCGAAGTTTGATCAGGTGTAAGACAGGGGTGCATACTATCCCCCCTACTGTTTATTACATACATGGACTATACATGCAAGTTAGCCAACCCATCAGAGACAGAGGAGATCAACGAGCTTTTATTTGCAGACGATCAGGCACTAATACATGAAACAACAGAAGACCTACAAGAACACTTAAACAAACTCAACATCTCAGGCACAAAATACAACATAAAAATCAACATCAACAAAACAGAAGTTATGAATGTCGCCAAAAATAAACAGAACATTAACATAACTACAGAAGGCAGATAACTAAAACAAGTAGAGGAATTCAAATACCTAGGAAGTCTAATGACAAACGATAATTCTCAAACAGCAGAGATAGAATCAAGATGCAACAAGGCTTGTCAAATCATTGGACAGTTATTGCCACTACTGTCCAACAAGGAAATAACTCTGGAGGCAAAATGAGCACTATACAATACAGTCTTCATCCCAACGTTGTGCTACCAATGCCAGACTTGGACCCTAGATGCAAGAACAATAAGAAAAATAACCTCTACAGAGATGAAATGTGTTAGACGAATGACAGGAAACAGTCTGAGAGATAAGATCAGAAATGAAGAACTGAGAAAAAAGCTAGGAATAGCCCCCGCCATAGAATATATAAGGAAACAACAGATAAAATGGTTTGGCCACGTGACAAGGCAGAAAGAACAAAACACAACACAACAAGCCTTCAACAAACATTGTGAGAACACCAGACACAAGGGTCTACCACGAAAAAGATGGGTCGATGGAATATTAAAAGCACTAGGAAACATAACAGCAGCAGGGGCGAATAGAAGAGCAAAAGACCGCAAATTACATCTCCCCTCGACGCTGAAAGGCAGATGAGGAAGGAAAGAAGAAGGAGAAGATATCCCTCGTTCTTTCACAAACTTGTATTCACATCACTCATTCTTGCACAAACTTGTTCCTACATCCCTCATTCTTTCACAAACTTGTTCCTACATCCCTCATTCTTTCACAAACTTGTACTTACATCCCTCAATCTTTCACAATCCTGTACCTACATCCCTCATTCTTTCACAAACTTGTACTTACATCCCTCATTCTTTCACAAACTTGTACTTACATCCCTCATTCTTTCACAAACTTGTACTACATCCCTCATTCTTTCACAAACTTGTACCCACATCCCTCATTCTTTCACAAACCTGTACCTACATCCCTCATTCTTTCACAAACCTGTACTTACATCACTCATTCTTTCACAAACTTGTTCCTACATCCCTCATTCTTTCACAAACTTGTACTTACATCACTCATTCTTTCACAAACTTGTACTCACATCCCTCGTTCTTTCACAAATTTGTACTCACATCCCTCGTTCTTTCACAAACTTGTACACACATCCCTCGTTCTTTCACAAACTTGTACTCACATCCCTCGTTCTTTCACAAACCTGTACTCACATCCCTCATTCTTTCACAAACTTGTACTCACATCCCTCATTCTTTCACAAAATTGTACTCACATCCCTCGTTCTTTCACAAACTTGTAGACATCATCGTCTGATCCAGTTGTGTATGGGAGCTCATCATGGGCAACAAAGTCTATCTGTTATGAAAATGAATTAATAAGCACTTAAGATAACTAATATTGTTGGGACATGTGAAGAGACACAAAACCCTAATAAAAGTCATCTTGGAAGGGAAGGTACAGGAGAAGGTTGACTGGAAACATCAAAAGATGGACAGGTGAACCTATGACAACATGCATGATCATGGCATGAGACTGAGTAAAAACTAAAAGTAAAATCTCAAAACGCATCTTCAGCATTGGTACATTTGCTGAACAATTTAGCCTGGCCAGCTGCCATTTTTGACTTTTTTTTTTATTAAACTTTTAATTGTAAAGACTTCTTTAACCCTAGATTATGATACCTATCTGTTGCCGACGTGTTTACTATCATCATGTACCATACCGGTTAGCGTAGGCAATCATGTCCTTCCACAATCTTGTATCCACCACGCATCGTATCAATTCTGTTGCTGACTGTTTTCCCATGCCATGATACAAAGCTATCTAGTATTTTCTCTCTTTGTCATCAGTGACCTCTCTTTCCCTGTATTTTGTCAGTTGTAACCAAGTATTCCAATTTTTCTCTTCTCATGATGTGATTGTTTCTTTCTGATGTTTCTTAGGAGTTCCCTTTTTATGTTGGCCTCTGAAAATTTCCTTGTTGGTCTTTTTAGCTGCCCAGGGAACTTTCAACATTCTTCTGAGAAATCCCATCTATGAGGCTTCTTATCGTCTTTTCCGTTGTCTACTGTCCATCATTCGCTTCCATAAGTCAGAATTGGCTCTATATAGCACAGATGAATCCTCTTTCTCACTTCTATTGACATAGATTTGTTAAAAAAAAAAGTTTTTCAAGGAAAAAGGTTCTTATTTTACACGATACCTAAGTAAAAATTACTACCACAAAATTGTAACATTAGAAGCTCCAAAAATAGTGCTTTGCTTGAACTTTTTGACACACAGCTGTGTGTTTACACTAGGACAGACACAGGGAAATCAGATTTTCTATCTCATGTTGATTTAGGACCTGAATTTGATAGCAGGGGTCGGACGTATTACAATGTCTATTAGTACAGTTGTCGTAAGTCCCTCAGTATGTTCAGCTATCTCTTAGCGTTATTTGCTGCATTTCTTGAGTTATAGAGGGTTATTTGATGTCCGATGACATCAATGACGGCCGATGGGCGAGGAAATTTCCCTGGTCACAGCAAAGAAAGAAAAAAAAGACCAATTTCTTGAAAATTGGTGAATTTTTTTTCTCATTATCTCATTCTCATGAAATCATATCTCACGAAATCAGAAAAATAAATGCAACAACAATGAAAACAAATCAAACACTCAGGGGTCACCGGAAGTGGTAATGGAAAATGTCAAGTTTTAAAGAATTTTAGTATTATCCAAGAGGGTCTGACATCGGATCCTACTACTCAGAGACCATGGGAGTGTAGCGCCACAAGAATAACAGGGATTCAAAGTTACAAATCCCCCATCACAGTTGTGAGGTTGTACAATGTTAATGAAATGTGTTAGATGCCTAACAAGAAACAGCCTGAATCCTAAGTTTAGACGTGAAGAGCTGAGAAAAAAAGCTAAGAATAATTCCCGTCATTGAATACATAAAGAAACAACAGATAAATTTATGTGGCAATGCAATAAGATAGAAATATTAAAACACAACACAAGGAGCCTTCAAGAAACATTACGAGAACACTAGGCCCAGGGGCCAATCACAAAGAAAGATAGATGAATTAAGGGAATAATAGACACATGAGGGAACATAGAAGACGGGTCCAACAAAGGAGCAAAATACTGCAAACTATATCTCCCTCAAAGCTGAAAGACAAACGAGGAAGGAAAAATGAGAAGAAGAATATCAAAGAATGACTAATGACCAAAACTACTAAAATATTATTGGCAAATAACTGTACCACACATGTATACATGTACCTGATGTCATGGAATCATCAAAGACAAACATGTCATCATCATTAAGTGCCATGCCTGCAGGCACAGGTGATCATGTCTCTCCACTGCTTTTGATCTTGACAAGTTATTTATCATTTCTGTTGTTGACCTTAAGCCATTCTCTTAGGCTGTCTAGTACCTTTTCTCATTGCTTCCCTCTATCTCTTTGTCCCTCAATTTTCCAATTTGTCACAATATATTCCAGCTGCTCCCTTCTCATAACATGGCCAAAAAATGATAATTGTTTCTTCCTAATATTGGAAATTAACTCTCTTTTTTGCTTTGGCCTTTTTCAGAATGTTTTCATTACTCTTCTTAGCTGTCCATTGTATTCTCAACATTCTTCTGTAAAATATTTCTATAACCTCCAGTGATTTTCTTGTCTGTTGTCCTATTATCCATGATTCATTTACATTTGTTAAGACTGGCTCTACATAACATTTAAGAACTCTTTTTCTTGTTTCTATTGTCAAAAATGGATTGCACAGTGTCTTCTTCATTTTTTTAGAAAGCTCCTTTTGCTTGAGCTATTCTGCATCTCACCTCTGTTATACATCTACCATCTGAGGCTAACATAGTTCCCAGATATTTAAATTCATTTACCTGTTTTAACATTTGTAAACAAACACATATTCTAACATATAGACCAAGTGTACACACCTTGTGCTTCTCAAGAAAGGCCATGTCTAATGTCCAGGGAGCATCTGTGAGAACTTCATCCACATAGCGGCAGTGCCTCACAGCTTCATATCGCTCTGTATCATTCATTACTGTTCGACCTTTGTTTCTGAAGGTCAGCTCATCACTGCAAACTAGGAGCAGAAAGATTATTCATTCATTTGCATACTTGGTTACAACTGGCAAAATAAAAGGAAAGAGAGATCACAGGCGACAAAGAGAGAAAATACTGGATAACTTGTTGACATGGCATGGAAAACAGTCAACAACAGAACTGATACGATGCACTGTAGATAGAAGATTGTGGAGGGACATGATTGCCTACGTCAACCGGTATGGCACATGATGATGATGCATCCACCAGCTTTATATCTCTAGTGAAGTCCCGAAGGACTGAATTTTGCGTGGATATCACATTTTTTAAATTTTTCACATCATTACATGTGTGCTCAAGTGTCCCTCATCTGACTGGCAGATATTCTCTAAATTCAGAGGTACTCTTATTATTTAACATCGAGAGTTTTTGACATTTTAAGCATATTTTTTCTTACAAATTTTGACAGTGAGAAAAAAAAAGTAAAGAGCCCCCGTCACGCTAAGTGGTGTATAGGGAATATGGTGTTAGTGACCATAAATTTTACAGACCTTCAGCACATGATTTTTGGGGTAATGTGGTCGGTATTACGCCCATGCCGCTTTACTTTCCCAGAAAAAAATCTGGTACCCATTTAAGGCTGGGTGAACCTGGAAGCCGCCGGTTGGGATCAAACCCTACCTCTTCACAGTTCACTAACCACTGAGCTATCACGGCTCCAAATTTGACAGTGCAGTGCCCATTTTTTGGCCTACTCTTTTATACTTCCAACTATCAAGGGTTCTTTAACATAAGGAGAAAGCATGTGGGACCTCCTGTTTTTGGTTATTATCCAAGAGGGTTAGACATTGAATCTCACTACCCAAAGACTAGTGTGGGGAGAAAACCACGGATTAGGTTTTTGAAAAATTCCCACTACCTGTGGTGAGAGTCAAACCTGGGATGGGGGACTAGGTAGTCTAGAGGTGAGATGTCGGTCTCTGAACTAGAAGGTCCTGGGCTCGATTCCCACCATAAGTGGCAGGAAATATTTTATTAAAAAATTGAAACCGTGGCATTACTCTCCCATTGTCTCTGGGTAGAGAGATCCAATATCTAAACCTCTTGGAAATATGGTGAAAAGCATGAGGTCCCATCCCGTGTGCATTCTGCATATGGTAAAGAACCCTTACGTTGTAAATCAAAAGGGTAGTCCAAATGGGCCAGTCATGACAAAATTAATATGAAAAAAATCTACCAGAAAACATTTAAATTCTCTGCGTTAAAATCATGAGACTACCTCAGAAGTTGGGGCATATCTGCCTGTATTATGGGGGGGGCACCTGAGCACACACGGCTGCCCATGAGAAAAATTATACACAAAATTCAGTCCCTTGGGACTTCTCTACAGGTATAAAGCTGCTAAACACAAACAACAAACCCAGACCTTTTTTGTCTAGAGACCAACATTTTACCTTTAGACCACTAAGAGAGCCATATTCTCCTTACCTAACACAATAGATTAGCACAGATTTAAATATTACAGAATAGATGAGATAGAAGTCATGATTGTTACAAGAAAAGTTAGTCAACAGATCATCTTCATAGCACAATGGACAACTCCATAGTGCTCAGATGCAGCCATCAACACATTTCCTAGTATGAAGCATGCTGGCCACATACTTGCGAAAACAATGAAGATGGCCTCAGCTTAGATTACCCTGACCCCAAACTCCTTAGCCACTGCTTGTAACGTGTGACAGTTGACCACTATTCTTTTCTCACTTGACCATGGTCAGGGCCCCACTGACCACATGGGTGTGGCAGGTGACAGTGGTTCGAATCTTTTCTTTCCCCTCTGAGCTCCGATAGACACACAGGGCAGCAAGATAATGAAAAGGAAGCGCAAATCTCCATCAATTAAAAAAAAAAATTCAAGCAAACAACAGACTTTTAATATTTGGGAAGATTATCAATCAATGGGAAAATAAAAACAACATATATGACCCTTGTCGTCTTGTCAAATGGTTTAGTGGAGGCTATTGTTGTATTTTTTTAGTCTGTTTTTCTCGAACAACTTTTCTCGTGGCTGATTCTACCAATGTTTGACAAACACACGGCCACAGAATGAACAACATTGATCCACAGGGTTTTTCCATCTTTTTTCTTGAGTCTTTTCTCTTTCATGTTTTACCATAGTACAGCCTCAAATGTTATGCAATTTTTTTTATACAGACTCTACATGATGTTCAATAACTAGCCAGATGTTCCCAGTCATTTTCACAGATGTAGAAGTCATTCAGATATGAAAAATGGGTGTAAAACAAACACATCCAACAGCAAACCAAATGATTGGAAAATGGCTTCAATAAAAAAGAACAAGCATGTAACAACTTCTACAAAAAAATAAAAAACAGTTTGTCCAGGATGTTCTTGGTCTGCCTCTCTTTCACCTTCCATCTGAAGTTCACTGCATAGTTGGTTTCTTTATCTTCTATCCTCTATTTCTCATTTGAGGTCTTGCTTTGAAATTCTCTTGTTGACTCATCTCATGATGGCAACACATATCTTTACCTTCTATTGATTATAGACATTTTTGCACGTATATATGTTGTTTTTGAAGAGAAGTGGAAGAAAATAAACTTGAAATAAAAGCTATCCTTATGGCATATCCCGTTTTTTTGGGTCTGCCAGTGGAACTTATAGAACCGGACAATAAAGGCAGACCACAAATGGTGGGATTTGATAAATGTTTTTTGCAAGGATTGAGACTGCTAGAAAGAAAATGTAGAAAAAGAGAAAGAGTATCTGGGTTTATGCCATATGGGCCGGCCACAGCTCAAAATGTCGATAGATAGCATAGACAGTCACAGACAGACAAATGCCATTTGTTTGATGCAGTCATCCTGAGGTATTCGAGTGTGAGCTTTTATTTCACCCTATGCTGTTTGTGTTTGCAGAGAACATCATCATCAAATACCAGGCCTGCTGGTGTAGGTGATCATGTCTCTCCACAACTTTCTATCTCGACAGTTATTTATCATTTCTGTTGTTGACCTTCTGCTAAGCCATTCTCTTAAGCTGTCTGGTATCTTTTCTCTTTGCTTCCCTCTATTTCTTCGTCCTTCAATTTTCACAGTTGTTATAATATATTCCAGCTGTTTTCTTATTACATGGCCAAAAAATGATGATTGTTTCTTCCTAATATTGGAAATTAGCTCTCTTTTTGCTTTGGCCTCTTTCAGGACGTTTTCATTACTCTTCTTAGCTGTCCATGGTATTCTCAACATTCTTCTGTAAAACCACATTTATACAGACTCCAGTGATTTTCTTGTCTGTTGTTCTATTGTCCATGATACACATCCATATGTTAAGACTGGCTCTACATAACATTTAAGAACTCTTTTTTTTTTTGTTTCTATTGTCAAAAATGGATTGCATAGTATCTTCTTCATTTTTTGGAAAGCTACTTTTGCCTGAGCCATTCAGTATCTCACCTCTTTTGTACATCTTCCGTCTGAGGTTAACAAAGTTCCCAAATATTTAAATTCATTTACCTGTTTTAATATTGTTCCACTTGTCTTTATTTTGCACTGAGGAGAACATAAAGAAGGATAAAAAAAGAAGAAAAAAAACCTACCTCCAACAATAAGGTAAACATTTGGGAATGCCAACTTGGCCTGCATGAGTTGTCTAGCATGGCCCGTATGAAACATGTCATAGATGCCATCAGCATACACTCTGATTAATCTAGGAGCTGCAAACATATAAAATAACATTTTTTTAAAAACTATCTTTACGTCACATAGTACCATTGCTGGTGTATGACGGGAGGCAACAATAGAACCAGAGATATAAAGGCCGCTTGGTCAAGCAGTCGCCACGACGTGTGAGACTCAGGATTTTTATTTCACCCCCGATAGAAAAAATTCTTTCTGTCTACCGCGGGCTTCAAACACCGAACGTCGGCTTTTCAGCTAGCGGAACAGTGGTGAAATTACACAATATTATTTGTTTTCTTCATCTGGTACTTAGTTGAGTGACAACACAATCAGTGGCAGTGACAGTCAAGAGTCAACTCTTCACAGCGCTTCGTCACTGATACTTTAGTTGTTATGCTCATTTGTGCCATCCCAGAAATAATAAATGCTCATACTTATTTTATGATACATTTAACACTAGATGACATAATCTATCCGAGAATCATGTTTTGACAATATCTTTGTAAATAGTTTGTTTTTTTTTTACCCCCGTCACGGCAAGTGGCGTATAAGGGAAATATGCTGTTAGTGACCCTACATTTTACAGACCTTCAGCACATGATTTTTGGGGTAATGTGGTCGGTATTACGCCCATGCTACTTTACTTTCCCAGAAAAAAATCCTGTACTCATTTAAGGCTGAGTGAACCCGGAAGCCGTCGGTTGGGATCGAACCCTACCCCTTGTCCTTTGTAGTCCAGTTCACTAACCACTGAGCTATCGTGGCTCCCTTTGTAAAATTTACTAACTCTAAATGTTATATTTGGAGTTCCAAAAATAGATATTTTCTTTGATCTTTTGCTACGCAGCTGTGTGTTTACACTAGGAGAGACATGGGAATCGGATGCAGTAACCATTTCCTGCCTTACGTTTGATTTATAACCTGAAATTCAAATGCATGAGGGCATGGCTACCGAGGTGTTACGTTGTCTATTTACACATTGGCTGTTCATTCGAGCCGTATGTTCAGCTTTCTCTTTGTGTCATTGGCAGTCTATCCCATCTTACAAAAGGTTATTTGATGCCTCACTGACAGCCAAAGAGATTTCCCCCATCATAAGAAAGAAAAAAAAATGAAATTCCTGAAAATTGGCGCAGTTTCTTTTTAAAAAAAAAAAATAAAAAAACACCGCTGTGTTGTTACAACACTTCTGTAAATTTACGAAGCTAAAGTTGTTTGAAAAAAAAAAAAACCAACATCAAAAGGAAACAAATAAAAAAAAACACTCAGGGGTCACCAGATGCAATGATTAGGAAGGTATAAGGAAGGACATTGTTAAGACATCCAAACATTTCTATGCCAGCTAAACAACAAATGATAAATAGCATCTTCATACCAACTTTGTGCTATGAAAGTCAAACATGGACCCTTTCTAAATCACATTTAAGAAAGATCAATACATGTGAGATGCGATGCTTGAGAAAAGTAACAAACAACACAAGAAGAGCTAGAATACCAAATGAAACCATAAGAAAAATGGTAGGAACAAAACCCTGCCAAGAATATATAGAACAACAACAACTTAAATGGTTTGGCCACCTGGTCAGAATGAATCCTCACCAATCACCATCAAGGGCGTTCTTGAGAATGCATGGAAAAAGACCAAGAGGAAGACCCAGAAGAAGATGGATAGATGCAGTGACAGAGACATGTAACAACAAAGGAAAATCACTAATTCAGACAATTCGAGCAGTACAAGAACGACACCTTTTAGGTATCAGTGAAAGAGAAAAGAAGAAGAAGAAGAAGGAAGGACATGAAATCAACAGGGATGTAAAACATAAATAATGAAAAATAACAATACCCCAGAGGGCAATATGTATCTCAATCAGCAGGCAAAGGAAAGAGTCGACCACTAAGTATCATCATCATCATCAAGTACTGGGCCTGCTGGCATAGGTGATCATGTCTCTCCACAACTTTCTATCTCTACAGCTATTTATCATTTTTGTTGTTGACCTTCTGCCAAGCCATTCTCTTAAGCTGTCTGTCTAAGTATATCTTGGTAGTAATATAGATTTCCGAGTAATATAGATTATAAGAGATTTCCGAGATGTGGGAAGAGCACAGGACTTCGACAAACACAGATCCACGTCACTTCTTCGGATGATGGAAATGGGAGTTAAGATGGGCACAGCCATAAATGAGAAATTTAGTGGCCGTGTAAGAAGACTTATCAACCAACAAAGAAATGGAGTCGTCAGTCGCTGGACACTGCGGGACTTGCTGAGGAGGGGATCTGAGCACCCATGGATTTGTTCAGAGTGCAATGATGATGACCCGATTTTGATGAAAAAAGATTTAAAAGACCTAATCTAGAGCAATAACATTTAAAATAATTACAAATGATACACAATTTAAAAATAAACATTTTTTTAATGTGACACGATAACATATCTGGATTAATGCTAACAACAAGCGCAGACATAAAAGCCAGTTGGGCGGAACACTTCAAAGAAATTCTTAACTGTCCACTACCCCACAGTTTAATAGATTTTGAAGCTGAAACACCAGCAGCAGAATTAGATGTAAATTTAGATGACTTCACCTTGAGTGAAATAGAAACCACCTTAAAGCTAATGACCAATAACAAGGCTGCTGGAGAGGATAAGTTAACAGCTGAGATCCTCAAGGCAATTGATAGCCATAATTTAATACATCTCCAGAAAATGTTCAACATCATTTGGAAAGCAGAGAAGACGTCCCATAAATGGAAAAAAGGAATCATTGTTAAGATTCCAAAAAAGGGCATCTCTTAGAGATTGTAACAACTGGAGAGGTGTGAACACTTTTGTCAGTTGCCTCAAAGTTATTCTGCAAAATCATCCTAAATAAAATATAGGATTCAATAGATACAGTAATGTGTGAAGAACAGGCTGGGTTTTGAAAAAGGAGAAGCTGCCTTGACCACATTTTTACTCTACGACTTATATTGGAGGAACACATTGAAAAGCAAAAACCGTTTGTACTTAACTTCATCGACTTCAAAAAAGCATTTGACAGCATTCATCGAGATTTTTTGTGGAAAATTCTGAAGCAAAATGGCTTACCATAAGAAGTCATAAATATTATTAAAGACATGTATGATGGTTACATGAAAAGAGTAAAGTCATGAAAAGCTTAATTCCAACAGAAGACAAAATATACATGGAAAACAAACCAGTGGAAGAGATCGATCACTTTATCTATCTTGGAAGTCACATTGATCGAGAAGGGGATACAAGCAAAGAAATTAGAATCAGAATAGCTAAAGCAGCAATGTCTTTCAGAAGGCTTGAAAAGTTCTGGAAATCAAAACTCATCAGCACAAACACAAAACTTAGACTATTCAAATCAAATGTACTATCAACCCTTACGTATGCATGTGAAAGCTGGAAAACAACAAGAGATGTAGAAACAAAGTTGAACGCATTCGAAAATAAATGTCTAAGAAAAATACTTGGTATAGCGTTGAACGAGTTCAAAACAAACGAGGAAATTAGAGAAATCGCCAATCAACCACTAATATCTTCAGTAATCAAGAAAAGACGATGGTCATATGTTGGACTTGTGATGAGAAGAGATAATAACCGAATAGCAAAGGAAGCCCTCATGTGGAAAACAACAGGTAAAAGGAAAAGAGGAAGACACAGAGAGACACTGAGAAGATCATTGCTGATAGAGGCAAGAGCAGCAGGAATTGGCTTTCTCAATGAGATAGATCTGCTTGCAGAACAGAGACAAATGGCGAGATTTGATAAAATATCTTTAAAAGAATTTAAAACTGCTAGAACAAAAAATTTAGATAAGAGAATGAGTATCTTGGTCTACGCCTTATGGGCCAGCTATGGCTCGAAAGGTCAATAGATAGATAGATAGAATTACAAACAGAGCACACAAAATTTAAAATGATCACAAACATGACACCAAAACACCAAAAAGTAACCACAAAGATCAGATATTTTTAAAATAATCAGAAACATAACTCAAAAACACTAAAAAAATAAATACAACCGTAACACATTTACATAAAAAATAATTAGAAATGTAACTCAAAAACACTAAAAATAATCAGAAACGTAACACACTAACATATTAAAAATAATCACAAACGAGACAAACTGACATAAAAAAATTATCCCAAATGTAACACACTAATATTAAAAATAATCACAAATGTCTTCTTCTTCTTCTACCTTTTTTAGCTCCCAGTGGAGCATAGGTCTTCAACAAACACTTTCCAAGTCGTTCTGTTTTTTGCCATTCTTTTAAGATCATTCCAAGTCTTCCCCATCATCTTCATCTCTGCTTCTATCTTTCTTCTCCAAGAATTCCTTGGTCTTCCTCTTTGTCTTTTTCCCTGGGGATTCCAAAAAAGGGCCTGTTGTGTAATACTCTCAGTTGGCTTCCGTAGTGTGTGTCCTATCCAGCGCCATCGTCTTCGCTGTATCTTTTTATCCACTGGTGTTTGACTGGTACATTTCCATAATTCTATGTTAGTGATTTTGTCCTGCCATTTCCATCCTTTTATCTTGCGTAAACATCCATTAATGAAAGTCTGTATCTTCGTGATTGTCAATTTTGTTGTTCTCCATGTTTCACAGCCATATAATAGGACCGCCTTAACATTTGAGTTGAAAATTTTTATTTTAGTATTTAACCTAATTTCTTTGGATTTCCATGTTTCCCAGTGCAATGAAAGCTCCACTTGCTTTTGATATCCTTATTTTGGTATCATTTTCTGTTCCTCCCTCTTTATCTATATTACTGCCCAGATATATGTAAGATTGTACATCTAATAGAGGTAATTCTCCTAGAATCACAAATGTAACACACTAATATTAAAAATAATCACAAATGTAACACACTAACATTAAAAATAATCACAAATGTAACACACTGACATAAAAAATGAATAACGAGCAGGATACAACAACATTAAAAACAACCCCAAAAATGGCCAAATGTTCTACTGTACCTCTTTCACTTTTAGCATCTTCCATAGAAATCTTGATTGAGTAATCAATCTGAGCCCTGTTATCCACGGCTTCCTGTTCGTGACTGAATGGAGCTGGTCGTATATTGTTCTGCAAAAAATGAAACTAAAGATCATGTTCTTCTTCATCAGTGTTTAAGTCTTGTGATCATGAGAACTTGGCAGTTTGTAATGTTCCATGAGAAAGGATTAAGTACAACATCATGACACATGATGATTGGGGGGGTGGGGGGGCTGGTTGGTCTCGAGGCAAGATGCCGGTCGCGAGACAGAGAGGTTGTGTGTTCAAATCCTGGCTGCACCGGTTGGGAATTTTATTTGTGATTTCTCTCTGCTGCAACTACCCCTGGACTCTGGGGGAGTAGAAGCGCCTGCGACCTGCGGGCGTAACAGCAGGGTCGGCGCACCATCAGCCGACCAAGACCTAGCAGTTCTACCTCCTAGTAGTCTCCCCTGGTAACAGTCTGTGTCAAACCAGACTGGCTAACATAACAGAAGCTAGGACCGTCGTGTTCCCTGTAGTGGTGGCTGTTACTGATATAGAGGACCCAGTATTGCAGTACCTCTGGGCTGGATTAGTAGTTTCCCAGCATAGCCTGGGACAGATGAAATCCAACCTCTCCAGTAAGAGCCGGGAATGTCAAGAAAGCCATTACGACCCGCCACATCTTATGAGTCAAAGGGCAACATGCTTGCATCAACTCGTGGCAATCCGTCAACTACAATCCCTGGCCTCAGCAGCGAGGCACGGCTTGAAACGTCAATTACTCATGTACGGAAAAAACAATATGAGTACCTCCAAAGACTGAGTTATCTGCCTGTGTGGCGAGGGACCCCTGTGCACACGGCTGCCAAGGAAAAATGGATTAACATGCACAATTCAATTCCAAGTCTCCAGGGACTTCGTCAGAGGTAAAAAGCTGGCGAACGAAAAAAAAAGACACGAGCTGGTTGCATGGTCGGTACTCATATGTGCATGTATCCTGGGTTTTTTTCCCCTAACCCTGCACTGTGGCTGACACACTCTGTCTTCGGCAGGCTGAATCTTGATTACAGGTAGGAGTTTTCCTTCTTGTAGTGGAAGCCAAACAGGGATGTTGTGCCTATCCTGTCCATGGTTTCTGTCTGGGTATTCTCCCTTAACCTTTCCTTCCCCCCAATGTTAACTGCTAGGCAGCAGTGAGGTCAAAAGCAAAGAAATGCATTAAAATGTGGAGCTGCAGTAAAGCTCATTGTGAGGAGAAATTTTTTTTAATATGGCGAAAAAAAAACGGTATGGTTAAAGCTTTACGTAATAAGTCTTCTTCTTCTTTCCTTCTTCATCTGCCTCTCAGTGTTGAGGGGAGATATAATTTTTGGTCTTTTGCTCTTCTGTTCGCCTCTGCTGCTGTTATGTTTCCTAGTGCTTCTAATATTCCATCGACCCATCTTTTTCATGGTCGACCCTTGTATCTGGTGTTCTCACAACGTTTGTTGAAGGCTCGTTGTGTTGTGTTTTGTTCTTTCTGCCTTGTCACGTGGCCAAACCATTTTATCTGTTTTTTCCTTATATATTCTATGGCAGGGGCTATTCCTAGCTTTTTTCTCAGTACTTCATTTCTGATCTTATCTCTCAGACTGTTTCCTGTCATTCGTCTAACACATTTCATCTCTGTAGAGGTTATTTTTCTTATTGTTCTTGGATCTAGGGTCCAGGTCTGGCATTGGTTGCACAACGTTGTGATAAAGATTGTATAGCATAGTGCTCGTTTTGCCTCCAGAGTTATTTCCTTGTTGGACAATAGTGGTGATAAGTGGATGACACAAATTGGAACAACATTTCAGCTCAATAGGCCTTCAGCAGGAACAAACATACAACACAACAACAGATCTGTATTTAAAATAAAAAATGATAATAAACAATTTTTTTATTTCATTCACCAGCTTTTACCTCTGACGAAAACCCTAGAGACTAGGAACTGAATTTTGCGTGTTAATCTATTTTCCCCTGGCAGCCATATGCACAGGGGTCCCTTGCCACACAGGCAGATAACTCCGACTTCAGAGGTGCTCATATTTTTTTCGTTGATGAGTAATTGAACGTTTGAACCCACAACCTCTCTGTCTCGAGGCCCGTGTCTTGCCTCAAGACCAACCAGTTCCCCATTAAAAAAAAATAATAATAATAATTTCAAACTAGAACGAGAAATAAAAATGAAAAACAGGAATAAAATCACTTTCATTCTGTCCACATCAAAGTTTACGAATTATGGACGGTAGACAAACAAATGAAAAGACGATTAGAGGTCTCTTGGAAGAGTGATTTATCAGAAGAATGTTGAGAGTTTACTGGACAGCTGAAAAGACCAACGAGGAAATTCTCAAAATGGTAACACAAAAAAAGAGCTCCTAAAAAATATATCAATAAGAAAAAAATCAACATGTTTTTGGCATATCATGAGAAGAGGAAAATTTGAATATCTGACTACAACTGTCAAAATGCAAGGAAAGAGAAATCATGGACGACGAGGAGAGAAGATACTAGACAGCTTGGAGTTGTTGCATGGAAAATAGTCAACAACAGAACTGATAAGATGAACTTGAGGTCAGAGAATTGTGGAAGGACATGAACGCCTATGCTAATAGGTAATTATTGCAAAAAGTACAATATTCATAATCTATTATAATAGATACAACACTCAGAAGTAATTATAACAGGTAAGTAAAAAAAGTAAAGTACCCACGTCATACCAAGTGGCGTATAGGGAATATGGTGTTAGTCACCATATATTTTACAGACCTTCGGCACATGACTTTTTGGGGTAATGTGGTCGGTGTTATGCCCGTGCCGCTTTACTTTTCCCAGAAAAAAATCCGGTACCCATTAAAGGCTGGGTGAACCAGAAGCCGTTGGTTGGGATGAAACCCTACCTCTTGTCCTTTGTAGTCCAGTTCACTAACCACTGAGCTATCGCGGCTCCCTAATTATAATAGGTACAACACTCAAAAGTCATTATAATAAGTCATCATCAAGTACCGGGCCTACTGGCGTAGGTGATCATGTATCTCCACAACCTTCGACCTCGGCAGCTATTTATCATTTCTGTTGTTGACCTTCTGCCAAGCCATTCTCTTAAGCTGTCTGTTATTATTTCTCTTTGCTTTACTCTATCTCTTCGTCCCTCAATTTTTCCAGTTGTTACAATATATTCAAGTTGTTCTCTTCTCATTACATAGCCAAAAAATTATGATTGTTTCTTCCTAATATTGGAAATTAGCTCTCTTTTTGCTTTGACCTTTCTCAGAACCTCTTCATTACTCTTCTTAGCTGTCCATGGTATTCTCAACATTCTTCTGTAAAACCACATTTCTACAGACTCCAGTGATTTTATTGTCTGTTGTCCTATTGTCCATGACTCGCTTCCGTATGTTAAGACTGGCTCTACGTAACATTTAAGAACTTTTTTTCTTGTTTCTGTTGTCAAAAAACGGATTGCATAGTATTTTCCTCATTTTTTGGAAAGCTGCTTTTGCCTGAGCCATTCTGCATCTCACCTCTTTTGTACATCTTCCGTCTGAGGTTAACAAAGTTCCCAAATATTTAAACTTATAATAAGTACAACATTCAGAAACTATTATTAAAAACACAACACTCACAAACCATTATAAAAAGTATTACACTCACAAACTATTCGGCACGGGCGTAATACCAATCCACATTACCCCAAATATCATGTGCCAAAGCTCTGTAAAAATTATGGTCACTAACACCATATCCCCTATACGCCACTTGGCATGGCATGGGGCACTTTACTTACTTTTACTCACAAATTAATATAATATGCACAACATTTGCAAACTATTATAAAAAGTACTACATCATCATCATCATGTGCCATACCTGTTGGCGTAGGTGATCATGTCCTTCCACGATTTTCTATCTACAGTACATCGTATGAGTTCTGTTGTTGACTGTTTTCCATGCCATGACACTAAGCTATCCAGTATTTTCTCTTTTTGTCGTCCGCAATCTCTCTTTCCTTTTATTTTGCCAGTTGTAACCAAGTATTCCAACTTTCCTCTTCTCATGATGTGCCAGAAAAATTATTGTTTCTTTCTGATGTTTTTTAGGAGCTGCCTTTTTGTGTTGGCCTCTTTGAGAACTTCCTCATTGGTCTTTTTAGCTATCCAGGAAACTTTCAACATTCTTCTGAGAAATCCCATCTCTGTGGCCTCTAATCGTCTTTTCATTTGTTTGTCTACTGTCCATGATTTACTTCCATAGGTCAGAATTTGTTCTATATAGCACCGATGAACTCTATTACACAAACTATTATAAATGCAAAACTCATAAACCATTACAAAAGGTACTATATTCACAAACTTTTATAATAGGTACAACACTCACAAAACATTATAAAAAGTATAAGACTCCCAAACCATTATAAAATGCACAGCATATACAAACCATTATAAAAAGGACAGCATATACAAACCATTATAAAAAGGACAGCATATAAAAACCATTATAAAATGGACAGCATACGCAAACCATTATAAAATGGACAGCATACGCAAACCATTATAAAATGGACAGCATACACAAACCATTATAAAATGGACAGCATACGCAAACCATTATAAAATGGACAGCATACGCAAACCATTATAAAATGGACAGCATACGCAAACCATTATAAAATGGACAGCATACGCAAACCATTATAAAATGGACAGCATACGCAAACCATTATAAAATGGACAGCATACGCAAACCATTATAAAATGGACAGCATACGCAAACCATTATAAAATGGACAGCATACACAAACCATTATAAAATGGACAACATATACAAACCATTATAAAATGGACAGCATACACAAACCATTATAAAATGGACAACATATACAAACCATTAGTGAATGTTGAATCCTGGGAATGGAGGGAACAGGTGATTGCATGAACCCTGCTACTTCATTGTCAGCTAATACATCGGTTGAACTTTTCACAGACATGTGCATTCGTTTCCGACTGGGCGTCGAGGAAATGTTATCACCAGCGGTAGCCATTATGAAACTACAGATTCAAAAGAAATCAAATGTTATATGGTTTATGCAGTTATAGAATTATTGATAACATAGACTCTCTTGGGAAAAATAAATAAGTCATAGAAGATATATTAATACGTGGGGTTGTTCTGTTGGCTTTGTTTCCAAAGCCATATCCATCATTATCTTGTGCCATATCTGAATTGAAGGAAGCCGCAATAGCTCAGTGGTTAGTGAACTGGACTACAAAGGACAAGAGGTAGGGTTCGATCCCAACCGACGGCTTCAGGTTCACCCAGCCTTTAATGGGCACCAAATTTTTTTCTGGGAAAGTAAAGCATCACGGGTGTAATATCGACCACATTACCCCAAAAATAATGTGCCGAATGTCTGTAAAATTTATGGTCACTAACACCATATTCCCTATACATACACCACTTGGCGTGATGGGGGTACTTTACTCTTCTTTTTTTTTTTTAATGCATTTTATCAGAACAATTTATTCAGGAATTTGGAAATGCAAGTAATAAGAGAATTAGAAGGTTTCAGCAGAAATAATTGCACAAATATTCATAAATTAAAAGCATAGACTCTGTGCGCCAGTTACAAAAACCGCGATGATGGGGCTCATGGTATCTTCTACTTCTACCTTTTTAGCTTCCAGTGGAGCATAGGTCTTCAACAAACACTTTCCAAGTCGTTCTGTTTTTTGCCATTCTTTTAAGATCATTCCATGTCTTCTCCATCATCTTCATCTCTGCTTCTATCTGTCTTCTCCAAGAATTCCTTGGTCTTCCTCTTTGTCTTTTTCCCTGGGGATTCCAAAAAAAGGCCTGTTGTGTAATACTCTCAGTTGGCTTCCGTAGTGTGTGTCCTATCCAGCGCCATCGTCTTAGTTGTATCTCTTTATCCACTGGTGTTTGACTGGTACATTTCCATAATTCTATGTTAGTGATTTTGTCCTGCCAATTCCATCCTTTTATTCTGCGTAAGCATCGATTAATGAAAGTCTGTATCTTCGTGATTGTCAATTTTGTTGTTCTCCATGTTTCACAGCCATATAATAGCCTTAACATTTGAGTTGAAAATTGTTATTTTAGTATTTAACCTAATTTCTTTGGACTTCCATATGTTTCCCAGTGCAATGAAAGTTCCTCTTGCTTTTGATATCCTTATTTTGGTATCATTTTCTGTTCCTCTTTATCTATATTTTCTCATGGTATGGAATGTATTAAAGATACCTTGCAACAACACAAGTTGACTATCCAAGAAGCCAGAAAATCAAGACAAATAATGTCACATGAATGATACCCGCAAGTTTCTCACTTCTATTGAATTAGACTTGTTGCATAAGACATTTTTCATTTTCTGAAATGCTATTTTGCTCATCATCATCATGTCCTTCCACGATCTTCTATCTACAGTGCATCGTATGAGTTCTGTTGTTGATTGTTTTCCATGCCATGACACCAAGCTATCCAGTATTTTCTCTCTTTGTCGTCCGCAATCTCTCTATCCTTTTATTTTGCCAGTTGTAACCAAATATTCCAACTTTCATCTCTCATGATGTGTCCAAAAAATGTTGATTGCTTCTTTCTGATGTTTTTAAGAGCTCCCTTTTTGTGTTGGCCTCTTTGAGAACTTTCTCATTGGTCTTTTTAGTTCTCCAGGGAACTTTCAACATTCTTCTGAGAAATCCCATCTCTGTGGCCTCTAATCGTCTTTTCATTTGTTTGTCTATTGTCCATGATTCGCTTCCATAGGCCAGAATTGGTTCTATATAGCATCGATGAACTCTCTCATTTCTATTGACATAGATTTGTTGCATAAGATAATTTTCATTTTCTGAAATGCTACTTTGGCCTGAGCTATTCTGCTTTTTATTTCTGTGTTGCATCTTCCATCTGATGTTATCACTGTGCCCAAGTATTTCAAACGCTGCACTTGTTTCAGATTTGTCTTGTTTATTTTTATGCTGCATGACGGTGATGATTGTTTCTTCGATATAACCATTACCTCTGTTTTCGTACTATTCAGACTGAGACCTTTTTTGCTACACCACTGAAAAACCCTAATATGTAATATTGTGTAAATATTTTTTCCAATTCAGCATAATAAAATAATAATATGGCCTTTGGCATCTTGACAGGCGGTTGGTAATAAGCAATCATGATAAGTTGATAAGTCAGTATTTTGATAAAATATTAGTGTCTTTCTTAAGCTGGATGCTGTTTTGCTGAACAGCTTCTCTCATGGCTGAGTCTGCCAATATTGGACAGACACTTCAAGACAGATTGGGTTTACAGAGTGAACAAGATGTGTTGGTGATGGCTGGCCTAGTCTTCTCTCTCCCAGCACCTTTTGTCTTCTGTATTTGAAGTTGGAAGTGTTACTGTACCATTTCTTTAAAATTATTTTTGTTCTCCATGTCACATGGCATGCATGTGCTATGATCTGCAGCCACATTTTCCCAGTTTCTCTCACTGATATAGAATTTCCTAAATGAAGACCTGCAAACATCCTTTGGTTAATTGGTTCTTTGGTTATGGAAGGCCCCGTATCACTGCAAACGAATTCAAATCCATAATTTAATTGCTCAACCGCCTCGCCTGTGCCAGTGGAATCATCCGAATGACTAACTCATCTCCCAAACAAAGGAAGGTAGCCTCCTATAATATCTCAGCACTCAGCACTGGTCTACCCTTTCAACTTTGGTCTCTTTCCGTCCTTAAGTTCATCATGCTACTCATACTATTTGTTTGTTTGGGAACATAAGATTGAAAATCAATGAAAATTGTGTGTTTGTTTGCCATTCTTCTTACATGGTCCAGCTAAGTCTAAGCCACATGTAATTGTAAGAATGTAGAATGTAAGCCTTAGTGAGAGGACTTTGAAATCAGTGTTAAATATTTGGAATATAAATATTCATTCACCATCCATAAAAAGTACTGATTTCATTTGTGACTAGTGATTTAAATAATTGAATTTCGCCAGCATTTCCTTGGGACTTATCTCTCATTATTATTTAAAATTATTATCTGATAACTATCTCGTTAATTAATTATTAATAATTAAAATAATATAAAAATAAATTAGTTCCAAATAAAAAGAAGTAATTTGTATGGTTAATCTTTCCTACTTTAACAAGTTCTCGGGAAAGAAACACTTGAAGCCATTTACAATACTTACTGACTTCCTTTAAACAGGTGCAGAATAGTAATTCAGTATGACAGTATGCAATCACAGGACAAATTATCACCTTCTTTGCCTTCTACTACAATCAGAACGCCGTACTTTCTGCCGATCCGGCAAGAACTTTGTCAACATTGTAGTTTCCGGTCTGTCGTGTAATTTTGTATTCGTTTTTTTCTTGTTTCTATATTATCTCTCTCTCTCTCTCTCTCTATCTATCTATCTATCTATCTATCTATCTATCTATCTATCTATCTATCTATCTATCTATCTATCTATCTATCTATCTATCTATCTATCTATCTATCTATCTATCTATCTATCTCTATCTCTCTGCGATCAAGACACACCATGTTTGCTTCCTACCAACCGTCAGTCAAGACGCCAATTGTCAAACTATTATCATATATTCAACAGCCCGTGTTACATCCACCATTGTTCTCAAAGTTTTCAAGGTCTAACTTCATCACTTCAAATTTTGTTTACATCATTTCTCTCTCTCTCTCTCTCTCTCTCTCTCTCTCTCTCTCTCTCTCTCTCTCTCTCTCTCTGCGATCAGGACTCAATCAGAGTAGGACTCCAGACCCTCACATGAAGTCAGCTGTCAGGTTAAGTGTGTTGATCGCCCCCACAGACAGAACATCACAATTAGAGTCTGTCAGATCCACTCTGAACACCCGTTAAAACGTTGCACTGTGTTCTGCGGCAGTGGCCCAGTGCATCCGATTTCAGCCAGCATTTTATTCAGGTTTGCTTTCCTTAGCCTTTGATTGTCCCCAAGCTTCCTGCAAGGCAGCAGATTGTCTTTTCTGTAGGGGGATTCTGCCCTTAGATGGTCGGCCCTCCCATGTTTACGAGCACCATCTGCCCGAGTCACTAGAGGTGACTAACACAGACATGCACAAAGATATGAGATGTGACTAACACTGACATACACACAACGATATGAGGCATGACTAGCACTGACACACACCAAAATATTAGATATCACTAACACAGACACACACACATTAAGATATGAGATGTGACTAACACAGACACACTCTTAAATATGAGATATGACTAGCACAGATACACACACTAAGATATGAGATATGACTAAACACACACACACAAGGATATGAGACATGACTGCCATAAACATGCACTCACAAAGATAAGAGATGTGACTAACATAGACATACACACATATATGAGACATGACTAACATAGACATGCACACACAAAGGTATGAGAAGTGACTAACATAGACATGAACACAAAGATATGAGATATGACTAACACGGACATTCACACACAAAGATATGAGATATGACTAAACACAGACACACACAAAGATTGGGTTATTTGGTAATGGAAGGCCCCGGTATCACTGCAAATCTTATCATAATTTAGTCAATCTTAACTTAAGCCAGTCTTAACATATCTATGATGATGATCTATCTAATCTATCTATCTATCTATCTATCTATCTATCTATCTATCTATCTATCTATCTATCTATCTATCTATCTATCTATCTATCTATCTATCTATCTATCTATCTATCTATCTATCTATCTATCTATCTATCTATCTATCTATCTATCTATCTATCTATCTATCTATCTATCTATCTATCTATCTATCTATCTATCTATCTATCTATCTATCTATCTATCTATCTATCTATCTATCTATCTATCTATCTATCTATCTATCTATCTATCTATCTATCTATCTATCTATCTATCTATCTATCTATCTATCTATCTATCTATCTATCTATCTATCTATCTATCTATCTATCTATCTATCTATCTATCTATCTATCTATCTATCTATCTATCTATCTATCTATCTATCTATCGAGCCGTAGCCGGCCCATTGGGCATAGACGCAGATACTCTTTCCCTGTTTCGAAAAGTATTCTTTCTAGCAGAGAAACCCAGCAAAGATCTTGTTATCAAATCTCGCCATTTACCGCTGTTCTGTGCAAGCATCACAATTTCATTGAGGGAGATGCCTCTCTGACCAATGTTCTTATCAACGTTTCTCTGGGTCTGCCTCATTTCCTCCTACCTGTTTTTTAACACTTTTCTCACCACATGTCCAACATATGTCCATTGTCTTTTTTTTCTGTATTACTAAAGATATTAGTGGTTGATTTCTCTAATATTCTTATTTGTTTTTATTCGTTCCACGTTATACCAGGTATTTTCTTTAGACATTTATTTTCAATTGCGTTTAACTTTGTTTCTATGTTACTAAATAATCATCATCATCAAATACCATGCACTGCTGGCGTATGTGATGATGTCTCTCCTCAACTTTCAACTCAACTATATTCAAGTTGTTCTCTTCTCATTACATGGCCAAAAAATGACGATTGTTTCTTCCTAATATTGGAAATTAGCTCTCTTTTTGCTTTGGCCTCTTTCAGAATATTTGCATTGTTCTTCTTAGCTGTCCATGGTATTCTCAACATTCTTCGTTAAAACCACATTTCTACAGACTTCAGTGATTTTTTTGTCTGTTGTCCTATTGTCCATGATTCACATCCATATGTTAAGACTGGCACTACATAACATTTAAGGACTCATTTCTTGTTTCCATTGTCAAAAATGGATTGCATAGCATCTTCCTCATTTTTTGGAAAACTGCTTTTTCATGAGCTATTCTGCCTCTTACCTCTGTTGTACATCTACTACCTGGGGTTAACCTTATTCCCAGTTATTTAAATTCATTTACCTATTTTAACATTGTTCCACTTGTCTTTATTGTGCATTGCAGTGATGTCTTTTTCTTTGTTGATACCAATACATCTGTATTTTCGCTATTAAGGCTGAGTCCTTTATTTTTGTTTTCCACTATAATGTCTAACATTTAGGCACAACATAGCTAAAATTAAATGAAAACAAGTGTACAACGTATGGCATGATCCATGGAGGCTGAGTGGCTAGTGTGCTCGCTTCCTGATCAGTATGGTCCCGGTTCAATCCCCAAAAGTGGTAAATTTTTTTGGGGTCAACAAGGCTCTGGGGTTCACCCAGCCTCTTAAAAATTGGTAACAGATTTTTCTGGGAAGTAAAGGCGGCCTGGCGTGATCCCAACCACATCAATAAAAAAAAGTCATGGAAAAATATAGTCACTAACACCATATTTCCCATAGACCTAGCAAGACAAGGAGCCAACTTTACTTTTAACCACATTTAGCAAGGACGTAAAAAATCACTGGAGTCTGTAGAAATGTGGTTTTACAGAAGAATGTTGAGAGTACCATGGACAGCTTAGAAGAGTAATGAAGATGTTCTGAGAGAGGTCAAAGCGAAAAGAGAGCTAATTTCCAATATTAGGAAGAAACAATCATCATTTTCTGGCCATGTAAAGAGAAGAGAACAGTTGGAATATATTGTAACAACTGGGAAAATTGAGGGACGAAGAGATAGAGGGACACAAAGAGAAAAAAATACCAGGCAGCTTAAGAGAATGGCTTGGTGGAAGGTCAACAACAGAAATGATAAATAGCTTCCGAGATCGAAAGTTGTGGAGAGACATGATCACCTACGCTTGGTAGGCCCGGTACTTGATGATGATGATGATGATGATGAGCAAGGACCTGATACAGCAATAAAACTCATGTTTTTAAAAGCTTTTATTTTTCCACATATCAACATATGGCTGTGAAACATGGACAATTGACAGATCTGCTGAAAAATACATAAATGTCTTTGAATGTCAATGTTACAGAAGAATACCATGGACGGTGAAAAGAACAAACTTGTCACTTTTGCATAAACTTAAAATCCCAAAAAATCTGGTTGGTAAAGAACTTAATAAACAAGGAAAATTGAATATTTTAGTCATGTAAAATGATATAATGGCCCAGAGAAAATAGTTATGGAGGGAATAGTTCCATGTAAAAAACTTAAAATTCCAGAAAACTGGTTGGTAAAGTTTACAGAAGAGTAAAGTTTACTGGATGGTAAAGTTTCCAGAAGAGTAAAGTTTACTGATTGGTAAAGTTTACAGAAGAGTAAAGTTTACTGGATGGTAAAGTTTCCAGAAGAGTAAAGTTTACAGAAGAGTAAAGTTTACAAAAACTTAAAATTCCAGAAAACTGGTTGGTAAAGTTTACTGGTTGGTAAAGTTTCCAGAAGAGTAATGTTTACTGATTGGTAAAGTTTACAGAAGAGCAAAGTTTACTGGATGGTAAAGTTTCCAGAAGAGTAATGTTTACTGATTGGTAAAGTTTACAGAAGAGCAAAGTTTACTGGATGGTAAAGTTTCCAGAAGAGTAATGTTTACTGATTGGTAAAGTTTACAGAAGAGCAAAGTTTACAAAAACTTAAAATTCCAGAAAACTGGTTGGTAAAGTTTACTGGTTGGTAAAGTTTCCAGAAGAGTAAAGTTTACTGATTGGCAAAGTTTACAGAAGAGTAAAGTTTACAAAAACTTAAAATTCCAGAAAACTGGTTGGTAAAGTTTACAGAAGAGTAAAGTTTACTGGTTGGTAAAGTTTACAGAAGAGTAAAGTTTACTGGTTGGTAAAGTTTCCATGGAATAGTTTCATTTAAAAAACTTAAAATTCCGAAAACTTCAAATTCCTGAAAACTGGTCGGTAAAGAACTTAATAAACAAGGAAAATTGAATATTTGGTGACGTAAAATGATGTAATGGCTAGGGAAAATAGTTATGGAGGGAATAGTTCCATGTTAAAGAATGAGAGGATGACCTAGAAGAAAATGGGTGCAATATATCACTATTGAGCTGGGATTGGCTGTAGCAGACACTGGACACCTCACGCAGGAAAGATAAAACTTGAGAGTCATGGGAGATAAGTTCCAACAGGACAGAGAAAATGTCCAGAAACCTTCCTTCTTTAACACCTCATGATACAAGCTGATAAATGCTAGATGATAACTCAAGTTACACAACTAGCAATATCCAGAAACCTTCTCTTTCTAACACCTCATGATACAAGCTGATAAATGCTAGATGATAACTCAAGCTACACAACTAGCAATGTCCAGAAAACTTTCTTCTCTAACACCTCATGATACAAGCTGATAAACGCTAGATGATAACTCAAGTTACACAACTAGCAATGTCCAGAAAACTTTCTTCTCTTAACACCTCATGATACAAGCTGATAAATGCTAGATGATAACTCAAGTTACACAACTAGCAATGTCCAGAAAACTTTCTTCTCTAACACCTCATGATACAAGCTGATAAACGCTAGATGATAACTCAAGCTACACAACTAGCAATGTCCAGAAACTGTCCATCTCCAACACCTCATGATACACGCTGATAAATACAAAATATGTCCAGAAAGCTACTGAAATCTCCCCTCTAAAAACACCTCATGGTACAAACAGTATAACACAGGAAGACAACAACTAAAGCTACACAACTAGCAATGTCCAGAAAGCTACTGAAATCTCTCCTCTAAAAACACCTCATGGCACAAACAGTATAACACAGGAAGACAACAACTAAAGCTGCACAACTGGCAATATCCAGAAAACTACTGAAATATCTCCTCTAAAAACACCTCATAGCACAAACAGTATAACACAGGAAGACAACAACTAAAGCTACACAACTAGCAATGTCCAGAAACTGTCCATCTCCAACACCTCATGATACAAGCTGATAAATACAAAATATGTCCAGAAAGCTACTGAAATCTCTCCTCTAAAAACACTTCATGGTACAAACAGTATAACACAGGATGACAACAACTAAAGCTACACAACTAGCAATGTCCAGAAAGCTGCTGAAATCTCTCCTCTAAAAACACCTCATGGTACAAACAGTATAACACAGGATGACAACAACTAAAGCTGCACAACTAGCAATGTCCAGAAAGCTGCTGAAATCTCCCCTCTAAAAACACCTCATGGTACAAACAGTATAACACAGGATGACAACAACTAAAGCTGCACAACTGGCAATATCCAGAAAACTAAGAGAACGACCCCTCTATAACAGTTCACGGCACAAGCAGTAGGACAAAAGAAGAAAAAGGAAGAAGACAAAAAGTAGCTACAAGTGAACCAACATGTTGTTTGATGTGTGATGGTGATGGTCTAATGACCAACTAATAACTACACCACGCTTGGGCAGATGGTGCTCGTAAACCTGGGAGGGCCGACCATCTAAGGGCAGAATCCCCCTACAGAAAAGACATTCTGCTGCCTTGCAGGAAGATTGGGGACAATCAATGGCTAAGGAAAGCAAACCTGAATAAAATGCTGGCTAAAATCGGAGACACAGGGCCACTGGCGCAGAACACAGTGCAACGTTTTAACAGATATTCAATCAGCAGTCAATGCAGCAATGTACACTGGACAATATGACTACAAAACATGTTCTACAGGATTGCCCCCAGTACACAGACCTGAGAAGAGCAATGTGGTCCACACCCACCTCCCTGGAAGAGAAATTATTTAGGGCAATGGAATCATTTAAACAGACAGCTGACTTCATGAGAGAGTCTGGAATCCTACTCTTATTGAGACTTGTTTGCAGTGTGAGAGAGAGAGAGAGAGAGAGAGAGAGAGAGAGAGAGATAGAGATAGAGAGAGAGAGAGGGAGGGAGAGAGAGAGAGAAAAAGAAAAAAAACACAGCGACAGACAGATAGACAATTTGGCAAATATTTTGCAGTGTAAGACATGCTCGGCATAAGACAGAAAATCCTGATGATAACTAATAGATATGATAATATATAATTATGTGACAGGATATGATATATCTACATATGAGAATTACATTATAATTTGAATAGCACAGTTTGGTGGGATGAAAGACAATCAGGCAATAATAACAAATGTGACCAAAGAATGATTTATTCTATGAAACGACAAATATATTTATTATATAAAACATTTAAAAAAAAAAAAAACTATTGCATAAACAAACCATAAAAAACAATTTATTTTTAAAAAAAAAACATTAACAAAACTATTTATTTAAAAAAAACTATTTATTAAAAAAATAAAAAATACTTTTATTCCAAAAAACATTTTAAAAATACTATTTATTTAAAAAAAACATTAAAAAAAACTATTTATAAAAAAAAACATAAAAAACTATTTTAAAAAACATTTAAAAAACTATTTATTTTAAAAATATTTTTTTAAAAACTATTTATTCCCAAAAAAACATTTTAAAAAATATTTATTAAAAAAAAATGAGAAAACTATTTATTTCATAAAACATTAAAGATAACTATTTCTAACATAATAAAAAAAAATTGTAATGCATTATTGCACATACATCACATGCTTGCACAAACATTAGTACGTGAAAGACATTTCCGCACCTGTATTACTATATTTAAAAACATTTTGTCAAACAATTAGTATTAAATATATATATATCGTTTCCGGTTGTTTCCAAAATGGAGGAATTATTTTTCTCCGGCTTGGTATAGAACCGTTGATCAGAGGTTTAACAAGCCGCTATCGTAAAAACGATGTTGTTAATGAAACGTAGACCTGATACAGAATGTGTAAATTAGCAGTAGATAGTAGTGATAGTTTTTTCGGCCCTAAAACAACAACAAAAATAGGATTCTGGAATGTGCGAACAATGGCCGCTCCGACGAAACATGCACAGGTCGCGAGCGAGATGGACAGATACGATCTAGATATTTTAGGATTAAGCGAAATGCGCTGGCCTGGAACAGGTAGGAGATCTATTGATAATAAAATAGTAGTTTTTTCTGGAAGGGAAGATGGAAAACACCGTGAAGGAGTAGGCATAATGATGACAGACAAAGCTGCAAGAAGTTTATTAGAATGGGAACCGGTAAATAGCCGTCTGATACGAACACGATACAAAACAAAACATGGAAGACTTTCAATTATTCAATGTTATGCGCCTACTAACGAAGCTGATGATGAAGTTAAGGATGATTTTTATAACCAACTGCAACAACTTATAAACAAAATACCAAAACACGATCTTTTAATTGTAATGGGAGACTTCAACGCCAAAGTAGGACAAGATAACGCAGGAGTGGAACATGTGATGGGGAGAGAAGGCTGTAATACAACAAGTCAGAATGGAGAAAGATTAATAGAATTATGTTTAATAGAAAATTTAGTTATAGGTGGGACATTATTTCCACATAAAAATATCCACAAAACAACATGGATATCTCCTGATGATAGAACATCAAATCAAATTGACCACCTATGTATTAAACAACAATTCAGATCATCATTAATAAGACGATGGTCATACGTTGGACATGTGATGAGAAGAGATAATAATCGAATAGCAAAGCAAGCCCTCATATGGGAAACAACAGGTAAAAGAAAAAGAGGAAGACCCAGGGAGACACTGAGAAGAACATTGATGAGAGAGGCAAGAGCAGCAGGAATCGGCTCCCTCAATGAGATAGAACTGCTTGCACAGAACAGAGACAGATGGCGAGATTTGATAAAATATCTTTAAAAGAAAACTGCTAGAACAAAAATTCATATAGGAGAAGGTGTATCTTGGTCTACGCCCTATGGGCCGGTTACGGCTCGAAAGGTCAATAGATAGATATATATATATATATATATATATATATATATATATATATATATATATATATATATTTTTTTTTTTTTTTTTAACATTCTTCCATATTAAATTCCCCCACCACAAAGTACTGGGAAGGAACGAAGCTCATACTTATATATAGACCACAACTTCTTGAATAATAACAAAAATAGAAATAAGAAAAACCAAAAAAATACACAGTGAAAGACATTTATACTTTAATATGTACCATGTAAGCATTTGAAATAAGAACAGGAGTAAGGCAGGGATGCCCTCTGTCTCCATTTCTCTTTCTACTGGCCATAGATTGGATTATGAAAATAAATCAAAACAGCAGAAATGGAATCCAGTGGTCACTGACCAAACAACTTGATGATTTAGACTTTGCTGATGACATAGCTCTCCTATCACACAGCCATCAACAGATGCAGGATAAAATGAGCATACTTGATGAGAGATCACAACAGCTAGGACTGAAGATTAATAGAGATAAGACTAACATTATGAGAATTAATACAGTTGGCAATAACCAAATAAAACTAGGAGAAATACCTCTACTAGACGTACAATCTTTCATATATCTGGGCAGTAATATAGATAAAGAGGGAGGAACAGAAAATGATACCAAAATAAGGATATCAAAAGCAAGAGGAAATTTCATTGCACTGGGAAACATGGAAATCCAAAGAAATTAGGTTAAATATAAAAATAAAAATTTTCAACTCAAATGTTAAGGCGGTCCTATTAAATGGCTGTGAAACATGGAGAACAACAAAAGTGATAATCGCGAAGATACAGGCTTTCATTAAAGGATGCTTACGCAGAATAAAAGGATGGAAATGGCAGGACAAAATCACTAACATACAATTATGGAAATGTACCAGTCAAACACCAGTGGATAAAGAGATACAGCGAAGACGATGGCGCTGGATAGGACACACACTACAGAAGCCAACTAAGAGTTTTACACAACAGGCCCTTTTTAGGAATCCCCAGGGGAAAAGACAAAGAGGAAGACCAAGGAATTCTTGGAGAAGATAAATAGAAGCAGAGATGAAGATGATGGGGAAGACATGGAATGATCTCAAAAGAATGGGAAAAAATAGAACGACTTGGAAAGTGTTTGTTGAAGACCTATGCTCCACTGGGAGCTAAAAAGGTAGAAGATGTACCATGTGAAACACAATCAGGATTTTCTTTGGGGCCTCAGTAGCCTAGTTGGGAAAACCACCCGACTGGACTACCGACGTTCGGACAACCCGTGTTTGATTCCCGGTGGGAGTAGTGTGAATTGTACTCGTGGTTGGAAAAAAAAAAATACCCCCATGGTCGACCCATCCATTGGCAGAAATGGGTACCAGGGTAGGGTGAGGAATGTCGCCTCACATCTGAGTTTCGATGCTTGAGGCGACACTATACAGAAATATCCGAACATTTTTGGATATGCGGCCGAGCACATATTGGTGGAAACTCGCGTGCTAAGACGCCGGTTCAAGTCTCGTACTTTATCTTGACCTTTACACAATCATGAAAATTAAATATATAATGAATTACGAATTAATGGACTGGTTGGTCTCGAGGCAAGACGCCGACCTCAAGACAGAGATATTGTGGGTTCAAATCCCGGCTGCACCAGTTGGGATTTTTTATTTACGATTTCTCTCTTCGGCAACCACCCCTGGTCTCAGCAGCGAGGCCCAGCTTGAATCGTCCATTACTCATGGACAGAAAAAAATATGAGTACCTCAGAAGACGGAGTTATATGCCTGTGCGGCGAGGGATCGCTGTGCGCATGGCTAACAGGGAAAAACAGATTAGCACGCAAAACTCTACGATTTTATTCCAAAAATTACTTCTGACTTCACCATCATCATCATCGCGTGCCTTCTCCGCAACGAAGGTTGGCTACCATGGGTCGCCATTCTACTTTGTTTCTTGCTTTGATTGTGCAGGCTGTCATAGATTGACTGGACCATCTTTCGATGTTACTCGTCCATGTTAGTCTTGGTCTGCCTCTGCCTATTTTACCTTGTATTTTTTCTTCTAATATTACTTTTAGTAGGCTGTTGTGTCTTTTAACATGCCCCAAAAATTTCATTTGTCTTGTCTTAATTGTATTTAGTAGTTCTCTTTTTATTTTCAGTTGTTTTAAAACTTGGTCTGACTTCGCCGTCGTAAAAGCTGGCGAACGCAACAAAAAAATATATATATTTATGTAAAGAAACCTTATATTTGCGCGCAATCATTTTTATTTCAAGAAAAAACAATTTCTTCTTAATAAATTTATCATATCAGTTTTTTTTTTTTTTTTTTGCTCAGGGGTCCCTCGTCGCACAAGCAGATAACTCTGTACGTACTCATATTTTTTTCCGCCCATGAGTAATTGACGTTTCAAGCCGGGTCTCGCTGCTGACTCCAGGGGTGGTTGCCGCAGAGAGAAATCACAAATAAAAAATCCCAACTGGTGCAGTCGGGATTTGAACCCATAACCTCTCTGTCTCGAGGCCGGCCTCTTGCCGGTCATATTTGTATCATATTCACATTGAAGGTTGGCTGCAATATATATTCGTTCTCTCTCTCTCTCTCTCTCTCTCTCTCTCTCTCTCTCTCTCTGTGCTGTTTATCCAATACCCGCCCCCAAAAAATTGCTCTTAAAAGGACGTTAACTCTTTCTGTTCGTCTCAAAACATTATGCGCCATGCCGATTTCGGACATGTACGTTTAGCCACAAGAGGCGAGAAAGGAGGGTTGGGCATGAGACTGGCTATCCCATACTGTAACAAAAAAAATAAGCTAAAAAACTTCACAAACATGGACAAGTCAAAGAAAAGAATAAAAGTAAATCCGCCATTCAGGAAAGATAAAGGCTCTCTATCTAAGAGACGTATGCTCTACAAATGCTCCACAGGGAACTGAAAGTGTTTGTTGAAGAACTATGCTCCACAGGGAACTGAAAGTGTTTGTTGAAGAACTATGCTATACAGGGAGCTGAAAGTGTTTGTTGAAGAACTATGCTCCACAGGGAGCTATAAGTGTTTGTTGAAGACCTTTGCTCCACAGGGAGCTGAAAGTGTTTGTCGAAGAACTATGCTCCACAGGGAGCTGAAAGTATTTGTTGAAGAGCTATGCCCAGCAGGGAGCTCAAAGTGTTTGTTGAAGAACTATGCTCCACAAGGAGGTGAAAGTGTTTGTTGAAGAGCTATGCCCAGCAGGGAGCTGAAAGTGTTTGTTGAAGAACTATGCTTCACATGGAGCTGAAAGTGTTTGTTGAAGACAAATGCTCCACAGGGAGTTGAAAGTGTTTGTTGAAGACCTATGCTCCACATGGAGCTGAAAGTGTTTGTTGAAGACTTATGCTCCACAGGGAGCTGAAAGTGTTTGTTGAAGACATATGCTCCACATGGAGCTGAAAGTGTTTGTTGAAGACTTATGCTCCACAGGGAGCTGAAAGTGTTTGTTGAAGACATATGCTCCACGGGTAGCTGAAAGTGTTTGTTGAAGACATATGTTCCACAGAGAGCTGAAAGTGTTTTTTCAAGACATATGCTCCATAGGGAGCTGGAAGTGTTTGCTGAAGAACTATGCTCCACAATGAGCTGAAAGTGTTTGTTGAAGAACTACGCTCCACAGGGAGCTGAAAGTGTTTGTTGGCGAACTATGCTCCACAGGGAGCCGAAAGTGTTAGTTGAAGAATTATGCTCCACATGGAGCTGAAAGTGTTTGTTAAAGAACTATGCTCCACAAGGATGTGAAAGTGTTTGTTGAAGAGCTATGCCCAGCAGGGAGCTGAAAGTGTTTGTTGAAGAACTATGCTTCACAGGGAGCTGAAAGTGTTTGTTGAAGACAAATGCTCCACAGGGAGTTGAAAGTGTTTGTTGAAGACCTATGCTCCACATGGAGCTGAAAGTGTTTGTTGAAGATTTATGCTCCACAGGGAGCCGAAAGTGTTTGTTGAAGACCTATGCTCCACAGGGAGCTGAAAGTGTTTGTTGAAGACCTATGCTCCACAGGGAGCTGAAAGTTTTTGTTGAAGACATATGCTCCACAGGGAGCTGAAAGTGTTTTTTCAAGACATATGCTCCATAGGGAGCTGGAAGTGTTTGTTGAAGACCTATGGTCCACAGGGAGCTGAAGGTGTTTGTTGAAGAACTACGCTCCACAGGGAGCTGAAGGTGTTTGTTGACGAACTATGCTCCACAGGGAGCTGAAAGTGTTTGTTGAAGACCTTTGCTCCACAGGGAGCTGAAAGTGTTTGTTGAAGAACTATGCTCCACAAGGAGCTGAAAGTGTTTGTTGAAAACCTATGCTCCACAGGGAGCTGAAAGTGCTTGTTGAAGACATATGCTCCACAGGGAGCTGAAAGTGTTTGTTGAAGACCTATGCTCCACTGGGAGCTGAAAGTGCTTGTTTAAGACCTATGCTCCGCAGAGAGCTGAAAGTGTTTGTTGAAGAACTATGCTCCGCAGAGAGCTGAAAGTGTTTGTTGAAGACCTATGCTCCACATGGAGCTGAAAGTGTTTGTTGAAGACTTATGCTCCACAGGGAGCTGAAAGTGTTTGTTGAAGACCTATGCTCCACATGGAGCTGAAAGTGTTTGTTGAAGACTTATGCTCCACAGGGAGCTGAAAGTGTTTGTTGAAGACCTATGTTCCAGGGGAGCTGAAAGTGTTTGTTGAAGACCTATGCTCCAGAGGGAGCTGAAAGATAGAAGAATAAAAAGACGTTTAGCCACATAGAGTGTCACTCTCAATTTGATTAGTGTAAATTGTCATCAAACCATATTCTTTGTATATATATCTTATATCATCTTGCTATTGGTGAAATATAATTCCTTATTCAATTATCTAAAAATCCATTCATAATATGTTAAGTAAAATAAATAAGTACCGCCGTCAGGCTAAGTGGCATATAGGGAATATGGTGTTAGTGACCATAACTTTTACAGATCTTCGGCACACGATTTTTGGATTTTTGGGGCAATATGATCGGTATTACGCCTGTGCTGCTTTACTTTCTAAGAAAAAAAAATCCGGTACCCATTTAAGGCTGGGTAAACCCGGAAGCCGTCGATTGGGATCGAACCACACCACTTATCCTTTGTAGTCCAGTTCACTAACCACTGAGCTATCGCGGCCTCAATTTTGAACTGTATCTGAACAATAAGAGCAACATACATAAGTCAACCCCTCAATCAGTGTGGTTTCACTGGATGGACAACATTCTTAACATATACACCACTTTTTGAAGGACATTCTTGCAAAAATGATAGGAGTAAATTAACTTATTCAGAACAATATTCAATGACAGTCAAAGTAATTGCTATTAAGTGAGAACAAATTATTCTTTTTTAAAAAAATAATTTTGATTTGTTAACAAAATTGGTGATTAGTTATGATCAATGGTGATTTATCAACCAAAACGATAGTTTGTTAACAAAAATGGTGATTAGTTATAGTCAATGGTGATTTATCAACCAAAACGGTGATTTGTTAAAAAAACGGTGATTTATGAAAATAAATGGAGATTAATTATACAAAATGGTGATTTATTTTTTACAAAATTTTGATTTATTAACTAAAACCTTGGACATACTATAACCAGTGATGGAAAATGTACAACTGAAATAAACATAAGAATAGGAATGGTAAAAAGTAATTTTAATGTCATGAAGAACATACTAAAATCAAAAACAAATAACACCAGGACTAAAACTATGAATAGCAAAATGTTATATCTTCTCAACATTCCTATATGGTGCAGAAACATGGACATTAGACAAGAAAACAGAACAGATAGTTAAAGCCTTTGAAATGTGGGTATATAGAATAATATGTAGAATTGGATGGAAGGAAAAGAAAACAAACGACGAAGTCTTAAAACAACTAAAAATGAAAAGAGAACTACTAAACACAATTCATACAATACAAATGGCGATTTTTGGGGCATGTTAAAAGACACAACAGCCTACTAAAAGTAATCCTGGAGGCGAAAATACAAGGTTAAAGAGTCAGAGACAGGCCAAGACTAACATGGACGAGTAACATCAAAAGATGGACAAACCAGCTTATGATAACCTGCACCATCAAAGCAAGAAACAGAGCAGAATGGCGCTCCACGGTAGCCAGCCTTTGTTGCGGAGATGGCACTCGATGATGAGGATGATGATGATTAACTAAATCGCTGATTTATTAACAAAAGCGGTGTTTTATTTTTTTTAAAAAACAGTGACTTGTTAACAAAAATTGTGATTTAGTAATAAAAATGGTGTTTAGTTAAAAATGGTGATTTATGAACAAAAATGGTGAGTTCAGCGGTTGATGGTGCTAGGAGCTTTCTGGTGCTGCCCGCAGCACGAAGAAACCAATGAGATAAAAAATAAAATAATCCTCCAAAATTTTGCACTGTAAAAAATGTCTCCTGCAAAAGAACATAAATATCCATTCATTAAATAAATGAATTAAGCACAACTCCGCAAATGTATATTGCTCCCTCTTAACTAACATTGTCAGTGAGGATTAGTTGTCGATTTATTGAGCTTCACATTTTCAATAAATTACATATATTTTGGTTGAGATATAGACAATATATAGCCAGGTATTTAATCACATTTCCGGCTAAAAATGGGGAAATGTCTGATTTAATAAATTTTACTGGCCACTTATGACTTTGATTTTCTCTTTCTGACTTCTTGGAGTATTGTACTGGAAAAGAGAAACAAGGCTGAACCAATCATGCTTGCACCGCCGAGGTAGAATGAGCTATCATAACTGCCTAACGCATCCCTCAGAGCCCCTGTGGATATAAATACGTTATATTTTAGAGGAAATGTTATTTTTTTTTAGAGGAAACGTTATAGTTTTAGAGGAATTGCTATTTTTAATCTTCTTCTTCTTCTTTCCTTCCTTATTGGCTTTCAGCGTCAAGGGGAGATATAATTTGCGGTCTTTTGCTCTTCTGTTCGCCTCTGCTGCTGTTATGTTTCCTAGTGCTTCTAATATTCCATCGATCCATCTTTTGCTCTTCTGTTCGCCTCTGCTGCTGTTATGTTTCCTAGTGCTTCTAATATTCCATCGATCCATCTTTTGCTCTTCTGTTCGCCTCTGCTGCTATTATGTTTCCTAGTGCTTCTAATATTCCATCGATCCATCTCTTTCGTGGTAGAGCATTGGGTCTGGTATTCTCGCAACGTTTAATGAGGGCTTGTTGTGTTGTGTTTTGATTACTCAGGCTTGTCACGTCTATCTATTGACCTTTCGAGCCGTAACCGGCCCATAGGGCGTAGACCAAGATACACCTTCTCCTATATGAATTTTTGTTCTAGCAGTTTTCTTTTAAAGATATTTTATCAAATCTCGCCATCTGTCTCTGTTCTGTGCAAGCAGTTCTATCTCATTGAGGGAGCCGATTCCTGCTGCTCTTGCCTCTCTCATCAATGTTCTTCTCAGTGTCTCCCTGGGTCTTCCTCTTTTTCTTTTACCTGTTGTTTCCCATATGAGGGCTTGCTTTGCTATTCGATTATTATCTCTTCTCATCACATGTCCAACGTATGACCATCGTCTTTTCTTTATTACTGAAGATATTAGTGGTTGATTGGCGATTTCTCTAATTTCCTCGTTTGTTTTGAATTCGTTCCATTCTATACCAAGTATTTTCCTTAGACATTTATTTTCGAATGCGTTCAACTTTGTTTCTATATCTCTTGTTGTTTTCCAGCTTTCACACGCATACGTAAGGGTTGATAGTACATTTGATTTGAATAGCCTAAGTTTTGTGTTTGTGCTAATGAGTTTTGATTTCCACAACTTTTCAAGGCTTCTGAAAGACATTGCTGCTTTAGCCAGTCTGATTCTAATTTCTTTGCTCGTATCCCCTTCTCGATCAATGTGACTTCCAAGATAGATGAAGTGATCGATCTCTTCTACTGGTTTGTTTTCCATGTATATTTTGTCACTTGTTGGAATTAAACTTTTCATGACTTTAGTCTTTTCATGATTGACCTCAAGCCCAATTTTGCTGGCTATTGATGATAGTTCATTTGTGTTTTCCTGCATCGTTTTTATCTGATTGCTGATGAGAACTATGTCATCAGCAAAGTCCAGGTCCTCCAAATGGTCTCCTTGTATCCATTCGATGCCTTTATTACCAGTGCAGCATTTCTTCATTATGAAGTCCATAACAATTCCAAATAACAAGGGCGATAAAATACATCCTTGTTTAACCCCAGTTTCTATTGGGAAACATTCGCTCAGTCCTTCCTCTGTTCGAACTGCACATGTGTAACCATCATACATGTCTTTGATAATATTTATGATTTTTGATGGTAAGCCATATTGCTTCAGAATTTTCCACAAAGAATCTCTATGAATACTATCAAATGCTTTTTTGAAGTCGATGAAGTTAAGTACAAAAGGTTTTTGCTTTTCAATGTGTTCCTCCAATATAAGTCGTAGAGTGAAAATGTGGTCAAGACAGCTTCTCCCTTTTCTAAACCCAGCCTGTTCTTCACGCATTACTGTATCTATTGAATCCTTTATTCTATTTAGGATGATTTTACAGAATAATTTTGAGGCAACTGACAAAAGTGTCACGCCTCTCCAATTGTTACAATCTCTAAGATTGCCCTTTTTTGGGATCTTAACAATGATTCCTTTTTTCCATTTATGAGGCGTCTTCTCTGTTTTCCAAATGATGTTGAACATTTTTTGGAGATGTATTAAATTATGGCTATCAATTGCCTTGAGGATCTCAGCTGTTAACTTATCCTCTCCAGCAGCCTTGTTATTGGTCATTAGCTTTAAGGTGGTTTCTATTTCACTCAAGGTGAAGTCATCTAAATTTACATCTAATTCTGCTGCTGGTGTTTCAGCTTCAAAATCTATTAAACTGTGAGGTAGTGGACGGTTAAGAATTTCTTTGAAGTGTTCCGCCCAACGGGCTTTTATGTCTGCGCTTGTTGTTAGCATTAATCCAGATTTGTCTAGAATTGGTGTTCCACTGGATGTATAGGTGTTTGTCAGCATCTTTTGTACAGTATAAAGAGTTCTGCTGTCTCCTGTAATTGCAGCTGTCTCTGCTTTCTCTGCCAAGTTGTCTATATAAGCTCTTGTATCTCTTCTTGCCGAACTTTTCACTTTGTTGTCTAATTCTTTGTATGTTGCTTTTGCCAGAACCTTTCCAAGATCTGTCTTTACATTAGTCATGGCTCTCTTCGCTTCTCTTCTTTCTTTGATGTATTTCCATGTGGTGTCTGAGATCCAAGCTCGTTTTTCCATTTTCTTCAGTCCAGCACTTGCTTCTGCTGCTGTCATTAGTATTTTGCTCTGTGAGTCCCACATTTCATTGATATCTAAGTCTATTTCACCAAGTGCTGAATAACAATTACTTAGCTCTATGTTAAACTTTTCCTTTATTGCTTCATCTTTCAGTTTATGACTATCAATTTTATGTGTAATTGACCTCTTCTGTTGGTTTCTAAATTTTAATCTTATTTTCCCAATGCACAGGTTGTGGTCACTATTAACATCAGCACCTCTGTATGCTCTTACATCTATTAATGATGATCTGAATTGTTGTTTAATACATAGGTGGTCAATTTGATTTGATGTTCTATCATCAGGAGATATCCATGTTGTTTTGTGGATATTTTTATGTGGAAATAATGTCCCACCTATAACTAAATTTTCTATTAAACATAATTCTATTAATCTTTCTCCATTCTGACTTGTTGTATTACAGCCTTCTCTCCCCATCACATGTTCCACTCCTGCGTTATCTTGTCCTACTTTGGCGTTGAAGTCTCCCATTACAATTAAAAGATCGTGTTTTGGTATTTTGTTTATAAGTTGTTGCAGTTGGTTATAAAAATCATCCTTAACTTCATCATCAGCTTCGTTAGTAGGCGCATAACATTGAATAATTGAAAGTCTTCCATGTTTTGTTTTGTATCGTGTTCGTATCAGACGGCTATTTACCGGTTCCCATTCTAATAAACTTCTTGCAGTTTTGTCTGTCATCATTATGCCTACTCCTTCACGGTGTTTTCCATCTTCCCTTCCAGAAAAAACTACTATTTTATTATCAATAGATCTCCTACCTGTTCCAGGCCAGCGCATTTCGCTTAATCCTAAAATATCTAGATCGTATCTGTCCATCTCGCTCGCGACCTGTGCATGTTTCGTCGGAGCGGCCATTGTTCGCACATTCCAGAATCCTATTTTTGTTGTTGTTTTAGGGCCGAAAAAACTATCACTACTATCTACTGCTAATTTACACATTCTGTATCAGGTCTACGTTTCATTAACAACATCGTTTTTACGATAGCGGCTTGTTAAACCTCTGATCAACGGTTCTATACCAAGCCGAAGAAAAATAATTCCTCCATTTTGGAAACAACCGGAAACGCATATTGTCACGTGGCCAAACCATTTTATCTGTTGCTTCTCTATATATATTTCATTTCTTTAAACACACACACACACACACACACACACATACACATACACACACACATACTATTTTAGATTGAATGTTATATTTAAAAAAAAAAATTTGTGTTATTTTGTTTAGAGGAATCAACAAGTAAATCATGTGGGTACCACGGCAAGGCTGGTATAACTAAAAATACGATAAGATAAAACATTTACTGATAAGACAAGACTGAACAAAAAAGTGTTACTATCTATTTCTATTTCACCATTCATCCAACGACTATTTCTCTTCATCTTTTTCTTCTTCCTTTAACCTCCCTGTGGAGCATAGGTCTTCAACAAACACTTTCCAAGCCGTTGTTTTTTTTATCATTCTATTAAGACCAATCCATGTCTTTGCCATCCTCTTCATCTCTGCCTCCACTATGTATCTCTATCTTTCGTTTCCCCGAAGTATTGTCTATATCTGCAATGTCGTTTCCTGTTTAACTTTTACTGTCTTTTATAATTCTTGCAGTGGCCCACATAGTTTTGTCTGTAGTGTATCTATGGGTCAATTGATTTTCCTCAGTATATTCAGTGCAGTCTTGAAGCATGTGTTCAGCAGTCTGGGGTGCCTGTCTACATGTACATGTAGTTGATGTGCCGATCTTGAATCTGCCTCCACTGTCTCCTCCAATTATATTTCAGCCTTCCCCATGATTCCAAAAATGCGTTTGTATGTGTGTCCGCAGCGTGTGTCATATCCAGCATAATCATTTTTGTCTTATCTCTTTGTCCATAGATGTTTGTCTATTACTTTCCACCAGCTCTAAATTAGTCTCCTCTTCTTGGCTTTCACTCATTAACCATTGATTACAATACAATATTTGTGGGTCACGTTTTCACGATACCATCATAAAAATTACTACCACTTAAATGTTATATTTGGAGTTCCAAAAATAGTATTTTCTTTGAATTTTTGATACACAGCTTTGTGTGTTTATCAACGCAGACACACAAGAATTGGATGTTGTAATCATTTCATGATTTACATTAGATTTATGGCCTTAATTTTGAACGCATGGCGCCGTGGCCTCTGGCGGTATTACTTTGTCTATTGACACGGTAGTCGTCAGTCCGTCAATTCAGCTGTGTGTTCGTCTATCTCTAAGCTTTGTTTGCTGTCTGTTCCGTGTTACGAAGGGTGAAAAAAGTAAAATAATGAATTTCTTGAAAATTTAGTCGCTGCCGAGACAAAATTATTTAGAAAAATTTACCTAATGCTCCAAAACTCTCAATGATAAATTTACCTAAAACTTCAAAACTCTCAATGATAAATTTACCTAAAACTCCAAAACTCTCAATGATAAATTTACCTAATACTCCAAAACTCTCAATGATAAATTTACCTAAAACTTCAAAACTCTCAATGATAAATTTACCTAAAACTCCAAAACTCTCAATGATAAATTTACCTAATACTCCAAAACTCTCAATGATAAATTTACCTAAAACTTCAAAACTCTCAATGATAAATTTGCATAATACTCCAAAACTCTCAATGATAAATTTACATGATACTCCAAAACTCTCAATAATAAATTTGCCTAAAACTTCAAAACTCTCAATGATAAATTTGCCTAAAACTCCAAAACTCTCAATGATAAATTTGCCTAAAACTCCAAAACTCTCAATGATAAATTTACATGATACTCCAAAACTCTCAATAATAAATTTGCCTAAAACTTCAAAACTCTCAATGATAAATTTGCCTAAAACTTCAAAACTTTCAATGATAAATTTGCCTAAAACTCCAGTGCAACCTTCGGCTACCATGCTACCTTACAGGTATGCTTGTGAGAGCAAAACGCTAATGAAAGGTGTCCTAAAGTAAAACAGCCCTATTGCCTTGTGGGTGAGACTTTTTAGTTAAAGGCTAGCGGAGTCAACCGTAAACAAAACTGACGGAAGACAACAAAAAATAACCATGGGTCGCTACAAATATTCTCGACAACAACGTTAATGAGGATTCCAATGCAATACCCTCCTTCGGTAGGGGACATCATGTGCTACAGGTGATACTTGATAGTCATCAAGCAACTGTAAGCAAGATAAAGATAAAAAGACAATGAAAATAGGAATTTGGAAATTAAGAACACTCACGCAGAAGGCAAAACTGGAAAACATCGAACAGGAAATAAAATGGATCAATTTAAATTTATTGGGACTGTGTGAAATGAGATACACTGGATCAGGAGATATATATTCTGATGAATATAAAATATATATGATATTTTTTTTTCCGTTCGGCAGCTTTTACCTCTGACGAAGTCCCTAGACACTAGGAGCTGAATTTTGCGTGTTAATCCATTTTTCCCTGGCAGCCGTGTGCACAGGGGTCCCTCGCCGCACAGGCAGATAACTCCGATTTCGGAGATACTCTTATTTTTTTCCGTCGTTGAGTAATTGACGTTTCAAGCCGGGCCTCGCAGTTGAGACCAGGGGTGGTTGCCGCAGAGAGACATAATAAATAAAAATCATCCCAACTGGTGCAGCCGGGATTTGAACCCACAACCTATCTGTCTCCAGGCAAGACGCCGGCTTCGAGACCAACCAGTCCCCCTTTTATATATGATATATGACCACAAATACACCTTTAGACAACTTACCTGCAAAAGGTGGACCTATAAGTGAGCCAAAGCCTTGAAACAGTTTCTGGATTCCAAGGGCACTGGGCAACATATCTCTGCCCAATATGTCCACAATGACGACCAACTTCTGAGCAATAAAAGCTCCTGTCATAAACCCATACACTGCACATACAACACCAAAACTAGCAAATGTTGTTAAAGAAGGAATCAGTAATGAAGCTGTGGCGATGATAAAGAGCAAAAAGTTGAAAGCATACGGCCGTAGAGGACGTAATGGCTTAAGATCCATCACAAAGCCAAATGCTATGCGTCCAAATGTGTCAAGTGCTCCAGTGATCGTCAAAACCAAAGCAGCTTCTTGTTTGGTCAATCCCTTTGTCATAGCAATGGCCGGGAGAAAGGTGAAGGCTGTTTTGAATGCAAGGATAAAAAGAAAGTTTCCAATGCAGAAGATCATAAACGGAACATTCTTGAACAGATTCCAGTGAAAAGCTTTCTTCTTATTTGCTGCTCCCTTTCGTTTGAACTCAGTAGGGAAACATATTTGAAGGGATGATTTACAACAGTTATCGTCATGATGTTTCGATGATTCTAGCCTAACTTTATTTTCAACGAACGAGCTCTCCAGCAATGGTTCGCCTACGTCATGTAAAGACACAACCGTATTACTTGATGGCTGAGATGTGACAACTGATGATTTACTGTTAGTCTCGGAGATGATTTTTGTTTCGCTTATTATCATCCCCTGATCTGATGATATTACGTTCTCAGAAAGCTTCTCATTATTGGAGCTGATAAAGAATTTATCAGAATGTGTTGATAATTTCTCCACATCGGCATCATTTTCCTCTGGATGTATATCAGCATGATGTTTCTCTAAGTTGTCGTTGTTGCCTGCTGTAAATGCTACACTCTCATCGGTGTTTACAGATTCTCTTGCTCTTTTTTGAATGAAAACAAATAAATTGGGAATCATTAAATTCATGAGGATGCAATAAAACATAAGTTTGATCAATGGAAGCTACAAAAGTGTGGGTTTGCAGAAGAATGTTGAGAATACCATCATCATCATCATCATGCACCATACCTGTTGGCGTAGGCGATCATGTTCTTCCACAATCTTCTATCTACAGTGCATCGCATGAGTTCTGTTGTTGACTGCTTTCCATGCTATGACACCAAGCTATCCAGTATTTTCTCTCTTTGTCGTCCGCGATCTCTCTTTCCTTTTATTTTGCCAGTTGTAACCAAGTATTCCAACTTTCCTCTTCTCATGATGTGCCCGAAAAATTTTGATTGTTTCTTTCTGATGTTTTTTAGGAGCTCCCTTTTTGTGTTGGCCTCTTTGAGAACTTTCTCATTGGTCTTTTTAGCTGTCCAGGGAACTTTCAACATTCTTCTGAGAAATCCCATCTCTGTGGCCTCTAACCGTCTTTTCATTTGTTTGTCTACTGTCCATGATTCTCTTCCATAGGTCAGAATTGGTTCTATATAGCGCCGATGAACTCTCTTTCTCATTTTTATTGACATAGATTTGTTGCATAAGATATTTTTTTCATTTTCTGAAATGCTATTTTGGTCTGAGCTATTCTACTTTTTATTTATGTGGTGCATCTCCCATCTGATGTTATTATTGTGCCCAAGTATTTGAAACGTTGTACTTGTTTCAGGTTTGTCTCGTTTATTTTTATGCTGCATGCTGGTGACGATTGTTTCTTTGATATGGAGAGAGAATACCATAGACAACTCAAATATGCATGATCTTCTTCTTTCCTTCCTCATTTGCCTCTAAGCTTCAAGGGGAGATATTATTTGGAATCTTTTCCTCTTCTGATAGCAGATATATTTTCTAGTATTTCTAATAATACATAAATCCATCTTTTTAGTGGTTGACTCTTGCATCTGATGTTCTCTCAATGTTTATTGAAGACTCGTTATGTTTTGGTCTTTGTGTCTTATCAAGTGGTAAAACACATTTATCTGCTGTTTCTTTATATAATCTATGACGGCGGTTATTCCTAGTTTTTTTTTTTCTCAGTTTTTCATTTCTGATCTTATCTCTCAGGCTGTTTCGTGTCATTCGTCTAACACATTTAATCTCAATATATGGTGGATAGACGGCAGGAACCATAACCAAGGCTATGTCTGAAAAGTGTTCCTTGTTGCAGTTTCCTCATATTTCAAGTCCGGCTTGTTGCAGGAGCTACTGAGTTAAGTGCTCTGTGCATACCGTGAGCTGTGTGTCTCATCCGTTTTGATCATGTTTCGATATTCCAATTGCTTACGATGAATTATGATATCGTATGACAGGGAACAGTTGGGTGTGTTCACTTTCTGCACGATTTGCCTTATGTCTTTTGGCGTGTGCTGAGACTGCTACGATGGGGACTACAGGTACCTTTCTTTGTTTGGGAGATGAGATATTAATTTGGATGATTCCGCTGGCACGGGCGGTTGAGCAATTATGGATTTTGATTCGTTCGCAGTGATACCGAGGCCTTCCATAACCAATTTAATCTCAGTAGAGGTAAATCTTCTTATTGTTTATGAGTCTAAGGTCTGGGTTTGGAATTGATAGCACACCGTATAATACATCATGATACAATGCAACATCAATTGATGTATGATAAAGATTATAGCTAATCACAAGAGTAATCAATTATTATTTATGGCTAAGTAATAAGAAGAGGTATAAAACAGGTAAATGAATTTAAATATTTGAAAACTTTGTTAACCACAGATGGAAGATGTACAACAGAGGTGAGATGCAGAATGGCTCAGGCAAAAGCAGCTTTCCAAAAAATAAGAAAGATACTATGCAATCCATTTTTGACAACAGAAACAAGAAAAACAGTTTATAAATGTTATGTAGAGCCAGTCTTAACATATGGATGTGAATCATGGACAATAGGACAACAGACAAGAAACTCACTGGAGTCTGTAGAAATGTGGTTTTACAGAAGAATGTTGAGAATACCATGGACAGCTAAGAAGAGTAATGAAAACGTTCTGAAAGAGGCCAAAGCAAAAAGAGAGCTAATTTCCAATATTAGGAAAAAACAATCATCATTTTTTGGCCATGTATTGAGAAGAGAACAACTGGAATATATTGTAACAACTAAAAAATTGAAGGACGAAGTGATAGAGGGAAGCAAAGAGAAAAGATACCAGACAGCTTAAGAGAATGGCTTGGCAGAAGGTCAACAACAGAAATGATAAATAACTGTCGTGATCGATAGTTGTGGAGAGACATCATCACCTACGCCAGTAGGTCCGGTATTTGATGATAGTGATGATGATGTAAGTGTCCATGTTTGGCATTGGCAGCACAATGTTGGAAAGAAAATACTCTATATAAGAGATTCCTTGATGGTAATAGATATTGCTTTGTGTTGAAGTATAAGGGACAGCTGTTCCAATATTAGGTTTCCCCACATTCTCACAAAATAAATAAAAAATACAAGTTACAGGCCATGTGGAGGCAAAAGTGCACTCACAGCTGCAGCAGAGCTGGAAGTTGTCAGGGACCCACAGCTGATGACTTGCGCCAGGATCGGTGAACCAGAACCATCCAGACCCTGCTCCACCTCACCATGGTGCGTCTAGTAACAGACGAACCTGTCAAGTATGGACAAGCGAGTAGGGATCAAAGAAGGAAGACAACCCGGTACTCAAAAATGTCGTGCTGAAGTCGGATGTTTTGGGCCGAAAGGCGCCAATATCACAGTTACACTATAAACTACAACACAACGAAGACACGCCTACTTAACGTCCTTTTAAGGTGGGATGATGATGATGTGTACTCCTTTAGTCCATTCTTCTTCTTCTACCTTTTTAGCTCTCTGTGGAGCATGGGTCTTCAACAAACACTTTCAGCTCCCTGTGGAGCATAGGTCCTCAACAAACACTTTCAGCTCCCTGTGGAGCATAGGTCTTCAACAAACACTTTCAGCTTTCTGTGGAGCATAAGTCTTCAACAAACACTTTCAGCTCCCTGTGGAGCATAGGTCTTCAACAAACACTTTCTGCTTCCTGTGGAGCATAGGTCTTCAACAAACACTTTCAGCTTTCTGTGGAGCATAGGTCTTCAACAAACACTTTCAGCTTCCTGTGGAGCATAGATCTTCAACACACACTTTCAGCTTCCTGTGGAGCATAGGTCTTCAACAAACACTTTCAGCTCCCTGTGGAGCATAGGTCTTCAGCAAACACTTTCCAAGTCGTTCTGTTTTTTTGCCATTCTTTTAAGATCATTCCATGTCTTCCCCATCATCTTCATCTCTGCTTCTATATGTCTTCTCCAAGAATTCCTTGGTATTCCTCTTTGTCTTTTCCCCAGGGGATTCCAAAAAAGGCTTGTTGTGTAACACTCTCAGTTAGCTTCCGCAGTGTGTGTCATAACCAGCGCCATCGTCTTCGCTGTATCTCTTTATCCACTGGTATATGGATGATACATTTCCATAATTCTATGTTAGTGATTTTGTCCTGCCATTTCCATCCTTTTATTCTGCGTAAGCATTCATTAATGAAAATCTGTATCTTCATGATTGTTAATTTTGTTGTTCTCCATGTTTCACAGCCATATAATAGGACCGCCTTAACATTGGAATTGACAATTTTTATTGTAGTATTTAACCTAATTTCTTTGGACTTCCATATTTTTCCCAGTGCAACAAAAGCTCCTCTTGCTTTTGATATCCTCATTTTGGTATCATTTTCTGTTTCTCCCTCTTTATCTATACTACTGCCCAGATACCTCCAGTCATTGGGCGAACCCAATCAATCAAGCAAGAGAGGTAATGTTTTTGTTTTAATTGATGAAGTAGCGATAACTCATCACAACTATTAGTCCCATACGATAACAACACTACTCACAGTTTTGTTTTCATAAACCGGTAATGCATGCTCAACGGTCGCAATATCATGGCAAACAAGAAACCATTCAGGCTGATGCCAGCTAGAACCAAAAATGCACCCTGGAAGAAAGGAAGAAAGTGGGTAAGAAACACACAACAACATGTTGACATCACAGCCGTTTGTTACTGCGACTTTAGTTGATTTACTCATTTGTTGTTTTCAGGAGGGTAAAATACACACGATTTTTCCATTAATAAACAGTCACAGTGATTAGAATTAGCTGTTTCTTTCATTTCTTTTAAAAAGGACTGGCATTGGAACCACAACGTTGGGATGAAGATTGTATTGTAGAGTCCAGGAATGGCATTGGTAGCACAACGTAGGGATGAAGATTGTATTGTAGAGTCCAGGACTGGCATTGGTAGCACAACGTTGGGATGAAGATTTTATTGTAGAGTCCAGGAATGGCATTGGTAGCACAACGTTGGGATGAAGATTGTATTGTAGAGTCCAGGACTGGCATTGGTAGCACAGCGTTGGGATGAAGATTTTATTGTAGAGTCCAGGACTGGCATTGGTAGCACAATGTTGGGATGAAGATTGTATTGTAGAGTCCAGGACTGGCATTGGTAGCACAACGTTGGGATGAAGATTGTATTGTAGAGTCCAGGACTGGCATTGGTAGCACAACGTTGGGATGAAGATTGTATTGTAGAGTCCAGGACTGGCATTAGTAGCACAACGTTGGGATGAAGATTGTATTGTAGAGTCCAGGACTGGCATTGGTAGCACAACGTTGGTATGAAGATTTTATTGTGGTTATAAATTGAATATTGAATCCAGAAGCTCAGAACAGCCAAACTTTCATCCCTCTGTTGCGAGCACGTAAATATTCATCATCACCATCATCATCATCATCAAGTACCGGTGCGGCTGGCGTGGGTGATCATGTCTCTCCACAACTTTCGATCACGACAGTTATTTATCATTTCTGTTGTTGACATTCATTTCTCAGAAGAATGTTGAAAGTTCCCTGGACAGCTAAAAAGACCAATGAGGAAGTTCTCAAAGAGGCCAACACAAAAAGGGAGCTCTTAAAAAACATCAGAAAGAAGCAATCAACATTTTTTGGGCATATCATGAAAGAGGAAAGTTGGAATACGTGGTTACAACTGGCAAAATAAAAGGAAAGAGAGATCGCGGGCGATAAAGAGAGAAAATACTGGATAGCTTGGTGTCATGGCATGAAAAACAGTCAACAACAGAACTGATACGATGCACTGTAGATAGAAGATTGTGGAGTGACATGATCACCTACGCCAACCGATATGGCACATGATGATGATTTTGACCTTCTGCTAAGCCATTCTCTTAAGCTGTCTGGTATCTTTTCTCTTTGCTTCCCTCTATCACTTCGTCCTTCAATTTTTTAGTTGTTACAATATATTCCAGCTGTTCTCTTCTCATTACATGGCCAAAAAATGATGATTGTTTCTTCCTAATATTGGAAATCAGCTCTCTTTTTGCTTTGGCCTCTTTCAAAACATTTTGATTACTCTTCTTAGCTGTCCATGGTATTCTCAACATTCTTCTGTAAAACCGCATATCCACAGACTCCAGTGATTTTCTTGTCTGTTGTCCTGTTGTCCATGATTCACATCCATATGTTAAGAATGGCTCCAAATACCATTTAAGAACTGTTTTTCTTGTTTCTGTTGTCAAAAATAGATTGAATAGTATCTTCCTCATTTTTTTGGAAAGCTGCTTTTGCCTGAGCCATTCTGCATCTCACCTCTGTTGTACATCTTCCCTCTGAGGTTGACAAAGTTCCCGAAAATTTAAATGCATTTACCTGTTTTAATATTGTTCCACTTGTCTTTATTTTGCACAGAGGTGACTTCTTTGTCTTTGTTGCTACCATTACTGATGTCTTTTTCAACGTAAATATTAGCTTTAGCTAAATATGTTACATTTTATGTTTTTCTTTAAATATTTGATCACATCGCAACTACAACCCACAACACAATGCTCCTAGACCAACTTAATGCCTTTCTAAGGACGGATGATGAAGAAGCCATTTGGTCTACTCGTTCCGATTGTTAAATGACACGGAATCTTTCACATGTTAAGAGTGAACATTGGAACTTGCGTTGTTTAGATTTATCTGAAGGTGTTAGACTTCGGATCTCACGACTTAGAGAACTAGACATTGTATCTCACGACTTAGAGAGGGTTAGACTTTGGATCTCACTACTTAGAGTTGGCTAGACATTGTATCTCACTACTTAGAGAGGGCTAGACATTGTATCTCACTACTTAGAGAGGGTTAGACTTCGGATCTCACGACTTAGAGAGGGCTAGACATTGTATCACACTATTTAGAGATGGTTAGACTTCGGATCTCACGACTTAGAGAAGATTAGACTTCGGATCTCACTACATAGAGAGGGTTAGACTTTGGATCTCACTACTTAGAGAAGGCTAGACTTTGGATCTCACTACTTAGAGAGAGCTAGACTTTGGATCTCACTACATAGAGAAGATTAGACTTCGGATCTCACTACATAGAGAGGGTTAGACTTTGGATCTCACTACTTAGAGAAGGCTAGACTTTGGATCTCACTACTTAGAGAGAGCTAGACTTTGGATCTCACGACATAGAGAGGGTTAGACTTCGGATCTCACTACATAGAGAGGGTTAGACTTTGGATCTCACTACTTAGAGAAGGCTAGACTTTGGATCTCACTACTTAGAGAGAGCTAGACTTTGGGTCTCACTACTTAGAGACGGCTAGACTTTGGATCTCACTACTTAGAGAAGGCTAGACTTTGGATCTCACCACTTAGAGAAGGCTAGACATTGGATCTCACTACTTAGAGAGGTCTAGACTTTGGATCTCACTACTTAGAGAAGGCTAGACATTGGATCTCACTACTTAGAGAGAGCTAGACTTCGGATCTCACTACTTAGAGAGGGCTAGACTTTGGATCTCACTACTTAGAGAGGCTTGGATCTCACTACTTAGAGATGGCTAGACTTTGTATCTCACGACTTAGAGAGGGCTAGGGATCTCACGACTTAGAGAGAGCTAGACTTCGTATCTCACGACTTAGAGAGGGCTAGACTTCGGATCTCACGACTTAGAGAGGGTTAGACTTCGGATCTCACGACTTAGAGAGGGCTAGACTTTGGATCTCACTACTTAGAGAGTGTTAGACTTCGGATCTCACAACTTAGAGAGGGTTAGACATTGGATCTCACTACTTAGAGAGGGCTAGACATTGGATCTCACGACTTAGAGAGGGCTAGACATTGGATCTCACAACTTAGAGAGGGCTAGACATTGTATCTCACTACTTAGAGAGGGCTAGACATTGGTTCTCACTATCCAGAGAGGACTAGACATTGGATCTCACTACTTAGAGAGGGCTAGACATTGTTCTCACTACTTAGAGAGGACTAGACATTGGATCTCACTACCCAGAGAGGGCAATTCTTCGGATCTCACTACCCAGAGAGGGCTTAACATTCTGCTTCTTACCTCTGTTGTACATCTTCCGTCTGAGGTTAACAAAGAGCCCAAATATTTAAATTCGTTTACATTTTTTAATATTGTTCCGGAATTCCGTTGTAAAGATGGTGGATCTAGGTTACGTTCTCTTGATCGCAGCAGAAAGTGCATTCGAGATCTGATTAATTTCGGTTCTCCATTGCACTTTTGTGCATTAAAGTAAAAATGATGATCTACTTATTACACCTGCGTCGTTAAAGCGAAGTTGTACGTCGGCAACAGTCCCTTTTTGACAAATCAAGTTATGTGAATGAAACCTTCCACTGTCTAGACTTGATCTGCACTTTACGTAACATTGGTGCTGTTCATGACCGTTGTTGGAATTCCTTGACGCAAGTTATTTCCATGTTACTTATTAATGTAAACTACTTCGTCAACCGCAGTTTTATCTCTTTCAGAATTTGCACCGTGCTTTGTTCGTCGTAAGCTGCTTCCACTAGAGTAATCATGAATCTAAAGGGAACGAAATTGTTGTGAATACGACATTGGTGTGTGCTACGTCATCGTAATGGCTCATTGTACATCCCTAGACCGGCCGTACGCTACTCTTACGGTCTGTTGTTTGATGTGCGACGGGGATAATCTGACGATGAACTGTGTGTCTATATGTTGGGAATTGGAGTCAACAACGATGGCCTAACATCATCAAGCGCTATACATTTTTAACAAAATGCGACGATCATCATTTTCAAGAGGACGTGAACTTCCATAGTATATGGTGGATAGGCGGCAGGAACAATTGAAGGCTATGTCTGAAAAGTGTTCCTTGTTGCAGTTTCCTCATATTCCAAGTCCGGCTTGTTGCAAGAGCTACTTAGTTAAGTGCTCTGTGCACACCGTGAGCTGTGTGTCTCATCCGTTTTGATCATGTTTCGATATTCCTATTGTTTACGATGAGTGATGATATCGTATGACAGGGAACAGTTGGCTGTGTTCACTTTCTGAGCGGTTTCGCCTTTTGGCGTTTGCTGAGACTGCTACGATGGGGACTACAGTTACCTTTCTTTGTTTGGGAGATGAGATATTAATTCGGATGATTACGCTGGCACGGGCGGTTGAGCAATTATGCATTTTAATTCGTTTGCAGTGATACCGGGGCCTTCCATAACCTAATAACCAAATATTGTTCCACTTTTCTTTATTTTCCACTGAGGTAATGTCTTTTTCTTTGTTGTTACCTTTACTTCTGCCTTTCTGCTATTAAGGCTGAGTCCTTTATTTTTCCTATTTTTATTTATCCATTTCTTGTAACTCATTTTCACTCTTAGCGATTAAGACTGTATCAGCGAATCAATTCAGATGAAGAAGTATGTTTACAGCACTCGGAAAAAAAGACATATAATCATCAACAGAAAAAAACACTTTCCCGAGTGCTGTAAACATACCCCTTCCTCTGAATTGATTCGCTGATTATCGCCTCGGAAGTTTCCCTCTTTAATAATATTCATTTATTATTATTTGTCTTAAGACTATATCATGAGCACACCTTTGATTATTTATATTATGACCCCCGATTGTTATTCCAGGCATTCCCCTTATATTAAATATGCAGCAATACTCACCATGAATCCATACTCATCGAAAAGAAACTGGGTAAGGGGCACAACCCAAAGTGAACCAACACCGACACCTGACATTCCCAGCCCGGTTGCTAAACTCCGGTGCTTGTCAAAGTAGAGATTCAGCAAGAGAACGCCTGACATCAGCCCTCTGCCCACACCTACAAATATCATTAGGATGACAACAAAATGAAAGGGTCAAATACTTTTATATAATCTTTTTAACAGGCAAAAATTAAATGGACCAATACTTTTATATAATCTTTTTAACAGGCAAAAATTAAATGGACCAATACTTTTATATAATCTTTTTAACAGGCACAAATTAAATGGACCAATACTTTTATATAATCTTTTTAACAGGCAAAAATTAAATGGACCAATACTTTTATATAACCATTTTAACAGGCAAAAATTAAATGGACCAATACTTTTATATAACCATTTTAACAGGCGTGAATGAAAGGGTCAAATACTTTTATATAACCATTTTAACAGGCGTGAATGAAAGGGTCAAATACTTTTATATAACCATTTTAACAGGCAAAAATTAAATGGACCGATACTTTTATATAATCTTTTTAACAGGCGTGAATGAAAGGGTCAAGTAAAAAAAAAAAAGTAAAGTACCCCCGTCACGCCAAGTGGCGTATATAGAATATGGTGTTCTATCTATCTACTGTCCTTTCGAGCCGAAGACGGCACATAGGGCAGAACCACAATCTTAAAAACAGAAACCTTGCGTGCCAAAATGGCACATATTGCAGAGATCACTGATCTAAAATCTATGGCTCTGTTTCCATAACAATACTTTTTACAATGACAGCTTGTCAAGCCATCGATCAACCTCCTTAGTCGCCTCTTACGACATGCCTGGAAGGTCACAGTGTCACTATTCTTTACTCCCTCATAATGAGGCACCGGTAACACACGGTCAATATGGTGTTAGTGACCATAAATTTTACCGACCTTCAGAACATGATTTTTTGGGGTAATGTAGTAGGTATTACGCCAGTGCCACTTTACTTTTTCGGTACCCATTAAAGACTGGGTGAACCCGGAAGCTGTCGGTTGGGATCTAACCTTTCCCCAATGTCATTTGTAGTCCAGGTCACTAACCACTGAGCTATCGCGGCTCCCATTATCAAGTGTCAAAACAATCTTCTTTGTTGTTTGCATATTCGCAAACACAGCATTCTTTGATCTCCCTTTCTTTTCTTTCCTTCCTCATTTGCCTTTCAGTGTCGAGGGGGAATATAATTTGCGGTCTTTTGCTCTACTGTTCACATCTATCGTTGTTATGTTTCCTATTGTTTCTAATATCCCGTCAATCCATCTTTTTCGTGGTCGACCTTTGAGTCTGGTGTTCTCGCAATATTTATTGAAGGCTCGTTGTGTTGTGATCACTCATCATTGTCACATGGTCAAACCATTTTATCTGTTGTTTCTTTATATATTCTATGGCGGGGCCTGTTCCTAGCTTTTTTCTCAGTTCTTCATTTCTGATCTTATCTCTCAGGTTCTTTCCTGTCATTCGTCTAAGACATTTAATCTCTGTAGAGGTTATTTTCTTATTGTTCTTGCATCTAGGGTTCAGAACTGGCATTGGTAGCACAACGTTGGGATGAAGATTGAATTATATAGTGCCCTTTTTGACTCTAGAGTTATTTCCTTGTTGGACAATAGTGGTGATAGCCGTCCAATGATTTGACAAGCTTTGTTGCACCTTGAGTCTATCTCTGCTGTTTCTGAATTGTCATTTGTCAAGAGACTTCCTAGATATTTGAATTCCTATTCTTGTTTTAGTTGTCTGCCGTCTATAGTTATATTGATGCTCTGGTTCTCTTTTTCAACAATCATGATTTCTGTTTTGTTGATTCTTCAATCTCTGTGGGATAAATTCTATAAAAGTTTGTTGTTGTTTTTTTAACGTGTATTATCATTGAAAAAAATAACTAATGTAACATTGTACAACTGCATTACCTTGCAAAATTGTGTGCGACAGGAACAGGAAATAAATATTTGGTGCAAATCCATTGAGAAGCATTCCAAGAAAGGCGAAAATGGTTCCAATAAACAAAGCAGTTCTCACACTGTAACGATTGACCACAGCACCACAAATTGGACCTGTAAAAACCCATAAAGATTTGTTTATGACAAAGCTGTTTATTTTCATCCTAAAGTGAGAGTTTAGATACAATCTTTGAAATTCCTTGCAGCATTTATGGATTACGATACCTATCTGTGACTCACGTGTTTGCAAAAAAAATTGCTATCACATGGTTGTCTAGGAGCTCTAAAATAGTTGTTTTTTTTTTTAAACTATTGACACACAGTTGTGTGTTAATACTAGGAGAGACATGGGGACTCAGATTGCATGTCTCAGGTTGATTTATGACCTGAATTTGACCTCTTGGACAGGACGTGTTACACTGTCTATCGATACGGACATATAATGACTGCCGTCAGTATGTTCGGCAACTTTATAATGTTGTTCGCTGCGTTTCCTGAGTTATATAGGGTTGTTTGATGTCAGCTTGTCAGATGTTGTTTGATGTCAGCTTGTCAGATGTTGTTTGATGTCAGCTTGTCAGATGTTGTTTGATGTCAGCTTGTCAGATGTTGTTTGATGTCAGCTTGTCAGATGTTGTTTGATGTCAGCTTGTCAGATGTTGTTTGATGTCAGCTTGTCGGATGTTGTTTGATGTCAGCTTGTCAGATGTTGTTTGATGTCAGCTTGTCGGATGTTGTTTGATGTCAGCTTGTCGGATGTTGTTTGATGTCAGCTTGTCAGATGTTGTTTGATGTCAGCTTGTCAGATGTTGTTTGATGTCAGCTTGTCAGATGTTGTTTGATGTCAGCTTGTCAGATGTTGTTTGATGTCAGCTTGTCAGATGTTGTTTGATGTCAGCTTGTCAGATGTTGTTTGATGTCAGCTTGTCAGATGTTGTTTGATGTCAGCTTGTCAGATGTTGTTTGATGTCAGCTTGTCAGATGTTGTTTGATGTCAGCTTGTCAGATGTTGTTTGATGTCAGCTTGTCAGATGTTGTTTGATGTCAGCTTGTCAGATGTTGTTTGATGTCAGCTTGTCAGATGTTGTTTGATGTCAGCTTGTCAGATGTTGTTTGATGTCAGCTTGTCAGATGTTGTTTGATGTCAGCTTGTCAGATGTTGTTTGATGTCAGCTTGTCAGATGTTGTTTGATGTCAGCTTGTCAGATGTTGTTTGATGTCAGCTTGTCAGATGTTGTTTGATGTCAGCTTGTCAGATGTTGTTTGATGTCAGCTTGTCAGATGTTGTTTGATGTCAGCTTGTCAGATGTTGTTTGATGTCAGCTGACGATCGAGAACATTTTCTTGGTGACAGCGAAAAAGACGGGGAGAGGGGAGAGGAGGAGGATGACTAATTTCTTGAAAATTGGCATTTTTTTCCGCATTATAGATTGTATCTCATTAAATTGGGTGAGGGTGGGGGATCCAACACATAGGGCTAACAGAAAGTAATAATTAGGAAGGTTCACGAGGGGAGAAGTATTTGACAGTGGCAAACTGTCAAATTTGGAAGAATTTGTAATTTTGATGCGGTAATGTTTACTACCCTATCGTAATCTAGGGTTAAGATGTCCCGAGTCTAGTACATTGAACTTATTCTTTAAACATATTATGGGAGTGGTTCCAATTTGTGTCACTACAAGGAAAACGGTAGCAAATTTAGCTACAGTAAACGTTTAAGTATGAATACTGTTTTGTTAGTTAATACTCATAATAATAAAAATCTTAGATTGGCAAATCTGAGAGTGTTTCGATGTGGGGGGGGGGGGGGGGCGGGGGTGGAAAAAGGGGGGGGGAATGCAATATTCAATTTTTTTTTATTACAAAATGTTTTCAACTTTTAAGATATCATCATCATCAAGTACCGGGCCTGCTGTCGTAGGTGTCATGTCTCTCCACAACTTTCGATCGCGACAGTTATTTATCATTTCTGTTGTTGACTTTCTACCAAGCAATTATCCAAAGTTGTCTGGTATTTTTTCTTCGAGAAATGCTGGGACAGGCAGGGAAGAGGGTATGGGGATGCCCCGACTTCAATGAAACTGACTTCATAAATAGAACAGAACAGTTCTTTGTTCATTTTCAATTATTTTAAAACAAAATTACGTGTGGTGGTCAGCCTTAAATGGGTACGGGATTTTTTTTTTCCGGGAAAGTAAAGCGGCACGGCGTAATACCGACCACATTACCCCAAAAATCATGTGCCGAGGGTCTATAAAATTTATGGTCACTAACACCATATTCCCTGTACGCCACTTGGCGTGACGGGGTACTTTACTCATTTTGTACTTGTGGTGCTAGCCTGGTTGGGAAAACCACCCGGCTAGACTACCGACGTCGGACAACCCGTGTTCGACTCCCGCTGAGAGCAGTGTGAGTTGTACTCATGGTTGGAAAAAAAAAATACCCCCGCGGTCGACCCAGCCGCTGGAGGAAATGAGTACCAGTGTACCACTCTGGGAAGGCGAGGAATGCCACCTCGTATCGTTAGTTTCGATGCTTGAAGCGACACTATCCAGAAGTCTCCGAACATTTCAGAATTGGCGGCCGAGCACATATGGATGAAAACTCGCGTGCTAAGACGCCGATTCAAGTCTCGTCAATCAATCCACACTTCAAAGGTTTCCTAATCATCAAAATTCTTCGAGTCCCAAACCTACACTCTTCTGTTATTGTTGTTGTTTGTTTGTTTGTTTATTTGTTTGTTTGTTTGTTTTTTTGTTATTGAGTTATTGCGTCATTTGCGGGTCATCATCATTGCACTCCGAACAGGTCCATAGGTGCTCAGATCCCCTCCTCAGCAAGTCCCGCAGTGTCCAGCGACTGACGACTCCAGTTCTGTGTTGGTTGATAAGTCTTCTTACACGCCCACTAAGTTTCTCATTTCTGGCTGTGCCCATCTTAACTCCCATCTCATTCATCTGAAGAAGTTTGTTTGTTTGTTTGTTTGTTTGTTTGCTTGCTTGCTTGCTTGCTTGCTTGTTTGTTTGTTTGTTTGTTTGTTTGTTTGTTTGTTTGTTTGTTTGTTTGTTTGTTTGTTTGTTTGTTTGTTTGTTTGCATACACCAGCCTTATATTTCTAGCGCAACATCAAGAGACTGAATTTTACAAGACAGCAACTTTTCCTTTTTCTCACACAGGCAACCATGTGCTCAGGAGTCCTTCACCATCCTGGCAGATAATTTCCCAACTTCAGAGTCACTGTCATTTTTTTTTTATTGTTGAAAGTTTTGATGTTTTTGATATATCTTTTCTATCAATGTTGTCTGGGCAACAACCATTTTTGTCCTACCATTTTCTATTTTAAACTGTGCTTATGATGATAGCTTTATAAAGGCTTCTTTGAAAGATCTATCCAAAGGGAGTGACATAGACTCACGGTAGGCGAAGTCCTCTGCCCTTCCCACATCTTGGAGGGCATTGATGACGTCCGCCCGTCCATTGCTTGACTTCTCAACGACAGCGCAGCTAGCAAACCTGTCCGCTATTTCATTTCCCTGTACTCCCGCATGTCCAGGGACGTAGACATAGGCGACTATGTATTTTTGACTTCTGTAATGACTCTACCTATTGCCTGCGTACAGCCCGCATCCACTTTTTTTAAATCATGCTCATCGAATCACTCAGTATACGGGCGTAGGTGTAGCCATTTAATTTTCAAAAACTCAAACCAACATGTGACAAAACGAAACAATTGTTGTTTTTTTTATATTAAGAAAAAACAAATGCTTCAAACTTACCCATAAAAAGATGCATAGTTGAATTTAATGATCCTGGCCATGCTGTTAACTGAGCTGACGTGCCGAATCTGGATTGGAACTGCAGGAAGAACAAACCTTCAACTCGCCCAAAACCTCCTATTGGATACAAAATAAAAACCCAGCTTGATGAAAGGTTGTGGTTATGGTTATGGTTAAGGTTAAGGTTAAGGTTATGGTTAAGGTTATGGTTATGGTTATGGTTATGGTTTAAGGTTAAGGTTATGGTTATGGTTAAGGTTAAGGTTATGGTTATGGTTTAAGGTTAAGGTTATGGTTAAGGTTAAGGTTATGGTTATGGTTAAGGTTTCTATTTTAAGGTTAAGGTTATGGTTATGGTTATGGTTATGGTTATGGTTATGGTTAAGGTTATGGTTATGGTTATGGTTATGGTTAAGGTTAAGGTTATGGTTATGGTTAAGGTTTCTATTTTAAGGTTAAGGTTATGGTTATGGTTAAGGTTAAGGTTATAGTTATGGTTATGGTTAAGGTTATGGTTAAGGATTAGGTTAAGGTTAAGGTTAAGGTTATGGTTATGGTTATGGTTATGGTTATGGTTAAGGTTTCTATTTTAAGGTTAAGGTTATGGTTATGGTTATGGTTATGGTTAAGGTTAAGGTTATGGTTATGGTTATGGTTAAGGTTATGGTTAAGGATTAGGTTAAGGTTAAGGTTATGGTTATGGTTATGGTTATGGTTATGGTTATGGTTAAGGTTATGGTTATGGTTATGGTTAGGTTATGGTTATGGAAGGCCCCGGTATCACTGCAAACGAATTAAAATCCATAATTGCTCAACCACCCGTGCCAGTGGAATCATCCGAATTACTATCTCATCTCCCAAACAAAGAAAGGTAGCTATTGTCCCCATCATAGCAGTCTCAGCACACGCCAAAAGACATAAGGCGAAACCGCACAGAAAGTGAACACAGCCAACTGTTCCCAGTCATACGATATCATCCTTCATCGTAAACAATTGGAATATTGAAACATGATCAAAATGGATGAAACACACAGCTCACTGTGTGCACAGAGCACTTAACTCAGTAGCTCCTGCAACAAGCCGGACTTGGAATATGAGGAAACTGCAACCAGGAATACTTTTCAGACATAGCCTTCAATTGTTCCTGCCACCTATCCACCATATTGCCCAATATTTGACGTTTCGCCCTGCATGCGACCTTCTTCAGAAAACAGGGACAAGGCAAACAGACAATGAAACAAATGAGCTACAATGAACTACAGAGGAGGAAGAGATAACATTACCTGCAAATATGTAAGGAGATAATATACTATACCAATCACTCACACCCACCCACCTAACCAAAATCCCATCCACCACCCATTTATACACACAAACACACAGAACTAGGTAAACAACTATATGTATAACTACACAACTAATTATATAACTACACAACTAATTATATAACTACACAACTAATTATATAACTACACAACTAATTATATAACTACACAACTAATTATATAACTACACAATTAATTATATAACTACACAACTAATTATATAACTACACAACTAACTATATAACTACACAACTAATTATATAACTACACAACTAATTATATAAGTACACAACTAATTATATAACTGCACAACTAATTATATAACTACACAACTAACTACATAACTACACAACTAATTATATAACAACACAATTAATTATATAACTAAACAACTAATTATATAACAACACAATTTATTATATAACTACACAACTAATTATATAACTACACAACTAATTATATAACAACACAGTTAATTATATAACTACACAACTAATTATATAACTATACAACTAATTATATAAATACGCAACTTATTACATAACTACACAACTAATTATACAACTACGAAAGTAATTATATAACTACACAACTAATTGTATAACTACACAACTAATTATATAACTATACAACTAATTATATAACTAAAAAACTAATTATATAACAACACAGTTAATTATATAACTACACAACTAATTATATAGCTATACAACTAATTATATAACTACGCAACTAATTATATAACTACACAACTAATTATATAACTACACAACTAATTATATAACTACACAACTAATTATATAACTACGCAACTAATTATATAACTACACAACTAATTATATAACAATACAACTAATTATATATTACTACACAACTAATTATATAACAACACCGTTAATTATATAACTACACAACTAATTATATAACTACACAACTAACTATATAACTACACAACTAATTATATAACTACACAACTAATTATATAAGTACACAACTAATTATATAACTGCACAACTAATTATATAACTACACAACTAACTACATAACTACACAACTAATTATATAACAACACAATTAATTATATAACTAAACAACTAATTATATAACAACACAATTTATTATATAACTACACAACTAATTATATAACTACACAACTAATTATATAACAACACAGTTAATTATATAACTACACAACTAATTATATAACTATACAACTAATTATATAAATACGCAACTTATTACATAACTACACAACTAATTATACAACTACGAAAGTAATTATATAACTACACAACTAATTGTATAACTACACAACTAATTATATAACTATACAACTAATTATATAACTAAAAAACTAATTATATAACAACACAGTTAATTATATAACTACACAACTAATTATATAGCTATACAACTAATTATATAACTACGCAACTAATTATATAACTACACAACTAATTATATAACTACACAACTAATTATATAACTACACAACTAATTATATAACTACGCAACTAATTATATAACTACACAACTAATTATATAACAATACAACTAATTATATAACTACACAACTAATTATATAACAACACCGTTAATTATATAACTACACAACTAATTATATAACTATACAATTAATTATATAACTACGCAACTAATTATATAACTACACAACTAATTATATAACTACACAACTAATTATATAACAACACAACTACTTATATAACTACACAACTAATTATATAACTATACAACTAATTATATAACTACGCAACTAATTATATAACTACACAACTAATTATATAACTACACAACTAATTATATAACTATACAACTAATTTTAAAACTACACAACTAGCTAAATAATTATATAATTTACAATATAACTATACAACTAAATATATAACTATACAACTTACCAGAAAACTATACAACTAAATATATAACTATACAACTAATTATATAACTATGCAACTAAATATATAACTACACAACTAATTATATAACTATACAGCTTACTATATAGCTATATGACTAAATATATAACTATACATCTTACTATATAACTATATAACTGACTATATAACCATACAGCTTACTATATAATTATACAACTAACTATATAACTATACAGCTTAGTATATAAGTATATAACTTACTATATAACTATACAGCTTACAATATAACTATACAACTAACTATACAACTACACTACTAACTATATAACTAGGTAAAAAAATAACTACATTACACAACAAGCTAAATAACTAACTATATAACTAACTCTGTAACTAGATACACAACTAACTCTATAACTAGCTAGACAACTAACTGTATAACTAGCTACACAACTAACTATATAAATAGCTACACAACTAACTAAATAACTGGCTACACAAATAACTATATAACTAGCTACATAACTAACTATATAACTAGCTACAATACTAACTATATAAATAGTTATACAACTAACTATATAACTAGCTACACAACTAACTATATAACTAGCTACATTACTAACTATATAACTAGCTATATAACTAACTATATAACTAGCTACACAACTAACTATATAACTTGCTACACAACTAACTATATAACTGCACAACAAACTATATAAGAAACTATATAACAACCATATTATAGCTAAATAACTACATAACTATATATATATATATATATATATATATATATATATATATATATATATATATTAATAAAGTAAAGAAAAGAGCCCCCGTCACGCCAAATGGCGTATAGGGAATATGGTGTTAGTGACCAGAAATTTTACAGACCATCAGCACATCATTTTTGGGTTAATGTGGTCGGTATTACGCCCGTGCCGCTTTACTTTCCCAGAAAATATCCGGTACGCATTTAAGGCTGGGTGAACCCGGAAGCCATCGGTTGGGATCGAACCCTACCTCTTATCCTTTCTAGTCCAGTTCACTAACCACTGAGCTATCGCGGCTTATATATATATATGTGTGTGTGTGTGTGTCAGTGGCGTTTACTCGTTAATACAATGTCCGTATAGAGGAAAAATGTATCGCTGGCTAATAGAGGTTTCAATGTAGTTTCGGTTTCATTCACAAACGTTATAGTGGCCAGAGGAAAACCTTGCTTTAATAAATGCAAATCAAAGCAAATAAATCATATGGGCCTACGAAATGTGTAATAAAATATTCGAAAATTTGTTATATAATTATTTTAAAAAATATAATAAATTACCATTTCCTTTTGTACTTCGTTAATATGTTCAGGCTACCGGCGGTAGCTGCGGTAGCATAGACAATACGCCACTGATATATATATATATATATATATATATATATATATATATATATATATATATATATATATAACAAAATAACTATATATAATTATTAGACTAGCAATAAAAATCTTACCAAACACCATCTGGTTCATGAAAACTCCACAACATACAATCCATCCATATCCACCATCCGGTGCCTTTGGTAAATCATTACCATCTTCATCCACTTTCTGGCTCTCTTCATCGCTCGCCAGCTCAAGCTCTTCCAGACTCCTTATAACTTTGTCTTCAACTTCAACTTTAATGGAGAATTTTCTCCCTGGAGTTTTATCGTTCTGTGGGTGGAAAGTGTGTCAGTTTGGAGTTTATTAGTTACGATGAAAACACATGAGATGCAGGGAAGAATTACAGAAAAGGAGCTGCATAAAAAAAAGAGTTACAGAAAAAGAGTTACAGAAAGAGTTACTGAAAAAGAGTTAAAGAAAACGAGTTACGGAAAAAAAAGTTAAAGAGAAAGTGTTAAAGAAAATGAGTTTTGGAAAAAGAGTGAGAGAAAAAGAGTTTCGGAAAAAAAGTTACAGAAAAATAATTACGGAAAAAGAGTTATGGAAAAAGAGTTAAAAAAAAGAGCTAAAGAAAAAAGGTTAAAAAAAAAGAATTATGAAAATGAGATACAGAAAAAAATAATGGTAGCAATAAAGAAAAAGACATAGCCACAATGCATAACAAAGACAGGTGGAACAATATTAATACATTTAAATAAATTTAAATATTTAGGAACGTTGTTAACCTCAGACGGAAGATGTACATAAGAGGTGAGATGCAGAATGGATCAGGCAAAAGTAGCTTTCCAAAAAATGAGGAAGCTAATGTGCAATCCATTTTTGACATTAGAAACAAGAAAATGAGTTCTTAAATGTTATGTAGAGCCAGTCTTAACATATGGATGTGAGTCATGGGCAGTAGCACAACAAACAGGATAATCACTGAGGCTGTAGAAATGTGGTTTTACAGAAGAATGTTGAGAATACCATGTACAGCTAAGAAGAGTAATGAAAACGTTCTGAAAGAGGCCAAAGCAAAAAGAGAGCTAATTTCCAATATTAGGAAGAAACAATCATCATTTTTGGCCATATAATGAGAAGGGAACAGCTGGAATATATTGTAACTACTGGGAAAATTGAGGGAGGAAGAGATAGAGGGAAGCAAAGAGAAATGATACTAGACAACTTAAGTGAATGGCAAATGGAAAGGTCAACAATAGAAAGGATAAACAGCTGTCGAGATCTAAAGTTGTGGAGAGACATGATCACCCATTCCAACAGATATGGCACTTGATGATGACATACATATACACTGTCCTTTCTAGCCGAAGACAGTACATCATCAACATGTGCCATATCGGTTGGTGTAGGCGATCGTGTCCCTCCACAATCTTCTATCTACAGTGCATCGTATCCGTTCAGTTGTTGACTGTCTTCCATACCATGACACCAAGCTATCCAGTATTTTCTCTCTTTGTCGTCCGCGATCTCTCTTTCCTTTTATTTTGCCAGTTGTAACCAAGTATTCCAACTTTCCTCTTCTCATGATGTGCCCGAAAAATGTTGATTGCTTCTTTCTGATGTTTTTTAAGAGTTCCCTTTTTGTGTTGGCCTCTTTGAGACAGAACATAGGACAGATATTGTAGTCTTTTGTGTCCGACGATCTTTCAACTATCAGACCTTGTACAGGGCCTGCATTGTGTCTCCCCCACAGCTCGTTTTGGGCAAGTTGCTCAATCTCTGTGATGGAGGTGATGCCTGCTGTTGTTGTCTCTCACTTCAATGTTCATTTTAGTGTTTCTCTAGGTCGGTTTCTTTTTCGTCTACCCTCTGGTTTCCATTTGAGGAAAAGCCTGCTTTGAGATTCTTTTGTCGTTCCTTCTCATCACATGACCAACATATGAACATCTTCTCCACTTGATTATAGTTGCTATTTTTAGATGATTTACCTAAAACTGTTAAATCTATCTATCTTTCCTTCGCCTGAAGTAATGTCTATATCTGCAATGTCGTTTCCTGTATAAATGTTACTGTCTTTTGTAATTCTTGCAGTGGCCCATATAGTTTTGTCTGTAGTGTTGTATCTATGGGCCAATGGAGTTTCCTCAGTCTAAAACTGTTAAATAAAAATTGGAATAAAATGACTCCATGTAAAGGAGAGGGAGAATTGAAAAAAAAATAGAAAAAAATGGTATGGTAAAAGCTTTACGTGATTAGTAGACGACACAGATTTGAACGACGTTTCGGCTCAATAGGCCTTCAGCAGGAACAAACAAACAACACGCGCACACAGATATGTAAGTAAATAAAATTAATCCTACAAAGCTAACTAGTAATGAAATATCCAAAACAAGATAATCGAAACTGGCTAAAGAAAAGAAAAATGACTTCCCTGTGTCGTGGACCGTGGTCAAAATGGGAAAGAAATAGTCACACGGGTGTAGCTGTATTTATACCCTCTGGTCAGGTGAAGGGTTCTAAAAATACACGAGTGGAGGGAACACTGTCTAGGTTACCTCGACTGCAAAGACACTGACAATGTCTAAAAGTATCTAAGGGCCCATAAATACATGTATACACACACAGATGCGTGTATACATATATACACGTACAAACAGACATGCACATACTTATACATATCAACATACACACACACACACATATATATATATATATATATATATATATATATATATATATATATATATACATATATATGCATACATGCATGCACACAAATACATGCATATATATATATATATATATATATATATATATATATATATATATATATATATACCAATACCCATACATATGAACACATACATACATGTGCACACCCATACGGAGACAATTATATATGTGTAGAAATGTGCGCATAACGCCCACATAACCAGAAGAGTACACATCGGGGTCAGTGTGCAAACATAAAGGAGAAAGAATAGAACAGTAGAATAACAGGTACTCAAAAGGCGGAAAGAGTGAGATGTCTGAGAGTGGGTTACAATAAAAACATATGAGGGGTAAGCAGCACAGAAAAAAGGGGTATAGGAGAACACCGAAGGGGGACTAGTGGAGGAGAACTATGAATAGCATGGCATCGTAGATAGACTAAAGAGCCCAAACATGGGCAGTAGAGAAGGCTATACAAAAGGGAAGGAGTAACGGAAAGGAAACTATGTATACGAGTGTGATACATTCATGCCTCGTGGGGTCAGCTAACCAAACTGGACTATGCGGCGACATCCTGTAAACTTCGCTGTGGACAGAATTAAAATGAATGTCAGTACGCACGGCGATCAACAGAAGAGAAAATGTGCGCACACAGCGCGCAGCATAACCAGAGGTTCTAACTCAGACGTCAGTGTTCTTACACAAAAGCGCAAAGAACAGACCAGTAGAATTCAGGGTACCCGAGAAGATGAAAGATTGAGATGCCGCAGAGTGGGGTAAGTAAGAGATATAAAGGACAGCCAAAGTATTGCAGTGTGGTCTAGTCGAGGAGAGATGTGAATAGCATATCATCATCATTTAGTGTCATCTCTGCATCGAAGATTGGCTACAATGGAGCGCCATTTCACTCTATCTCTTGCTTTGATGGTAGTAGTATATGTGGCTGTGAACCCACCCTAAAAGTGCACGCACATGCACCGAAAGACAATAGATTTGGCACCGACTTTGCACCAAACATGCACCAAAACCGTGCAAAAAAAAAAAAAAATTTTCTTTTCGAATTCGCTATTTTTTCGAACTTCATTATTTTTTTGGGGGGAAATTTTTTTTGGGTTCGTCAGTTTGTCGAAACGGTCAACTGTGTCTGAGAGCTTAACGCAGGTAAATTCAAAAGATCGTGTGCTAATCGTCCGGTGATCCCCTCTCGCGGTGTGGCGTGACGGTCGTGCGGCTCTCGCGGTGTGCGTGAAAGAGTATTTTAAAAGAGTATATTTGTGAAAGTAAAAATTCAGAATTATTTTAAAAAATATGTATTTGTGAAAGTAAACTCAGAATTATTAAAAATAAAAAAAAATAAAAAAAAACAGTCTCCCTTCAGGATTCGAACACGGGTCTACTACGTGACAGGAGGCGACATGTAAAAAAAAATGCTGACAAGCAATGACGTTGAAGGTTAGTTTTGTCGAACGGTGTACTGTATCTGAGAGATTAACGCAGGTAAATTCAAAAGATCGTGACGGCTTATTGTCCGGTGATCGTGCGTCTCTCGCTGTGTGTTAGATGAAAATATTTGTGAAAGAGTATTTTAAAAGAGTATATTAACATTGCCTCCAGCGTTCTCTAACATTGCCTCGATCGTTCTATAACATTGCCTCCAGCGTTCTGTAACATTGCCTCCAGCGTTCTCTAACATTGCCTCGCTCGTTCTATAACATTGCCTCCAGCGTTCTGTAACATTGCCTCCAGCGTTCTGTAACATTGCCTCGATCGTTCTTTAACATTACCTCGAGCGTTCTCTAACATTGCCTCGATCGTTCTTTAACATTGCCTCCAGCGTTCTCTAACATTCCCTTGCTCGTTCTCTAACATTTTCATTAGTTGGAGTCTTTGTGTTGCCTTCTTAGTGAGATTCTCTACGTGTTTCTTCAGGCTCAATTGTCAGTCTAGTTGTATTCCTAAAAAATCTACTTCCATACTGATACTAGTTAGACACATCGATCAGATAGTTACATCCAAATCGCAAACATTTTACCCCAGAACACAAAAATTTAGGGTCATACTCAAAAAGTCGACCTAAAAATCCCAAAAAGCTACTCACATAGTCGTAATAGTTAGACACAACGAATAGGAAGTTATATTCTAGGTCAAAAATGTTAGACCAAATCACAACGAACCACGAACCACGAACCACAACCCATGAACCCTGGACTTAACGAACCACGAACCACAACCCCACGAACCATGGACTTAACGAACCATCAACTAACGAACCATGGACTGGACTTAACAAAGACAGCGTCGAGGAGAGATATAATTTGCGGTCTCTTGCTCTTATGTTCGCCTCTGCTGCTGGTATGTTTCCTAGCGCTTCTAATTGTACATCGACCCATCCTTTTTCGTGGTCGACAATTGGGTCTGGTGTTCTCACAACATTTTGATGAAGGCTCGTTGTGTTTTTGATCTGTCTGCCCTGTCACCTAGCCAAACTATTTTATCTGTTGTTTCCTTATATATTCTATGATGGGGGCTATTCCTAGCTTTCTTCTCAGTTCTTCATTTCTGAGCTTATCTCTCAGACTGTTTCATGTCATTCGTCTAACACATTTCATCTCTGAGATCACAAAAATTTAGGCACATACTCAAAAAGTCGACCTCAAAACCATAAAAATCTACTCCCACATTCAGCTAAAAGTTACACCAAAACCGCACCAGATTTGCAACGTGCAAAAACATGCACAAGTTTGACACGCGAACCAGTTTGGCACAATGCACCTTCGTAAGGGGCGTAACAATCATAAAAGTGATTATCAAGGGGCGTAACAATTATAAATGTGATTATCAAAGTAAATTTTTGGTATGGGGATGTCTATTGGTGCATTGTGCCAAACTGGTTCGCGTGTCAAACTTGTGCATGTTTTTGCACGTTGCAAATCTGGTGCGGTTTTTGTGTAACTTTTAGCTGAATGTGGGAGTAGATTTTTATGGTTTTGAGGTCGACTTTTTGAGTATGTGCCTAAATTTTTGTGATCTCAGAGATGAAATGTGTTAGACGAATGACATGAAACAGTCTGAGAGATAAGCTCAGAAAGGAAGAACTGAGAAGAAAGCTAGGAATAGCCCCCATCATAGAATATATAAGGAAACAACAGATAAAATAGTTTGGCTAGGTGACAGGGCAGACAGATCAAAAACACAACGAGCCTTCATCAAAATGTTGTGAGAACACCAGACCCAATTGTCGACCACGAAAAAGGATGGGTCGATGTACAATTAGAAGAGCTAGGAAACATACCAGCAGCAGAGGCGAACATAAGAGCAAGAGACCGCAAATTATATCTCTCCTAGACGCTGTCTTTGTTAAGTCCAGTCCATGGTTCGTTAGTTGATGGTTCGTTAAGTCCATGGTTCGTGGGGTTGTGGTTCGTGGTTCGTTAAGTCCAGGGTTCATGGTTGTGGTTCGTGGTTCGTTGTGATTTGGTCTAACATTTTTGACCTAGAATATAACTTCCTATTCGTTGTGTCTAACTATTACGACTATGTGAGTAGCTTTTTGGGATTTTTAGGTCGACTTTTTGAGTATGACCCTAAATTTTTGTGTTCTGGGGTAAAATGTTTGCGATTTGGATGTAACTATCTGATCGATGTGTCTAACTAGTATCAGTATGGAAGTAGATTTTTTAAGAATACAACTAGACTGACAATTGAGCCTGAAGAAACACGTAGAGAATCTCACTAAGAAGGCAACACAAAGACTCCAACTAATGAAAATGTTAGAGAACGAGCAAGGGAATGTTAGAGAACGCTGGAGGCAATGTTAAAGAACGATCGAGGCAATGTTAGAGAACGCTCGAGGTAATGTTAAAGAACGATCGAGGCAATGTTACAGAACGCTGGAGGCAATGTTACAGAACGCTGGAGGCAATGTTATAGAACGAGCGAGGCAATGTTAGAGAACGCTGGAGGCAATGTTACAGAACGCTGGAGGCAATGTTATAGAACGATCGAGGCAATGTTAGAGAACGCTGGAGGCAATGTTAAAGAACGATCGAGGCAATGTTAGAGAACGATCGAGGCGTGATTTGGTCTAACTTTTTTGGAGTTTGGAAGTAATTATCTGTTTGATGTGTCTAACTTTTATGAGTATGGGAGTAGATTTGTATGGTTTTAAGGTCGACTTTTTTAATATGACCCTAAATTTGTGTGTTATGGTGGTAAAAATCTTAGTGATTTTGTCCAATATTTTGGACCTTGAATATAACTTCCTGCTCGTTGTGTCTAACTAGTATGACTATGTGAGTAGCTTTTTGGATTTTTAGGTCGACTTTTTTAGTATGACCCTAAATTTTTGTGTTCTGGGGTAAAATGTTTGCGATTTGGATGTAACTATCTGATCGATGTGTCTAACTAGTATCAGTATGGAAGTAGATTTTTTAGGAATACAACTAGGCTGACAATTGAGCCTGAAGAAACACGTAGAGAATCTCACTAAGAAGGCAACACAAAGACTCCAACTAATGAAAATGTTAGAGAACGAGCAAGGGAATGTTAGAGAACGCTGGAGGCAATGTTAAAGAACGATCGAGGCAATGTTAGAGAACGCTCGAGGTAATGTTAAAGAACGATCGAGGCAATGTTACAGAACGCTGGAGGCAATGTTACAGAACGCTGGAGGCAATGTTATAGAACGAGCGAGGCAATGTTAGAGAACGCTGGAGGCAATGTTACAGAACGCTGGAGGCAATGTTATAGAACGATCGAGGCAATGTTAGAGAACGCTGGAGGCAATGTTAATATACTCTTTTAAAATACTCTTTCACAAATATTTTCATCTAACACACAGCGAGAGACGCACGATCACCGGACAATAAGCCGTCACGATCTTTTGAATTTACCTGCGTCAATCTCTCAGATACAGTACACCGTTCGACAAAACTAACCTTCAACGTCATTGCTTGTCAGCATTTTTTTTACATGTCGCCTCCTGTCACGTAGTAGACCCGTGTTCGAATCCTGAAGGGAGACTGTTTTTTTTATTTTTTTTTATTTTTAATAATTCTGAGTTTACTTTCACAAATACATATTTTTTAAAATAATTCTGAATTTTTACTTTCACAAATATACTCTTTTAAAATACTCTTTCACGCACACCGCGAGAGCCGCACGACCGTCACGCCACACCGCGAGAGGGAATCACCGGACGATTAGCACACGATCTTTTGAATTTACCTGCGTTACGCTCTCAGACACAGTTGACCGTTTCGACAAACTGACGAACCCCAAAAAAAATTCCCCCCCCCCCCCCCAAAAAAAATAATGAAGTTCGAAAAAATCGCGAATTCGAAAAAATTTTTTTTTTTTTTGCACGGTTTTGGTGCATGTTTGGTGCAAAGTCGGTGCAAAATCTATTGTCTTTCGGTGCATGTGCGTGCACTTTTAGGGTGGGTTCACAGCCACATATACTACTGATGGTGCAGATTGTCATAGGTTGACTTGTCAATCTTTTGATGTTACTCGTCCATGCTAGTCCTGGTCTGCCTCTTTTACCTTGTATTTTCCCTTCCAATATTACTTTTATTAGGCTGTTGTGTTTTTTAACATGCACCAAAAATGTCATCTGTCTTGTTCTAATTGTGTTTAGTAGTTCTTATGACAATAGTTAGAATTTCTTTCCATGGCTTTCTTTGGAATGTTACGTGATGAGGCTCAACTCTTTTTCACGGTGGTCTGCCATATTCGTCTTTCGTGTCCTGAATATGCCTCATGTGTCCCACACACTTTGCTGTTTTCTCTTTCTGCGCCGTTGATCATTTCTGATTCTTCTGCCGCATCCACCGTCACAGACTTTTTACAACCGGGTTGGACATACCCCCCGGGCGCCATTGTTGTTGAACTATGTGTTTGCCTGTCGAATCGCGAACACACGACACAAAGAAGAATATGAGTAACATAGCATGTTCATATACTATTATGCTCAAACATGAGTAACAGAGAATATTAAAGACTGACTGACAACTCTACTCATTAAACAGAACTACGCTAATCTAGGTCTTTACCGAAACAAATTCTACCAGAAAGAAAAAAATAAACATGACAAGCAATAAATATGGACTAGATATGGACATCAAAAAGACTAAAACTATGATTATAAACAAAGAAAATACTCAAAACCCACAAGTGGATATCAAAATTGAAGGAATAGACCTGGAAATAGTTCGGAACTAGAACTACCTTGGACATACTATAACCAGTGATAGAAAATGTACAACTGAAATAAACAAAAGAATAGGAATGGCAAAAAGTAATTTTAATGTCATAAAGAACATACTAACATCAAAACAAATAACACTAGGGCTAAAACTAAGAATAGCAAAATGTTACATCGTCTCAATATTCATATATGGTGCAGAAACATGGACATTAGACACGAAATCAGAACAAAGAATTAAAGCCTTTGAAATGTGATATATAAAAGAATAGGTAGAATTGGAAGGAAAGAAAGGAAAACAAACGATGAAGTCTTAAAATAACTAAAAAGAAAAGAGAACTACTAAACACAATTCAAACAGACAAATGCGCTTTTTGGGCCATGTTAAAAGACACAACAGCCTACTAAAAGTAATCCTGGAGGGGAAAATACAAGGTAAAAGAGGCAGAGGCAGACCAAGACTAACATGCACGAGTAACATCAAAAGATGAACAAATCAGCCTATGACAACCTGCACCATCAAAGCGAGAGTCAGAACAGAATGGCGCTCCATGGTAGCCAACCTTCGATGCGGAGAAGGCACTCGACGATGATGAAAAGAAATCTCCTAAATAATATTAATGCTGTCAGTGCCCGACCTTGACTTACCAATTCTCGTAGCGGAAGAACTCCCGCTCCCCGCTGGACACCATTGTTGTTGTTATTGGTCCGTTCCACGATTTCACGAGAAGATCCTGACTTGGTTCCGCTCGCTTCTACTTCGGGAACATCGTCATCTGTTTGCGAACTTGCTCGATCGTCAACAACCATTTTAATAAAACTGGAAGGAAACTAAAATATCTGAAAGAAATTATGAAGCAAACTTACCACTGTTGTTAAATAACTGGAAGGAAACTAAAATATCTGAAAGAAATTATGAAGCAAACTTACCACTGTTATTAAATAACTGGAAGGAAACTAAAATATCTGAAAGAAATTATGAAGCAAACTTACCACTGTTGTTAAATAACTGGAAGGAAACTAAAATATCTGAAAGAAATTATGAAGCAAACTTACCACTGTTATTAAATAACTGGAAGGAAACTAAAATATCTGAAAGAAATTATGAAGCAAACTTACCACTGTTGTTAAATAACTGGAAGGAAACTAAAATATCTGAAAGAAATTATGAAGCAAACGTACCACTGTTATTAAATAACTGGAAGGAAACTAAAATATCTGAAAGAAATTATGAAGCAAACGTACCACTGTTGTTAAATAACTGGAAGGAAACTAAAATATCTGAAAGAAATTATGAAGCAAACTTACCACTGTTGTTAAATAACTGGAAGGAAACTAAAATATCTGAAAGAAATTATGAAGCAAACTTACCACTGTTGTTAAATAACTGGAAGGAAACTAAAATATCTGAAAGAAATTATGAAGCAAACGTACCACTGTTATTAAATAACTGGAAGGAAACTAAAATATCTGAAAGAAATTATGAAGCAAACTTACCACTGTTGTTAAATAACTGGAAGGAAACTAAAATATCTGAAAGAAATTATGAAGCAAACTTACCACTGTTGTTAAATAACTGGAAGGAAACTAAAATATCTGAAAGAAATTATGAAGCAAACTTACCACTGTTGTTAAATAACTGGAAGGAAACTAAAATATCTGAAAGAAATTATGAAGCAAACTTACCACTGTTGTTAAATAACTGGAAGGAAACTTAAAATATCTGAAAGAAATTATGAAGCAAACTTACCACTGTTGTTAAATAACACTGGAAGGAAACTAAAATATCTGAAAGAAATTATGAAGCAAACTTACCACTGTTATTAAATAACTGGAAGGAAACTAAAATATCTGAAAGAAATTATGAAGCAAACTTACCACTGTTGTTAAATAACTGGAAGGAAACTAAATATCTGAAAGAAATTATGAAGCAAACTTACCACTGTTATTAAATAACTGGAAGGAAACTAAAATATCTGAAAGAAATTATGAAGCAAATTTACCACTGTTATTAAATAACTGGAAGGAAACTAAAATATCTGAAAGAAATTATGAAGCAAACTTACCACTGTTATTAAATAACTGGAAGGAAACTAAAATATCTGAAAGAAATTATGAAGCAAACTTACCACTGTTATTAAATAACTGGAAGGAAACTAAAATATCTGAAAGAAATTATGAAGCAAACTTACCACTGTTATTAAATAACTACTTGTAAGTATAACACATGTCGCGTTATCTACATTTCGCACATGTTACATTATCTATCATCGAAACAAAACAGGTTTTTATGTAGTCCAAAGTATTTTTTGTATCTAGTAACACATTTTTAGTTATTAGAAAGTACGTTTGTGATAGGGGCCAATTTATCTGTGCATTACAAAATGATGAGAGGAAATGTTATCAGGTGTTTGAGATTGGCTCCCTACAGTTATACAGCAGCTGGGCTGAAATGGGTACAGCGGTAGCTAGGGTAATTGATACTAACTTAACAAGTGCAGCCTTGTGAGTTGGATTGAGGGGAACAGGCAATCCAGTACCTAAATACCGTGTGTGTGTGTGTGTGTGTGTGTGATGAGACGACGAGGGTAAGAGATAGAGGTGGATAGATCAGTCCTACTCTATCTGAGAGATGCTTGATAATAGTAAAATACAGATGTATCTGTCTGTCTGTCAGTCTGTCTGTCTGTCTGTCTGTCTGTCTGTCTGCATGTCTGTCTGTCAGTCTGCCTGTCTGCCTGTCTGTCTGCTGTCTGTCTGCCTGTCTGTCTGCCTGTCTGTCTGCCTGCCTCCCTGCCTGTCTGTCTGCCTGCCTCCCTGCCTGTCTGTCTGCCTGTCTGTCTGCCTCCCTGTCTATCTGTCTGCCTGCCTCCCTGTCTGTCTGTCTGCCTGCCTCCCTGTCTGTCTGTCTGCCTGCCTCCCTGCCTGTCTGTCTGCCTGTCTGTCTGCCTGCCTCCCTGTCTGTCTGTCTGCCTGCCTCCCTGCCTGTCTGTCTGCCTGCCTCCCTGTCTGTCTGTCTGCCTGCCTCCCTGTCTGTCTGTCTGCCTGCCTGCCTGTCTGTCTGTCTGTCTGCCTGCCTCCTGTCTGTCTGTCTGCCTGCCTCCCTGTCTGTCTGTCTGTCTGCCTGCCTGTCTGTCTGTCTGTCTGCCTGCCTCCCTGTCTGTCTGTCTGCCTGCCTCCCTGTCTGTCCTGTCTGCCTGCCTCACTGCCTGTCTGTCTGCCTGCCTCCCTGCCTGTCTGTCTGCCTGCCTCCCTGTCTGTCTGTCTGTCTGTCTGCCTGCCTCCCTGCCTGTCTGCCTGCCTCCCTGCCTGTCTGTCTGCCTGTCTGCCTGTCTGTCTGCCTGCCTCCCTGCCTGTCTGTCTGCCTCCCTGCCTGCCTGTCTGCCTGTCTGTCTGCCTCCCTGCCTGTCTGTCTGCCTGTCTCCCTGCCTGTCTGCCTGCCTCCCTGCCTGTCTGTCTGCCTCCCTGCCTGTCTGTCTGCCTGCCTCCCTGCCTGTCTGCCTGCCTCCCTGTCTGTCTGCCTGCCTCCCTCCCTGTCTGCCTGCCTCCCTGTCTGTCTGTCTGTCTGTCTGCCTCCCTCCCTGCCTGTCTGTCTGCCTGCCTCCCTGCCTGTCAATCGATCTTTCGAACCAAAGTCAGCCCATAGAGCATAGACTCAGATACTCTTTCCTTGTTTCTAAATTGTCTTTCCAGCAGTCTCAATACTTGCCAAGATCTTTTATCAAATCTCGCCATTTGTCTCTGTTCTGTGCCAACATCTCGATCTCATTGAGGAAGCCGATTCCTACTGCCTTTGCCTCCCTGATCAATGTTCTTCCCAGTGTTTCTCTGCGTCGGTAGATACAGATTGTCCGATACAAAAATTATTCCCGAAGTTGTGTTCGTGTACTCTGCTATAGTCATGAGTACACAGGCGTGAAAGAAAATGCACGCGATAGCAACTTTTTAGGTTGCATAGTTAGCCATGTGTTCTAGCGCAGGTTTCTAGTGTTAAGGTATTGAGTCGAGGTGTCAGAGTTTTTATTCTACTTCGGGCTGTTGGGAATTTCATTGGTCAATTAATATAAAGTTAAGGAATTTTATTGGGCAATTAATATAAAGTTAAGGAATTTTATTGGTCAATTAATATAAAGTTAAGGAATTTTATTGGTCAATTAATATAAAGTTAAGGAATTTTATTTATTGGGCAATTAATATAAAGTTAAGGATTTTATTGGGCAATTAATATAAAGTTAGGGAAATTGATTGGGCAATTAATATAAAGTTAAGGAATTTGATTGGGCAATTAATATAAAGTTAAGGAATTTGATTGGGCAATTAATATAAAGTTAAGGAATTTCATTGGGCAATTAATATAAAGTTAAGGAATTTGATTGGTCAATTAATATAAAGTTAAGGAATTTGATAGGGCAATTAATATAAAGTTAAGGAATTTGATTGGGCAATTAATATATAGTTAAGGAATTTCATAGGTCAATTAATATAAAGTTAAGGAATTTGATTGGGCAATTAATATATAGTTAAGGAATTTCATAGGTCAATAATATAAAGTTAAGGAATTTGATTGGACAATTAAGATAAATTTAAGGAATTTCATAGGTCAATTAATATAAAGTTAAGGAATTTGATTGTGAAATTAATATAAAGTTAAGGAATTTGATTGGGCAATTAATATAAAGTTAAGGAATTTCATTGGTCAATTAATATAAAGTTAAGGAATTTCATAGGTCAATTAATATAAATTTAAGGAATTTCATAGCTCAATTACTATAAAGTTAAGGAAATTGATTGGACAATTAATATAAAGTTAAGGAATTTCATTGGTCAATTAATATAAAGTTAAGGAATTTTATTGGTCAATTAATATAAAGTTAAGGAATTTTATTTATTGGGCAATTAATATAAAGTTAAGGAATTTTATTGGGCAATTAATATAAAGTTAAGTTATGTGATTGTGCAATTAATATAAGGTTAAAGAATTTGATTTGGCCATTTATATAAAATTAGTTCATTTTTATGGACATGTTCGAAGTGCAGTGATGATAACACACACATACTTTATATTAACTCTTGTACTATCACTCGACCTAACGTCTAACACTTATGAAACAAAGTACAAACATTGGGAAACAAGTAGAGTTATAGGAGGGTTAAGCCCTGCATATACCTATGACTATAGATTACATTATTTTTCTTTCCTTCCTCATCTGCCTTTCAGCGTTAAGGAGAGATATATTTTGCGGTCTTTTGCTCTTCTGTTCGCTTCTGCTGCTGTTATTTTACCTAGTGCTCCTAATATTCCATCGATCCATCTTTTTTCGTGGTCGACCAATGGGTCTGGTGTTCTCGCAACGTTTATTGAAGGCTTGTTGTGTTGTGTTTTGATCGCTCTGCCTTGTCACGTGGCCAAACCATTTTATTTGTTGTCTTTATATATTCTATGGCTGGGGCTATTCCTAGCTTTTTTTTCTCCGTTAATCATTTGTGATTTTATCTCTCAGGTTGTTTCCTGTCATTCGTCTGACACATTTCATTTCAGTTAATGTTATTTTTCTTATTGTTCTTGCATATAGTTTCGAGGTCTGGCATTGGTAGCACAACGTTGAGATGACGGTTGTATAGACCACAATAAGCTATTTAAAAATATAGGGTTTCAGGATTTACTGTACTGTATTTGCATCAAGCAAAAAGCATGGATTACATACGAATATCAAAAAGACTAAAACTATGATCATAAACAAAGATAATACTCAAAACCACAAGTGAATATCAAAGTTGAAGGAGTACACCTGTAGACAGTTCAGAACTACAACTACCTTGGACATACTATAACCAGTGATGGAAAAAGTACAACTGAAATAAAAAAGGGAATAAGAATGACAAAAAGTAATGTTAATGCCATGAATATATACTAATATGAAAACAAATAGCACGAGGGCTAAAACTAAGAACAACAAAATGTTATATCTTTCTCAACATTCCTGTATGGTGCAGAAACATGGACATTAGACAAGAAAACAAAAAAGAAAATTAAGGCCTTTGAAATGTGGATTTATAGAAGAATAGAAAGAACTGGATGGAAAGAAAAGAAATTAAGCGATGAAGTCTTAAAACAATTAAACATGAAAATAGATCTACTAAACACAATAAGAGCAAGAGAAATGAGATTTTGGGGCATGTTAAAAGGCACAACAACCTACTAAAAGTAATATTGGAAAGGAAAATACAAGGTAAAAGAGACTTAGGCAGATCAAGACTAATATGGACGAGTAACATCAAAAGATGGACAAATCAGCCTATGACAACCTGCACCAGCAAAGCTAGAGACAGAGCAGAATGGCGCTCCATGGTAGCCAACCTTCGATGCGGAGACGGCACTTAATAATGATTATTTGCATCAACGGCCTCAAAGCTCTGATATCGAACCGCCCAAAGGTTGTGACGTTTTCAGCATTGTGTGGTAAAAATTCAGGGGCCGTTGTGGGTAAAATAACGTCAGCCGTCTATAAGTCGCATAGCTCATGACGTCACAAGCACTGGCGTGTATTCAAGAACACCCTCCCTCAGTGGCAGGCCCAGAGATATCGGGGCGACCCTCAAATTACCCAGAGTCACGGTCAGTTCGGACGTAATTTAAAAGTAAACGAACAGGTGCGATCAAATCATCATCATCGAGTGCATCTCCGCAATGAAGGTTGGCTATAATAGAGTATAGCTAGTGAGAACATGGGAGACATTAGCTACCATGGAGCGCCATTCTGCTCTGTCTCTTACTTTGATGGTGCAGGTTCTCATAGGATGGTTGAAGATTTTGAAGACGTTGGGATGAAGATTTCAAAATGCATCACGTAGTATTATTTTATAATTTTAAATAAATTCTGCTATTCAATTTAATTTAATTCTTCGCAGAGAACCTTTTAAGCTTTCAGCATGCTTTGTCCTACTTTTTCATGTCTGACATAAACATTGTTAAAAAAAAAAAAAAAAAAAAAAAAGCCTCGGCACGCCAAGTGGTGTATAGGGAATATGGTTTAGGGACCATAGTTTTTACAGACCTTCTGCACATGGTTTTTGGGGTAATGTGGTCGGTAACACGCCCGTGCCGCTTTACTTTCCCAGAAAAAAAAAAATCCGGTACTCAGTTAAAGCTGGGTGAACATGGAAGCCGTCGATCAGAATCGAACGCGCCCTCTTCGTCCTTTGTAGTGCAGTTCACTAACCACTGAGCTATTGCGGCAACATAAATATTGTATTTAGTGTATTTATTTTCCAATTTCCTGTTGTAACTGATTAGAATATTTCCAGCACCGCAATGGGAGGAGGATCTTGGTCAGTTTTCGTTTGCCGACTCTGACGCAAGCAGTAGACTATGAGAGGTCATGGTTTTGAAATCATGTTTTATTTGTGTTATCATGTGTGTTGTGTTATCATGTGTGTTGTGTTATCATGTGTGTTGTGTTATCATGTGTGTTGTGTTATCATGTGTTATCATGTATTTTATGTTATCATGTATTCTGTTATCATGAATGGTGCATTATCACGTGTGTTGTGTTATCACGTGTGGTATGTTATCACATATAGTCTGTTACCATGTGTGTTGTGTTATCACGTGTGGTATGTTATCATGTGCGTTGTATTATCACATGTGTTATGTTATCACGTGTGGTATGTTATCACGTGTGGTATGTTATCACGGGTATAGTGTTATCACGTGTGTTGTGTTATCACGTGTGTTGCGTTATCATGTGTTTTGTGTTATCACGTGTGTTGTGTTAACATGTGTGTTGTGTTAACATGTGTGTTGTGTTATCACGTGTGTTGTGTTATCACGTGTGTTGTGTTATCATGTGTGTTGTGTTATCATGTGTATTTTGACATCATAACTTTTATCTGGCTTGTTGCATAAAGCTATGACATATCCTGATGTTTATGGTTCTGTTGTTTACCCAACTTTAGACTTCTAGAAAAAAGTAATACAGCGCTGAATCATACCGAGAAACAATAAAACACCGCTAGAACACAGCAATGAACATTAAAACACCGCTAGAACACAGCAATAAACAATAAAATACCGCTAGAACACAGCAATAAACAATAAAACACCGCTAGAACACAACAATAAACAATAAAACAGCGCTAGAACACAGCAATAAACAATAAAACACCGCTAGAACACAACAATAAACAATAAAACACCGCTAGAACACAGCAATAAACAATAAAACCCGCTAGAACACTACAATAAACAATAAAACACCGCTAGAACACAACAATAAACAATAAAACACCGCTAGAACACAACAATAAACAATAAAACACCGCTAGAACACAACAATAAACAATAAATCAGTGATAGAACACAACAATAAACAATAAATCAGTGATAGAACACAACAATAAACAATAAATCAGTGATAGAACACAACAATAAACAATAAATCAGTGATAGAACACAACAATAAACAATAAATCAGTGATAGAACACAACAATAAACAATAAATCAGTGATAGAACACAACAATAAACTATAAATCAGTGATAGAACACAACAATAAACAATAAATCAGTGATAGAGCATAGCAAGAACATGAATTATTGCTGGATCTCGGCAAAGAACAAACAATGAAAGAAAAGCTAGTGACAGAAATAAGAAATCAAAGCAACAGTACATAAAAGAACAACAGATCAGAGATAAATAGTAAATAAAAGAAACAACAGATCAGAGAAATAGTAAATAAACAAACAACAGATGGAAGAAACACCAGATGTGAATAGCAGATAAGAGAAACAACAAATCAATGAAACAACAGATATATGAATGGAACATTAATGATCAAATAAACAACAGATAAGAGAAACAACAAATCAACGAAACAACAGACATATGAATGGAACATTAATGATCAAATAAATAGCAGATAAGAGAAACAACAAATCAATGAAACAACAGACATATGAATGGAACATTAATGATCAAATAAATAGCAGATAAGAGAAACAACAAATCAATGAAACAACAGACATATGAAAGGAACATTAATGATCAAATAAACAACAGATAAGAGAAACAACAAATCAATGAAACAACAGACATATGAAAGGAACATTAATGATCAAATAAACAACAGATAAGAGAAACAACAAATCAATGAAACAACAGACAAATGAAAGGAACTTTAATGACCAAATAAACAACAGATAAGAGAAACAACAAATCAATGAAACAACAGACATATGAAAGGAATATTAATGATCTAATAAATAACAGATAAGAGAAACAACAAATCAATGAAACAACAGACATATGAAAGGAACATTAATGATCAAATAAACAACAGATAAGAGAAACAACAAATCAATGAAACAACAGATATATGAAAGGAACATTAATGATCAAATAAACAACAGATAAGAGAAACAACAAATCAATGAAACAACAGACATATGAAAGGAACATTAATGACCAAATAAACAACAGATAAGAGAAACAACAAATCAATGAAACAACCGACATATGAAAGGAACATTAATGATCTAATAAACAACAGATAAGAGAAACAACAAATCAATGAAACAACAGACATATGAAAGGAACATTAATGACCAAAAAAACAACAGATAAGAGAAACAACAAATCAATGAAACAACAGACATATGAATGGAACATTAATGACCAAATAAACAACAGATAAGAGAAACAACAAATCAATGAAACAACAGACATATGAAAGGAACATTAATGATCAAATAAACAACAGATAAGAGAAACAACAAATCAATGAAACAACAGACATATGAAAGGAACATTAATGATCTAATAAACAACAGATGAGAGAAACAAAGGATCAACCTGTTCGGACACGTAAAACAATCACCCTGAGATACCACTGCCCCCCCCCCCCCCCCCCAGATAAATCTATTGACATTCGCAACAAACACGGAGAGGGGAAAATACAATCAACGGATACTTCTACAGCAGACACGATGAATATCTGAAGGGAGATCCTACAAATAATCCTTCACTTAAATGAACTAACTCTCCATTTTCTAAACTCGACGCTGAAAGGCAAGTAAAAAAAAGAAGAAGTAAAGAGTCCCATCACGCCACATGCAGTTAATTGGGCGGGGGGGGGGGGAGAATATTGTGTCCATCATCATAATCATGTGCCATACCCGTTGGCGTAGGCGATCATGTCCTTCCACAACCTTCTGTCCACAGTACATCGTATCAGTTCTGTTTTCCATGCCATGACACCAAGCTATCCACAATTTTCTCTCTTTGTCGTTCGCGATCTCTCTTTCCTTTTATTTAGCCAGTTGTAACCAAGTAGTCCAAATTTCTCTTCTCATGATGTGCCCGAAAAATGTTGATTGTTTCTTTCTGATGTTTTTTAGGAGCTCCCTTTTTGTGTTGGTCCCTTCGAGACCTTCCTCATTGGTCTTTTTAGCTGTCCAGGGAACTTTCAACATTCTTCTAAGAAATCCCATCTCTGTGGCCTCTAATCGTGTTTTCATTTGTTTGTCTACTGTCCATGATTCGCTTCCATAGGTCAGAATTGGTTCTATATAGCATCGATGAACTCTCTTTCTCACTTCTATTAACATAGATTTGTTGCATACGATATTTTTCATTTTGCTGAAATGCTATTTTGGCCTGAGCTATTCTGCTTTTTATTTCTGTGGTGCATCTCCCATCTGATGTTATCACTGTGCCCAAGTATTTCAAATGCTGCACTTGTTTCAGATTTGTCTTGTTTATTTTTATGCTGCATGATGGCGTTGATTGTTTCTTCGATATAACCATTACTTCTGTTTTCTTACTATTCAGACTGAGACCTTTCTGTTGCTTTCTTTTACTATTATGTGTATCATTTCTTGTAGTTCATTCTCTGCCTCTGCTATTAAGACTGTCATCCGCATATCACAAAATATATATTTATGTTGTGACCGTTGACTTTAATTCCTTTTTTTTAAATCAAGAAAATACTATATGGTGAACTAATACACTGAAAGAGACAAATCGGCAGACTTAAAGTACGATATAGAGATATTTGTAAATCATCTCTGAATGACTTCTCCATCTGTGAAAATGACTGGGAACATCTGACAAGAGATCACACATCATGGAGAGCCTGTATAAAAATGACATAACATCATTTATGGCAAAACATGGCGGAGAAAAGACTCATGAAAAAAAAGATGGAAATCCCTGTGGATCAGTGGGCTGACTTGTTCATTCTGTGGCCGTGTGTGTTTGTCAAACATTGGTAGAATTAGCCACGAGAGAAGCTGTTTGACAATAAGAAAACCTAAAAAAATACACAATAGCCTCCACTAGACCGCCTGACAAGACGAAATGGGCCATATATTATAATTATTATTATTATTATTATTATTATTATTATTATTATTATTATTATTATTATTATTATATTATTATTATTATTATTATTATTATTATGCATCAATGGTCTCTTGGGAGCTACAATAGAGCAGTCTTGTTCTTCTTCTTCTTTCTTCTTCATTTACCTTTCAGCGTCGAGTGGAGATATAATTTGCGGACTTTTCCTCTTCTGTTCGCCTCTGCTGCTGTTATGTTTCCTAGTGCTTCTAATATTCCATCGATCCATCTTTTCGTGGTCGACCCTTGGGTCTGATGTTCTCGCAATGTTTGTTGAAGGCTCGGTGAGTTGTGTTTTGATCTTTCTGCCTTATTACGTGGCCAAAAGATTGTATCTGTTGTTTCTTTATATATTCTATGGCAGGAGCTATTCCTAGCTTTTTTTCCCCTCAGTTTCACATTCTGATCTTATCTCTCAGATTGTTTCCTGTCATTCGTCTAACACATTTCATCTCAGTAAAGGTTATTTTTCTTATTGTTCTTGTATCTAGGGTCCAGGACTGGCATTAGTAGCACAACGTTGGGATGAAGATTGTATAAAGTGCCCGTTTTGCCTGTAGATTTATTTCCTTGTTGGACAATAGAGCAGTGATTGCTGAATTAACCCACTGAGGACCCCAGATCAGGACACGATTTTTCCAGGCCTCCCCAGACGTAAATGTTATATTTTGCATGTGAAAGGAAGAGCGTTGCTCTGCTAGTGATTACATTCATCATCATCATTTACCCTGCCGATTGGCGTAGGCGATCATGTCCCTCCACAATCTTCTATCCACAGTGCATCGTATCAGTTCTGTTGTTGACTGTTTTCCATGCCATGACACCAAGCTATCCAGTATTTTCTCTCTTTGTCGTCCGCGATCTCTCTTTCCTTTTATTTTGCCAGTTGTAACCAAGCATTCCAACTTTCCTCTTCTCATGATGTGCCCAAAAAAATGTGATTACATTACCCTCAAAAATTCTGATCGTAAATTCCAAAGATATGGATACGATCACTATTTTCCTTTAATGCAAAAAACAAGACATTCATGAGTTAACTATTTTCAAAAAGTGCACTTTCTTGTCCCCTCTACCTTTTTCAGCTCCCTGTGGAGCATAGGTCTTCAACAAACACTTTCCAAGTCGTTCTGTTTTTTGCCATTCTTTTAAGATCATTCCATGTCTTCCCCATCATCTTCATCTCTGCTTCTATCTGTCTTCTCCAAGAATTCCTTGGTCTTCCTCTTTGTCTTTACCTCTGGAGATTCCAAAAAGGGCCTGTTTTGTAATACTCTCAATTGGCTTCCGTTGTGTGTGTCCTATCCAGCGCCATCATCTTCGCTGTATCTCTTTATCCACTGGTATTTGACTGGTACATTTCCATAATTCTATGTTAGTGATTTTGTCCTGCCATTTCCATCCTTTTACTCTGAGTAAACATCCATTAATGAAAGTATGTATCTTCATGATTGTCAATTTTGTTGTTCTCCATGTTTCACAGCCATATGATAGGACGGCCTTAACATTTGAGTTGAAAATTTTTATTTTAGCACTTGCTTGTGCCATATATTAAAGTGTCTTTTTTTAAAATTACTAATACAACAAATATATACAATTTTAAAATATATATTGTAGTGTCGGAAAACGAACCACTCTCTTAATTTATGCAACCATGTTGCTGTGAAGTGGCGGAAGTTGCAACTTCAAAACATCAAACACGGGAGTTGCAATACATCTGGGTTATAACTTAGTTGTGACTTATTAAATTAAAACCAGTTGTCGGGCTGGCCTACACTTGAGTGTGTGTTACTGGAATAATAAGGTTGCACGAGACATCAGTGACGTAGTCTGCACGAGACACCAGTGTCGTAGTCAGGGGGAGAAGGTGAAACGAGATGGGTTTGGGGGAATACTTGTAAAATGATAATTAATTATTTGGTTTAATCGTTGCCTTTTTTTTTTGTAACAATCCATTGGCCAATAATGTTAACGTCACATGTATGTTGACTCATGTGAGATGGTTGCACAAGATCGCAACATGGAGGTGTAACAGGGTAGGGAGTGCCTACCCATACAGCCCTATTAGAAGTCATTGAAGCGCGGCAATTGTTTGCTCACCCCTGGTCTTAGAGCCTGAAGATTAATCCGCGGGAATTTATGGAAGATAGATTGAACTGACCAATCAGTGTCACGTTCAGCTTAGCGGCTACCAATGGAATAATAGAAATAAAATAGTCCCAGACTGAGGAGAATTTTGAAAAGGTAGACGAGAGATAACATGACAATAGGACAACTGACAAGAAAATCACTGGAGTCTGTGGAGATGTGGTTTCGCAGAAGAATGTTGAGAGTACCATGGACAGCTTGGAAGAGTAATAAAAAGGTTCTGAGAGAGGTCAAAGCAAAAAGAGAGCTAATGTCCAGTGTTAGGAAGAAACAATCATAATGTTTTGGCCATGTAATGAGAAGAGAACATCTTGAATATATTGTATCAACTGGAGAGATTGGGGGACGAAGATATAGAAGGAAGCGGAGAGAAGGGATAACAGACAGCTTGGGAGAATGGCTTGGCAGAAGGTCAACAACAGAAATGATAAATAGCTGCCGAGATCGAAAGTTGTGGAGAGACGTGATCACCTACGCCACTAGGCCCGGTACTTGATGATGAGAAGAGAGAGGAGACGGACACTCTAGGACCGGCAGTCGACCTGGCAAGTCGATATGTACGACGAGACTTTTAAACACTGATAGAGACTCGCAGTATAGTTCTATTAGAACCTGGTCGTGACCATCCAGGAGACAAATAATAATCGGGCTGTCGCCCAGATCACTAGTTTAGAACCGAATTAATAGACGGCCACTTGACCAGACTGAGAGGTTCATATTAAAGTTGTTTGTATTCGATAACGAGAAATTCTTGTTTGACTTTGCCCACGTGTGTGCTGTCTGAAAGATTGAAGGTGGGTCTGTCCATGCCTGTCGGCGAGCAAGTCTGAGATATGGGAGATGCTGGTCAGCTTTGGAAGTCTCTTCCTATGATGTGTTTGCTGATAAATGAATGTATATGCTCTGTCACTGCTACATAGGGAGCAGTTTAAAAACACAAGGCATGAACAGAAACAAGTAAAAAGTAAAGTACCCCCGTCACGCCAAGTGGCGTATAGGAAATATGGTGTTTGTGACCATAAATTTTACAGACCTTCAGCACATGATTTTTAGGGTAATGTGGTCGGTATTACGCCCGTGCCGCCTCACTTTCCAGAAAAAAAATCCGGTACCCATTAAAGGTGAACTCGGAAGCCGTAGGTTGGGATCGAACCCTACCCCTTGAACTTTGTAGTCCAGTTCACTAACCACTGAGCTATCGCGGCTCCTTAAGGCATGAACAGAAGTAAAGAGTAAAGACAGTCCATCTGAGTAAACATAATAACAGTGAAGTAAAACCGAGTTTTGCATCCAATGTTTGCTGACGTGTGTGCCTTTTCAAAACCGGCCTGCATGGTCGTAGCATGCACTGCACAAGCAATGTAAAGTGTTTCTATATTACAAAATTTACTATACAAAAGGGACTAATATTTTATTTACAAAAAAACCAACAACAATAGTAACCTCATCTTTTCTGTATTTTGTTGCCTCTTTCATTTTTCTTTAACCGTTGGTAATTTATTTTTAAAAAATGTTTTGTGACGAGAATATATTACGTAGAATATATTACAATAATCAAGACAAGAAAGTGGACATATGCTGGCCATGTGGAGAGAAAACAAAACGATATAGTCTCAAAGAAAGTCCCCAAATGGTAAATAAATGATAACAGAAATCAGTGATAATTTTTAGTAACAAATACATTTGTATTAATTTATTGGTGACTAACTTTTTTCGTCTTCTTCTTTCCTTCCTCGTTTACCTATCAGTGTCGATAGGAGATATAATTTGCGGTCTTTTGTTCGCCTCAATTGCTGTTATGTTCCCTAGTGTTTCTAATATTCCATTATTTCCTTGTTGGACAAAAGTGCTGATACCTTATTTGACAGGTTTGTTTTTGTAACTTGAGTCTATTTCTGCTGTTTGTGAATCGTTGCTTGTCATTAGACAACTTAGGTATTTACATTCCTATGTGTTTTAGCTGTCTGACTTCTACAGTTATGTTGATGTTCTGTTTCTCATTTGCGATATTCATGACTTCTGTTTTGTTGATTTTCATGTTGTATTTTGTTCATGTGCTGTTGAGTTTATTAAAATGTTCTTTTAGGTGTTATATTTGTTCATGTATTAGTCCCTGATCGTCTGCAAACAGAAGCTCGTTAATCTCCTCTCTCTGTGACTAAACAAGTAAATATATTAATAAACACGCTTATAATTCAAAGGTTGATTTGCAGGCCTCGGTAACTTAGTTAGGTATCCACCCGACTGGGCTACCGACGTTCGGACAACCCTTGGTCGATTCCCGCTGGAAACAATGTGAGTTGTACTCGTGGTTGGAAAAATAATACCCCTGCGGTAGACCCGGCCGCTGGCAGAAATGGGTACCATTGTAGTACTCTGGGGAGATGAGGAATGCCGCCTCGCATCAAGAGTTTCAATGCTTGAAGCGACACTATACAGAAATCTTCGAACACCTGGATGGGCGGCCGAGCACATATGGGTGAAAACTCGCGTCCTAAGACGCCGATTCAAGTCTCGTACTTTACCTTTACTTTAGGTAGATAACAGCTTTCCTGTTACTCGTGTACGGTTCTGAAACTTACCCAGAACGATCCTCCCTCCCTCCTCCATGCCAGGTTACGCTCCTGCATGCCACGACATGTATCATTTACTTTCCCAGAACGATCACCCTCCCACCTCCATGCACGGTAACGCCCCTGCATGCCACGACATGTATCATTAATTTACTTACCCCAGACATAAACAAACAGACCTTACCTAACACCATTAAGAAGGTCATACAAAGCCATTAAATCGACATTCATTATTCTACCTTTCTTAATCCTTCTTGTTACGTGCAAAGACACGAAACCCATTTCTGTTAGTTCTCTATAACCGTATTATAGCTGGCTTTGGTTCTTTCATTAAACACAGGTGGAATTAATTGCATTCTTTCTTTACTATAAGTTCAACTTCTTTGTTTTTTATGCCACAAATATCTTGATGGGTGTTACTTTATATTTGTGGTTACGATCTCCGTGTTTCTGTTATTTCTTTGAGATTAAAACGTTTATCCCTTACCGACTTGTAGAGTCAGTCGTAAGTTAAGGGCTTAATTTGGGTGGTTGGTTGCGTTCGCCCGATGACTAAAGTATTCTAGATTATCGTGGTAGACTAGAATATTCCTCTTCATCATCCGTCCTCACAAAGACGTAGTGGACCTGTCTGCGTTGTGTTGTGGTTTGCAGTATAACTATTATATTTGCGCCTTTCGGCCCAACACATCCGACTTCAGCACGACATTTTGGAGTACAGGGTTGTCTTCCCTCTTCGATCCCTGCACGCTTGGCCAGACTAGACAGGTTAATCTGTCACTGGAGGCACCACGGAGAGGTGGAGCAGGGTCTGGATGGTTTTGGTTCACCGATCCTGGCGCAAGCCATCAGCTGTGGGTCGCTGACAACTTCCAGCTCTGGTGCTGGGAGGCGCGCCTTCGCTTCCAGGGCTTAATTTAAAAGCACGCTTATTGGTAGGCAGGAGATGGTTTCCCCACGTGTTAGATTGCTAGATGTCACATGATATAAGCTTGTCAAATCATTGGATAGCCATCACAGCTATCGTCCAACAAGGAAATGAGTCTAGAGGCAAAATGAGACACTCTACAATACAAAATCGTCATCTCAACGTTGTGTTACCAACGCCAGTCCTGGGTCCTAGATGCGAGAAGAATCAGAAAAATAACATCTACTGAGGTGAAATGTGTTAGACGAATGACAGGAAACAGTCTGAGAGATAATATCAGAAATGAAGAACTGAGAAAAGGGCTAGGAATAAATCTCCGGCACTGAATATATAAAGAAACAACATATGAAAAGGTTTGGCCACGTGACAAGGCAGAAAGATCAAAACACAACACAGCGAGCCCTCAATAAACGTTGCGAGAACACCAGACGCGAGGGTCGACCATGAAAAAGATGAATTGATGGTATATTAGAAACACTAGGAAACATAATCGCAGCAGAGTTGAACAGAAGAGCAAAAAAACCGCAAATTATATCTTCCCTCGACGCTGAAAGGCAAATGAGGAAGGGAAGTAGACGAAGATTATTTTCAATATTAACACACGTTGAAGGTTTTTTTGTGAGATTAATATTCTTTTATTTAGTATTGTCCTATCCAAAATAGTAAAACACTGAATACGAATACCTCAGAAAAATACTTCGTTATGTTATGGTTATGGAAGGCCCGGTATCACTGCAAACGAATTAAAATCCATAATTGCTCAACTGCAGTGCCAGTGGAATCATCAGAATTACTATCTAATCTCCCAAATAAAGAAAGGTAGTTGTAGTCCCCATCATAGCAATCTCAGCACACGCCAAAAGAAATAAGGCGCCACCGCACAGAAAGTGAACACATTTGTCTGTTCCATGTCATACGATATCATAATTCATCGTAAACAATCGGAATATTGAAACGCGACTAAAACGGATGAAACGCACAGCTCACGGTGTGCTTAACAAACTTAACTCAGTAGCTCCTACAACAAGCCGGATTACAGTTATGTATGGACTATATATACCAAATTAACCACAAACAAAGTATTACATCATGATCTACAATATCATAAGAAGTGTAAATAAAGCAATCATTTATTATTTTTATTACTCAGAGCTTAATAATAAAATGTAGTGATGGTGGCCGAGTGGTTAGACTGGTTGATTCTCTCTGCTGGATGCAGTTAGGGCCAAAATGTGTTATTTTTTCTTACATCTTAAATTATTCCAGTGTTGTCATTACATGACTTGCTTCTCCATCTATTTCATTAAGTGAGTCTAAGCCTGCTATCTTTGCGTCTCTTCTCAGTATTCTTCTCAAGGTGTCCTTTGAGGCCAGCCTATCGTTTTCTTATTATTTCTCCATTTTAGGGTTTGCTTTGTGACAGGTTATTATCTTCTTATTATATGGTATAAGAAAGACACCACCTCAGTGCAAAATAAAGACAAGTGGAAGAATATTAAAACCGGTAAATGAATTAAAATATTTGGAACTTTGTTAACCTCAGACGGAAGATGTACAAAAGAGGTGAGATGCAGAATGGCTCAGGCAAAAGCAGCTTTTTCAAAAAAATGAGGAAATACTATGCAATCCATTTTTGACAATAGAAACAAGAAAAAGAGTTCTTAAATGTTATGTAGAGCCAGTCTTAACATATGGATGCGAATCATGGACAATAGTACAACAAACAAGAAAATCACTGGAGTCTGTAGAAATGTGGTTTTACAGAAAAATGTTGAGAGTACCATGGACAGCTTATAAGAGTAATGAAGATGTTCTGAGAGAGGTCAAAGCAAAAAGAGAGCTAATTTCCAATATTAGGAAGAAACAATCATCATTTTTTGGCCATGTAATGAGAAGAGAACAACTTGAATATATTGTAACAACTTGAAAAATTGAGGGACGAAGAGATAGAGGGAAGCAAAGAGAAAAAATACCAGACAGCTTAAGAGAATGGCTTGGCAGAAGGTCAACAACAGAAATGATAAATAGCTGCCGTGATCGAAAGTTGTGGAGAGACATGATCACATACGCCAGCAAGCCCGGTGCTTGGTGATGATGATTATTATTACGTTGTTATTTTATTTAAGGCCACTAATTTTTTAATTTTCCTTAAGCGCCACTTGGCGTAACGGGGCATTTTACTTTTTTTTTTTTCACTTACCTTTAGTTTAAAAAACAGAATTCAGTCAGTTTATTCGTGGAGTCACATCACACTCAACCAGAATCTATAAATGTTCACTCTAAACTTTCCTAATAGGTATTCCGAATCAAGAACAGCTGTTGACTAAAATATTTTCTGCGCTAGAACTTACCGGTCATGGCGTTTTATATTTTCCAGTTACGTTTGGACTGAACCAGATAGAATAACTTGTAAACACGACGTGTGAGCTATTCCCGTGTCGATTCGTCACAGGCATAGGTGTTACCGTCGTGGGGGTTCATGAGGGCAAAAAATGGGTTATCTCATTCTTATGAATGGGCGTCTCTTTATTTTATTAATCATTATCATTATAATCAAAATATAAGAAAACGGAAGTAATGGTCATATTGAAGAAACAATCATCACCAGCTTGCAGCATAAAAATAAACAGGACAAATCTGAAACAAGATAAAAAGTAGAATAGTGCAGGCCGAAATAGCATTTCAGCAAAATGACAAATATTTTATGCAACAAGTCTATGTCAATAGAAATGAGAAATAGAGTTCATCGGCGCTATATAGAACCAATTCTGACCTATAGAAGCGAATCATGGACAGTAGACAAACAAATGAAAAGACGATTAGAGGCCACAGAGATGGGATTTCTCAGAAGAATGTTGAAAGTTCCCTCGATAGCTAAAAAGACCAATGAGGAAGTTCTCAAAGAGGCCAACACAAAAAGGGAGCTCCTAAAAAACATCAGAAAGAAGCAATCAACATTTTTCGGGCACACCATGAGAAGAGGAAAGTTGGAATACTTGGTTACAACTGGCAAAATAAAAGGAAAGAGAGATCGCGGACGACAAAGAAAGAAAACACTGGATAGCTTGGTGTCATGACATGGAAAACAGTCAACAACAGAACTGATACGATGCACTGTGGATAGAAGATTGTGGAAGGACATGATCGCCAACGCCAACCGGTGCGGCACATGATGATGATGAGTCTCTAGGGGCTTCGTCAGAGGTAAAAGCTGGCGAACGAAAAAAAAAACAGGAGGTTTGAGAGCCAGATTATTTTTCTTGGTCTGTGCATCAGTAGACGAAGCGTCCACCGAAGCTGATAATTAAAAACAAAGTATATAGCTTGGACACACTATAACCAGTGATGGAAAATGTACATCTGAAATAAATAAAAGAATAGGTATGGCAAAAAATAATTTCAATGCCATGAAAAATGTACTAACATCAAAACAAATAACAACAGTGCTAAAACTAAGAATAGCAAAATGTTACATCTTCTCATATTCCTGTATGGTGCAGAAACATGGACATTAGATCAGAAAACAGAACAGAAAATTGAGGCCTTTGAAATGTGGATTTACAGAAGAATAGGTAGAATTGGATGGAAGGAAAGGAAAACAAACGATGAAGTTTTAGGACGACTAAGGGTGAAAAAAGAACTACTAAACACAATTAGAGCAAGACAAATGAAATTTGTTGGTCATGTTAAAAGACACAACAGTCTTATAAAAGTAATATTAGAGAGGAAAATACAAGGTAAAAGAGGCAGAGGCAGACCAAGACTAACATGGATGAGTAACATCAAAAGATGGGCAAGTCAGCCTATGACAATCTGCACCATCAAAGCAAGAGACAGAGTGGAATGGCGCTCCATGGTAGCCAACCTTCGATGCGGAGAAGGCACCCAATGATGATGATGATGATAGCTGGTCATCCCGCCTACTTAACAGAGTTAATTCAGAAGCTGACCACGCTCTGGACCACAGGGAAGTCACCTTTTTATTATATTTTATTAACCTTTTTTACATTAACCTTTTTATGTTATTTCCTTTCTTGAGTATCCAGCATTTTATCGCCATGTAGTTAGATTTGTGTACATATCCTTATATATTTTTTGTGTTGTTGTTTGTTGTTCCTGCTGAAGGCTACTTGGCCGAAGCGTTGACTTTTGTTTTGTTGATTACCGCGTGAAGCTTTTATCACTTTTCCTATTTTTTTTTTAATTGACATTATCATCAGCTTTACAGCAGCTTCGCATATTTTTGCATCTTGGTACATCTTGATGCCTTTACTCCTTTACTTCTTTACTTCCTTACCAAGTTTACTCCTTTACTCTTTTACGCCTTTACTCTTTTACTCCTTTACACCTTTACTCTTTTACGCCTTTACTCTTTTACTCCTTTACGCCTTTACTCCTTTACTTCTTTACTCCTTTACTTCTTTACTCCTTTACGTCTTTACTCCTTTGCTCCTTTATTTCTTTACTGCTTTACGCCTTTACTCTTTTACTCCTTTACTCCTTTACTCTATTACTCCTTTACTCCTTTACTCCTTTACTTCTTTACTCCTTTACTCCTTTACGCCTTTACTCCTTTACGCCTTTACTCTTTTACTCCTTTACTTTTTTACTCCTTTACTCATGTACTCCTTTACTTCTTTACTCCTTTACTCCTTTACTCCTTTACTCTTTTACTCCTTTACTCCTGTACTCCTTTACTCCTTCCACAGAAACCCTTATATTCAAAATCAATGAATTCAAAACCAAAATTCCAGTTTGACATCAATAATTGTCTTGTTACAAATGATAAAGTATTTCGCTAAAGTGCAAGTATTATTTATATATTTCTAAATCACGTCATGTCTTCTTCTTTTACCTTTCAGCTCCCTGTGGAGCATAGGTCTTCAACAAATACTTTCAGCTACCTGTGGAGCATAGGTATTCAACAAACACTTTCAGCTCCCTGTGGAGCATAGGTCTTCAACAAACACTTTCAGCTCCCTGTGGAGCATAGGTCTTCAACAAACACTTTCAGCTCGCTGGGGAGCATAGGTTTTCAACAAACATTTTCAGCTCCCTGTGGAGCATAGGTCTTCAACAAACACTTTCCAAGTCGTTCTGTTTTTTGCCATTCTTTTAAGGTCATTCTATGTCTTCCCCATCATCTTCATCTCTGCTTCTATCTGTCTTCTCCAAGAATTTCTTGGGTTCCTCTATGCTTTTCCATAAGGATTCCAAAAAAAAGGCCTGTTGTGTAATACTCTGTTGGCTTCCGCAGTGTGTGTCCTATCCAGTGCCATCGTCTTCACTGTATCTCTTTATCCACTGGTATTTGACTGGTACATTTCCATAATTCTATGTCAGTGATTCTGTCCTGCCATTTCCATCCTTTTATTCTGCATAAGCATCCATTTATGAAGGTCTGTATCTTCATGATTGTCAATTTTCTTGTTCTCATGTTTCACAGCCATATAATAGGACTCACCGTCACGCCAAGTGGCGTATTGAGAATATGGTGTTAGTGACCCTATATTTATAGACTTTCGGCAAATTATTTTTGTGGGTAATGTGGTCGGTATTACGCCCGTGTCGCTTTACTTTCTCATTAAAAAAAAACCGGTACCCGTATAAGTCTGGGTGAACCCGGAAGCCGTCAATCACGATCGAACCCGATCTCTTGTACCTTGTACTCCAGTTCACTAACCATCGAGCTACCGCCACTCCCCATCTTGTCCTGGACTTGGCTACAATTCTGCCCTCAGTCAAACTTAAGTTGGCCACCACTGACTTAAACGCTCCCGGGGTCCACCCAGCGTCTTAACATAAAAAATCTAAAGTACCCTCGTCTCGCCAAATGGCGGCGTATCGGGAATATGGTGTTAGTGACCATAAATGTTACAGACCTTCGGGACATGATTTTTGGGGTAATGTGGTCGGTATACGCCCGTGCCGCTTTACTTTCCCAGAAAAAAAAAACCCGGTACCCATTTGAGGCTGGGTGAACCCGGAAGCCGTTGGTTGGGATCGAACCCTATCCCTTGTGCTTTGTAGTCCAGTTCAATAACCACTGAGCTATCGCGGCTCCCTAGAGTCTTAACATGCGTACTGGAGATTACCGAACAGCAGTTACTGTGGAAATATCCTTATCTTTTACCGTGGGAAGCGTGTCAGAGTCAGGTACAAATTCATGCTTGTTTTGATAGATTATTGTGAGTGCTTTAGCTTTGAATAAATCAGGTACCTAGTAAAAGTAAAGTTAAGAGCCCCGTCACGCCAAGTGGCGTATATGGAATAAGGTTGTAGTGACAATAACTTTTAAAGACCTTCAGCACATGATTTTTGGGGTAATGTGGTCGGTATTACGCCCGTGCCGGTTTACTTCCCCCATTAGAAAATCCGGTACCCACTTACGGCTGGGTGAACCTGGAAGCCGAAGTACCTGATGGTTTGAAAACGTGCGGCCGTCAGTTCTGTTATTTTAACCACAATCTCTCAGACACACTGTAATAACAAGTGATGGAAATGTAAAACTGAAATAAGCAAAAGAATAGGAATAGTAAAAAGTAATTTTAATTCCATGAAAAAGATACTAACATCAAAACAAATAACACCAGGGCTAAAATAATAATAGCAAAATGTTATATATTCTCAACATTCATATATGGTTCAGAAACATGGACATTAGACAAGAAAACAGAACAGAGAATTGAAGCCTTTGGAATGTGGATAAATAGAAGAATAAGTAGATTTGGATGGAAGGAAAATAAAACAAACGATTAAGTCTTAAAACCATTAAAAATGAAAAGAGAACTACTAAACACAATTCAAAACAAGACAAATATAATTTATGGGGCATGTTAAAAATCACAACAGCCTAATAAAAGTAATATTTGAAGGGAAAATACAAGATAAAAGAGGCAGAGGCTTACCAAGACTAATATAACATCAGAAGGTGTACAAGTCAGCCTATGATAACCTGCACCATCAAAGCAAGAGACAGAGTGGAATGGCGATCCATGGTAGCCAACCTTCGATGCGGAGACAGCACTTAATTATGATGATGATGATGATGATGTCAAACAGGACAAAAGTACATTTGACAACGGCCCATAATAATCTATATTAGATGTGAACTCTATACCGGACATTTTGAGTGAAGTTTATCGTCAGGAAACTAGGTCAGCCGGAAGTCAGCTGACACTGAATTGTTCCTTCACCGAATGACGTCTATATTACAGGTTATAAGTAGTCTCAATTAATTAAGTCACAGTTTTGAAGATAAGATTTGCAAATACTTCTCGACTATCTTAGACGACCGTGTATAACATTCGTGCTTTTTTATAAATTAGTAAAATAATAGGTAAGTATTTGATATTTGCTGTACCTGTTTGGGAATATATATTTTAAAAATATGGGGGTCACGAACAAAGGACAGGAGGTAGGGTTCGACGATTTCCAAGGTAATTGGACCGGCTATGGGCCGGCTACGGCTCGAAAGGTCAATAGATAGATAGATAGATAGATAGATAGATATATAATACATACTCATCAAGCTCAGTGGTTAGTGAACTGGACTACAAAGGACAAGAGGTAGGGTTCGATCCCAACCGACGGCATCCAGGTTCACCCAACCTTTAATGGGTACCGGATTTTTTTTCTGGGAAATTAAAGCGGCACGGGCGTAATACCGACCACATTACCGTAGAAATCACGTGACGAAGGTCTGTAAAAATTATAGTCAATGACACCATATTCCCTTTAAGCCATTTGAAGTGACGGGGCTCTTTACTTTTTTTTTTTCTTTTTTTTTTTTTTTTTTTTTTTTTTTTTTTTTGGGGGGGGGGGGGGAGGTCATAAGGTTCGGTATACTTATTCACGTTTTCTGGAGAATGTCATATTTGTTGTTTCTGTCCCATTGTAGGGTTCTGTTAAGGAAAAAAAAAAAAGAGAGAGAGAGAGAGAGAGAGAGAGAGAGAGAGAGAGAGAGAGAGAGAGAAACAACATGAGGGGATATGTGAACGAAAGATAAGAAAAGAGATGAATCGAGAGAAAATTAGAGGGTACCGGAGGGAAAGATAAGATAAGAGATGAAGAGAGAGAGAGAGAGAGAGAGAGAGAGAGAGAAAGAAAGGATATCTGAGAGAAAGATAAGTAAACAGATTAAAGTTGAGAGAGAGAGAGAGAGAGAGAAAGAAAGGATATCTGAGAGAAAGATAAGTAAACAGATTAAAGTTGAGAGAGAAAGAGAGAGAGAAAATGATGATATCTGAGAGAAAGATAAGTTAACAGAATAACATGAGATCTGATGTCTAGACTTGACCCTACCCTGATCTCTGTGTAGTGAGATCTGATGTCTAGACTTGACCCTCCGCTGGTTTCTGTGTAGTGAGATCTGATGTCTAGACTTGACCCTCCGCTGGTCTCTGTGTAATGAGATCCGATGTCTAGACTTGACCCTTCGCTGGTCTCCGGGTAGTGAGATCTGATGTCCTGATGGCCCACCCCTGGTCTCTGGATAGTTAGATCCGGTGTCTAACCAGCACGGATAATAGCATAAAACAAGAGGTACCGTGTGCAGTCGCGCACGTTAAAGAATCATATTACAATTAAAAGTCGACAAGATCAGGTCAAAATAAAGAGGGAAAAAATTATTGCTCAAATCTACCTATGCTTAAGATGGATATGTCTGGCCAGAAGAAATGGATATGGCAACTTCGTCGTATAGTTGCGACACGAATTAAAATCCATAATTGCTCAACCGCCAATGCTAGTGGGATCACCCCCCCCCCCTCTCTCTCTCTCTCTCTCTCTCTGCGATCAGGGCTCAATCAGAGTAGGATTCCAGACTCTCACATGAAGTCAGCTGTCAGGTTAAGTGTGTTGATCGCCCCACAGACGGAACACCACAATTAGAGTCTGCCAGATCAACTCTGATTGAACACCCGTAAAAAACGTTGCACTGTGTTCTGCGCCAGTGGCCCAGTGCATCCGATTTCAGCCAGCATTTTATTCAGGTTTGCTTTCCTTAGCCTTTGATTGTCCCCAATCTTCCTGCAAGGCAGCAGATTGTCTTTTCTGTAGGGGGATTCTGCCCTTAGATGGTCTGCCCTCCCAGGTTTACGAGCACCCTCTGCCCGAGTTACTAGAGGTGACTAACACATACATGCACACACAAAGATATGAGATGTGAAAAACACAGACATGTACACAGTGATACGAGACATGACTAACACTACACACACACATCAAGATAAATGACACATGACTAACATAGACATGCACATAAAGATATGAGATATGACTGACATAGACATGCACACACAAAGATATGACACATACCTAACATAGACATACACACAAAGATATAAGATATGACTAACATAGACATGCACATAAAGATATGAGATATGACTGACATAGACATGCACACACAAAGATATGACACATACCTAACATAGACATACACATAAAGATATAAGATATGACTAACATAGACATGCACATAAAGATATGAGATGTGACTAACATAGACATGCACATAAAGATATGAGATGTGACTAACATAGACATGCACATAAAGATATGAGATGTGACTAACATAGACATGCACATAAAGATATGAGATGTGACTAACACAGACATGTACACAGTGATACGAGACATGACTAACACCTACACACATCAAGATAAATGACACATGACTAACATAGACATGCACATAAAGATATGAGATATGACTGACATAGACATGCACACACAAAGATATGACACATACCTAACATAGACATACACACAAAGATATAAGATATGACTAACATAGACATGCACATAAAGATATGAGATATGACTGACATAGACATGCACACACAAAGATATGACACATACCTAACATAGACATACACACAAAGATATAAGATATGACTAACATAGACATGCACATAAAGATATGAGATGTGACTAACATAGACATGCACATAAAGATATGAGATGTGACTAACATAGACATGCACATAAAGATATGAGATGTGACTAACATAGACATGCACATAAAGATATGAGATGTGACTAACATAGACATGCACATAAAGATATGAGATGTGACTAACATAGACATGCACACAAAGATATGAGATGTGACTAACATAGACATGCACATAAAGATATGAGATGTGACTAACATAGACATGCACATAAAGATATGAGATGTGACTAACATAGACATGCACATAAAGATATGAGATGTGACTAACATAGACATGCACATAAAGATATGAGATGTGACTAACATAGAAATAACATCTCATCTCACTGAACGATCCAACGGTTTGGATCTAATCATTTACTAAGAAGTAAAAAGAAGATAATGCGGTTTCTTGACAAGAAGAAGAGAAAGTACATATTTGTCCGGTTTCAGAGTCCTTAATTCTGACCCCATTCCGGTCTACTGTACGACTATTCGCATTTTTACAAATTTGCATCTTTATCTAATTTTAGATTTTATATTTTAGACTATATTTGGATCTAAAATCTAGAGCCTCCAGGGCAGAGTTTTCCATCTATTCCCTTGACACGGTCTTATTTTTCTAAACAAAACAAGGCCTATCAGGTTACGACTCCCGTTCATGATAACAGTAACATGTGATCCCATTTATTATAAACATAGTACCCTGCGAACCCTCCATTTATAATAACAAATTAAACCGAGGCCCCCTTTTTACGATAACTAATAAAACTGTGACGATAATAATAACCATGAAATCTGTACAGGGAGCCGCTATGGCTCAGTGGTTAGTGAACTGGACTACAAAGGACAAGGGGGTAGGGTTCGATCCCAACCGACGGTTTCCGGGTTCACCAAGCTTTAAATGGGTACCGGAATTTTTTTTTTTCTGGGAAAGTGAAGCGGCACGGGCGTAATACCGACCACATTACCCCAAAAATCATGCGCTGAAGGTCTGTAAAATTTATGGTCACTAACACCATATTCCCTATACGCCACTTGGCGTGATGGGGGTACTTTACTTTTCTTTTCTTATGCAATCTGCAGCAATGTTTCTGTAATCGTCATTATTTGTGTTTCTTCTTTCTTTCATGTCCCAGAGGAGCATAGATCTTCAGCAAATACTTTCTATTCCATGAGGAGCATAGATCTTCAGCAAACACTTTCTATTCCATGAGGAGCATAGATCTTCAGCAAATACTTTCTATTCCATGAGGAGCATAGATCTTCAGCAAATACTTTCTATTCCACGAGGAGCATAGATCTTCAGCAAATACTTTTTATTCCCTGAGGAGCATAGATCTTCAGCAAATACTTTCTATTCTCTGAAGAGCATAGATCTTCAGCAAATACTTTCTATTCCCTGAGGAGCATAGATTTTCAGCAAATACTTTCTATTCCCTGAGGAGCATAGGTCTGCATCAAATACTTTCTATTCCCTGTAGAGCAAAGGTCTGCATCAAATACTTTCTATTCCCTGAGGAGCATAGATTTTCAGCAAATACTTTCTATTCCCTGAGGAGCATAGGTCTGCATCAAATACTTTATATTCCCTGTGGAGCAAAGGTCTTCAGCAAATACTTTCTATAGAAATGTTTTACTTTGAGGTGATAGGAATGTTTCACTATGAAATGATAGAAATGTTTCACTTTCAGGTGATAGGAATGTTTCACTATGAAATGATAGAAATGTTTCACTTTCAGGTGATAGGAATGTTTCACTAAAGTTTTACTGCATACAACCTCATGTTGTAGTAGAACATCTATTGAGTTAAAATGTTGCATGGTATCAGATCAGATCTATCATGGCTGAGGCTGTCAGAGCTGGCTCATGTCATAATAAATAGTATGATAGAAAAAAGCAGTCGTGCTTTGAATGTATACCGTTGTGCAGAGACATGATCACCTACATCAGTAGACTTGATTCTTGATGATGATGATGATGTTGATGGTGATATATGTAAAGAGAGTAAAGAGCCCCCGTCCCGCCTAGTGGCGTATGGGGAATATGATGTTAGTGACCATATATTGTACAGACCTTCAGCATATGATTTTGGGGTAATGTGGACTGTATTACGCCCGTGCTGCTTTACTTTCCCAGAAAAAATCCGGTACCCATTTAAAGCTGGGTGAACCCGGAGGCCGTCGGTTGGGATCGAACCCTACCTCTTGTCCTTTGTAGTCCAGTTCACTAACCACTGAGCTATCGCGGCTCCCATGATGATGATATAATGTATGAAATGTTTCTTCCTTTCTTGATTGTCTAAATGAGATGTACAAATATATAGTGATGACTGTTGTAGTAATTTCAAGTAAACGCTCTCTCATTTTCTTTTCCTCCGTCTCTCACTCTAGGTATAGTGTAGTAAAGAGGTCAACGCAAAAAGGGAGCTAATCTCTAATATTAGGAAGAAACAATCATAATTGTTGGGTATGTAATGAGAAGGGAACAGCCGGGATATATCGTGACAACCGGGAAAATTTCAGGGACGAAGTGATAGAGGGATGCAAAGAGAAAAGATAGCAGACAGCATAAGAGAATGGCTTGGCAGAAGGTCAACAACAGAAATGATAAATAACTATCGAGATCGAAAGTTGTGGAGAGACATGATCACCTATGCCAGCAGGCCTGTTGATGAAGAAGTATTGAGATTATTTGATTTTCAATCATATTAGCCATAATGAGGTCTACGATCTTCTCCATATTGAGTCGACAACAAATATTTGATAGAATGTGTCCATACGATGCTACATTTGTCAAACATAGACAGCTCTTGAAAGCCACACTCCTAGAATCTGTTTGTGAAACCATAATATATCATCATCATCATCATCATGTGCCGTACCGGTGGCGTTGGCGATCGTGTCCTTCCAAAATCTTCTATCCACAGTGCATCGTATGAGTTCTGTTGTTGACTGTTTTCCATGTCATGACACCAAGCTATCCAGTATTTTCTCTCTTTGCCGTCCGCGATCTCTCATTCCTTTTATTTTGTCAGTTGTAACCAAGTATCCTAGCTTTCCTCTTCTCATGATGTGCCCAAAAAATGTTGATTGCATCTTTCTGATGTTTTTTCAGAGCTCCCTTTTTGTGTTGGCCTCTTCGAGAACTCCTCATTGGTCTTTTTTAGCTGTCCAGGGAACTTTCAACATTCTTCTGAGAAATCACATCTCTGTGCCTCTAATCGTCTTTTCATTTGTTTGTCTATTGTCCATGATTCGCTTCCATAGGTCACAATTGGTTCTATATAGCATCGACGAACTCTCTTTCTCATTTCTACTGACATAGATTTGTTGCATAAGGTATTTTCATTTTCTGAAATGCTATTTAGCCCTGAGCTATTCTGATTTTTATTTGTGTGTTGCATCTTCCATCTGATGTTATCACTTTGCCCAAGTATTTGAAAAATTGCACATTTTTCAGATTTGTCTTGTTTATTTTTATACTGTATGATGGTGATGATTGTTCCATAATATATATATATATATATAATTTTTTTTTGCGTTCGCCAGCTTTTACCTCTGATGAAGTCCACAGAGACTAGGAGCTGAATTTGCGTGCTAATCCATTTTTCCCTGGCAGCCGTTGCACAGGGGTCCCTCGCCGCACAGGCAGATAACTCCGACTTCTCGGAGATACTCATATTTTTTTCCACCCATGAGTAATTGACGTTTCAAGCCGAGCCTCGCTGCTGAGACGAGGGGTGGTTGCCGCAGAGAGAAATTATAAATAAAAATCCCAACTGGTGCAGCCTGGATTTAAACCCACGACCTCTCTTTTTTGAGGTGTCTTGCCTCAAGACCAACCAGTCCACCAAACCAATATATAAACCTAGCTAACACTTCATGTTTCTGGAAAAGAATTTTTCTAACAGAGTTGTTGCCGCTTCTAGTCATGGAATGTCGAGACCAGAAGGTTTTAATAAGAGTGTTATCTTATATAGAAAAAGCCTCACAGACTAAATCAACGGTTTTCATCTTTTATTACGTTCCTTACATTAAAGAGGGCGCTGAAATCATGACTAAATGTGAAGTATAGAAATGTAAAAGAAATGATGTAAACAAAATTTGAAGTGATGAAGTTAGACCTTGAAAACTTTGAGAAAAATGGTGGATGTTACACCAGCTATTGAATATATGATAATAGTATGACAATTTACAAAGGACCCAACCGAAGGCTTCCGGTTCACCCAGCCTTTAATGGGTACCTAATTTTTTTCGGGAACGTGAAGCGGCACGGGCGTAATACCGACCACATTACCCTAAAAATCATGTGCTGATGGTCTGTAAAATTTATGGTCACTAACACCATATTCCCTATACGCCACTTAGCGTGACGGGGGTACTTAATTTTTTTTTATTTTTTTTTTTTTAATGCTGGATGCGGTGGACTGGTTGGTCTCGAGGCAAGACGCTGGCCTGGAGACAGATAAGTTGTGGGTTCAAATCCCGGCTGCACCAGTTGGGATTTGTATTTATAATTTCTCTCTGCGGTAACCACCCCTGGTCTCAGCAGCGAGGCTCGCTTGAAACGTCAGTTACTCATCGACGAAAACATATGAGTACTTCCGAAGACGGAGTTATCCACCCATGCGGCGAGGGACTCGTGTGCACACGGCTGCCAGGGAACAATGGATTAACACGCAACATTCAGTTCCTAGTCTCTAGGGACTTCGTTAGAGACCATAGCTGGTGAACGAAAAAAAAATGCTGGATCCTGTTTTGATGAACAGCTTCTCTCGTGACTCAATCTGCCAATATTGGATAGACAGATTTGTCAACAGAATGAATAAGATGTATTTCAGCGGCAGACGGTGAGTTCGAAACCTGAGGCGGCTAGGACGTAATAAGTGGCCGCATTATATGTATAATTAAAAACAAATGCAATACACAGACAAGGGACGAACTTACAAGATATGGTGACAGCATTACACAAAGAGGAACACAAGAAAATACTAATGTGCCCTACCGCAGCATTGCATTTATTTGCCTAGGCCGAAACGTTGGTATTTTGTTGTGTTCCCTTTTTGTAAAGCTGTCACAATTGAGTTATTGAGTTATTTGCGGGTCATCATCATTGCACTCCGAACATGTCCATAGGTGCTCAGATCCCCTCCTCAGCAATTCCCTCAGTGTCCAGCGACTGACAACTCCAGTTCTATGTTGGTTGATAAGTCTTCTTACACGACCACTAAGTTTCTCATTTCTGGCTGTGCCCATCAAAACTCCCATTTCCATCATCCGAAGAAGTGACGTGGATCTGTGTTTGTCGAAGTCATGTGTCCTTCCCACATCTCGGAGGGCATTGATGATGTCCGCCCAATCCATTGGTTGCCCGTCCTCAACGACAGCGCAGCTAGCCAACCTGTCCGCTCTTTCATTTCCCCGTACTCCCGAATGTCCAAGGACGTAGTCAAAGGTGACATTACGTAATTTTTTGACTTCTGCAATGACTCTACCCTACGTATAGAGCCCGCCTCGACTTTTTTTATCATGCTCATCGAATCACTCAGTATACATGCATGGGTGTAGTCATGTGACTCTAACCATTTGAATGACTTGGTCACTGCCATCACCTCCATTGTCATACTACTCGTGGTCATGACGTATGCACCACTGTCTTCTTTGACTATTCTGCCTGCCGAGCGTGCTGTAAATGCTCATGCACTTCTTTGGTGTCGTATTACAGATCCGTCTGTATAGATGACTGCATCTTCTCATCGGTGTTATCGCAGATGAGACCGTTGACCTCCGCATTAACCACGACCGAGTTCTGTTCCCTAATTTTCTTGTCGAGTGTGACAATACACCAGAAAGTCCCTTTGAATGACGTAGGCACCGGTATCCACTCCTCGCCAACGCTGATATTGGCAAGCCCACAGACCTGTTTGATGACATCTTCTGCTTGGCCCACCCATGAAGCTGTCACAATTTCTTGTATGAGTGTGTGTTACACCCCACTACTGGCTCCTTCCTACCAGCTTTACCACAGCACTGCAATTATTTACCCGTTCCCTACTGACATACTGACAAACTTACATATAGTATTGACATAATATTGAATTGATTCTCGAGCAGTAAATTCACTCGTCGAGTTCTCCTACTTTGCAAATGGTTTATAACATAGTCATCGATCATCATCATCATCATCAAGTACCGGGCCTACTGGTGTAGGTGATCATGTCTCTCCACAACTTTCGATCTCGACAATTATTTATCATTTCTGTTGTTGACTTCTGCCAAGCCATGCTCTTAAGCTGTCTGGTATCTTTTGTCTTTGCTTCCCTCTATCTTTTCGTCCCTCAGTTTTCCCAGTTGTTACATTATATTCCAACTGTTCTCTTCTCATTACATGACCAAAAAATGATGAGTTTCTTCCTAATATTGGAAATTAGCTCTCTTTTTGCTTTGGCCATTTTCAGAACGTTTTGATTACTCTTCTTAGCTGTCTATGGTATCTCAACATTCTTCTGTAAAACCACATTTCTACATCCTCCAGGGATTTTCTTGTCTGTTATACTATTGTCCATGATTCACATCCATATGTTAAGACTGGCTCTACATAACATTTAAGAACTCTTTTCTTGTTTCTATTGTCAAAAATGGATTGCATAGTATTTTCCTCATTTTTTGGAAAGCTGCTTTGCCTGAGCCATTCTGGATCTCACCTCTGTTGTACATCTTGCGCCTTAGATACGTCTATAATAAGTTGCTCAATCCTGACCACACACCCTCTTTTGTGATTAAAAGCAAACAAGACCAACGAAATAGGTGTACTAATAGATATTACTGTTGGTTACTTCGTTGTACTGCTAGTTAGCCATTTAACTATTTCATTTGAATTTGTGTTGATCGACCACGTAAATTAAATATTCTGCTCCTACATTTTTCCGTTTGAGGTAATGGCAAATTTGAATAGGTCTTACTTCTTCTTCTACCTTTTTAGCTTCCTGTGGAGCATAGGTCTTCAACAAACACTTTCCAAGTCGTTCTGTTTTTTGCCATTCTTTTAAGATCATTCCATGTCTTCCCCATCATCTTCATCTCTGCTTCTATCTGTCTTTTCCAAGAATTCCTTGGTCTTCCTCTTTGTCTTTTCCTCTGAGGATTTCAAAAAAGGGCCTGTTGTGTAATACTCTCAGTTGGCTTCCGTAGTGTGTGTCCTATCCAGCGCCATCGTCTTCGCTGTATCTCTTTATCCACGGGTGTTTGACTGGTACATTTGATTTTTTTTTCGGCTTATTTTTTTACAGTATGGGATAGCCAGTCTCATGACCAACCCTCCTTTCTCGCCTCTTACAAACACGCCAGGTAGGGTACAGCGCCACTCTTCTTTACTCCCCTTTCGGGCCCCGGCAGCGCACGGTTTTACGTGCTGCAAGATAATTCTCCAAACGTCATTTGGTTATGAAAAGGAAATATCCATTAATGGAACAATAATTAATCATCAGGATTCATATCTCAGTGTTTGCATCAAATCTACGAGTTGACCTTTAGCCTGATAATTTGCATATAAAGGTTACGCCAATTTATGCTTTGCAAAATTGTTGTTCTTTAAATTACTGCCCCAAATTACCATAATTGCAATGAAAACGTAATATCTTAGATAGTTGTACTGTAAGTTAGAACAAGAACATAGTTTTGCTGTTAATTAACACCTTTTATAGTTGTGTTCAAGTGTATACATATATATATATATATATATATATATATATATATATATATATATATATATATATATATATATATAGATGCAGCGCAGTGATATTGAGGAGGCGCCTACTTTTTCTGTCTCCGCAAGAAGCTTAATATAAGTTACAATAGAGACAGAACGATATCGGATTGGCTGACCCGCCGTTGCCATCGGAACGGAGAGCAGATTTCTGGAATAGTCTCTCCGATTCTAATACCCGGTGCAAGATCTTATATATTAGGATTGTTGTAGGTTTGATCTCCATATACTTTGAAACATTGAATTATTGAGTTATTGAATTATTGAGTTATTGAATTATTGAGTTATTAGCGGGTCATCATCGTTGCACTCCGTAAATGTCCATAGGTGCTCAGATCCCCTCCTCGGCAAGTCTCGAAGTGTCCAGCAACTGACGAATCCAGTTCTGTGTTGATAAGCCTATTTAGTGGGGCCCTCGGTAGCCTAGTTGGGAAAACCACCCGACTGGACTACCGGCGTTCGGACAACCCGTGTTCGATTCCAGCTGAGAGCAGTATAATTGTACTCGTGGTTGAAAAAAAAATACCCGCACGGTCGACACAGACGTTGGCAGACATGGGTACCAGGGTATTACCCTGGGAAGGTGAGGAATGTCGCCTCACATCGTGAGTTTCGATGCTTGAAGCGACACTATCCAGATATCTCCGAACACTTCTGGATAGAAAGCCGAGCACATATAGGTGGAAACTCGCGTGCTAAAACGCCGGTTCAAGACTCGTACTTTACTTACTCTACTAAGTCTTCTAACACGCCCACTAACTTTCTCGCTTCTGGCTGTGCCCATCTTAACTCCTATCTCTTTCATTCGAAGAAGTCATGGTCTCATGAAAAATGATCTACTAGTAACGGCTTGAATTACTTCAACAATATCGCGGTAAACTGGACACGGTGGCGGGTTGTACACTGACATTTGGTGGTTGATTGGTTGCGTTCGCCCGATGACTAAAGTATTCTAGAGTGGTAGACTAGAATATTCCTCTTCATCATCCGCCCTTACAAGGGCGTTGTGGACGTGTCTGCGTTGTGTTGTGGTTTGCAGTATAACTGTTATATTTGCGCCTTTCGGCCTAACACATCCGACTTCAGCACGACATTTTTGAGTACCGGGTAGTCTTCCCTCTTCGATCCCTGCACGCTTGGCCAGACTAGACAGGTTAGTCTGTTACTGGAGGCACCACGGAGAGGTGGAGCAGGGTCTGGATGGTTTTGGTTCACCGATCCTGGCGCAAGCCATCAGCTGTGAGTCGCTGACAACTTCCAGCTCTGGTGCTGGGAGGCGCGCCTTCGCCTCCGTGCCCATGTTAACTCCCATCACTTTCATTCAAAGGAGTCGTGGTCGCATGAAAAATTATCTACTAGTAACGGCTTGAATTACTTCAACAATATCACGGCAAACTGGACACGGTGGCGGGTTGTACACTGACATTTAACTCAACGAGCTAGAGTGTGATTAAGATACATATTCTGATCAAATTTTAGAGGGGCCCTGACCTCTGTCACCCTTTCTGAATATCCGCCGCTGTCTGCGACGATCCATGCACAAGTAGTAGGGTATAAAATACAAGAAAAAAACAAACTATATAATGAGACTTTGATATTGAGTTTCACTGTGTTTTCTGAACTAGTTCTAACACACTATGGTCTTGTAATACAAGTTGTGTTACATTTATACACTCATTGCACATGGGGGTAAACACATTGTAGATCTATTAATAGCAACACATCCGAGCTTGTATCGTCATGGAGTGAACGTTCTTCATCATCATCGGGTGCCATCCCCGCAACGAAAGTTGGCTACCATGGAGCGCCATTCTGCTCTCTCTCTTGCTTTGATGGTGCTGGCTGATTTGTCCATCTTTTGATGTTACTCGTCCATGCTAGTCTTGGTCTGCCTCTGTCTCTTTTACCTTGTATTTTCCCTTCCAAGATTACTTTTAGTAGGCTGTTGTGTCTTTTAACATGGCCCAAAAATCGCATTTGTCTTGTTTGAATTGTGTTTAGAAGTTCTCTTTTTTTGTTTACTTGTTTTAAGACTTCATTGTTTGTTTCTTTTCTTACCATCCAATTCTACCTATTCTTCCATATATCCACATTTCAAAGGCTTCAATTTTCTGTTCTATTTTCTTGTCTAATGTCCATGTTTCTGCACCATATAGGAATGTTGAGAAGATATAACATTTTGCTATGCTATTCTTAGTTTTAGCCCAGTGTTATTTGTTTTGATGTTAGTATATTTTTAATATCATTAAACTTACTTTTTGCCATTTCTATTCTTTTGTTTATTTCAGTTGTACATTTTCCATCACTGGTTCTGTATGTCCAAGGTAGTTGTAGCTCTGAACTGTCTCCAGGTCTATTCCTTCAATTTTGATATCCACTTGTGGGTTTTGAGTATTTTCTTTGTTTATGATCATAGTTTTAGTCTCTTTTATATTCATTTCTAATCCATATTGTTTGCTTGTCATGTTTATTACATTAAGTAATTGTTGTAGATCTTTAGGATTTTCTGCTAGTGGTACAGTATCATCAGCATATCTTAGGTTATTGATTATCTTTCCATTAATTTGTAGGCCTGGAATCTCTGTGATGTTTTTACAGATTCGCTCAGTGTATAGATTGAACAAGCTTGGTGAATTTTCTTCCGTACGGATATTAACAGCTGGACTAAATAAACAACAGGGAATCATAGGAGGAAGAGATATGTATTACAGCACTCAGAAAAAAATGACAAATAAACAACAAACTTTCCTATTAAGTCAAATATGCCTGGACTAAGTAAACAACAAACTTTCTTATTAAGGCAAACATGTCTGGACTAAATAAACAACAAACTTTCTTATTAAGGCAAACATGCCTGGACTAAATAAACAACAAACTTTCTTATTAAGGCAAACATGCCTGGACTAAATAAACAACAAACTTTCCTATTAAGGCAAATATGCCTGGACTAAATAAACAACAAACTTTCCTATTAAGGCAAATATGCCTGGACTAAATAAACAACAAACTTTCCTATTAAGGCAATATGCCTGGACTAAATAAACGACAAACTTTCCTATTAAGGCAAATATGCCTGGACTAAATAAACAACAAACTTTCCTATTAAGGCAAATATGTCTGGACTAAATAAACAACAAACTTTCCTATTAAGGCAAATATGTCTGGACTAAATAAACAACAAACTTTCCTATTAAGGCAAATATGCCTGGACTAAATAAACAACAATTTGACCGCGAAAGTTAGGCCGTTGCTCCCGATATCTGTGAGCCTGCTCGCCGAGGTGGGGCCGACCAATAGTTGTGACGTTATCAGCATTGCGAGCAGGGGCGGCTGTGGGTTAAATTAGGTCAGCCGTCTATGGCTTGCATATCTTGAAAACGTCACAAGTGTTGGGGAGTTTTTGGGAAAGCCGCCTCAGGGGGCATGCTTAGGTATATAAAATTACAGCGGTTAGGCTTCGGGGCTGTGGTTAGTCCCAGTCCTGGGTTTCTCTCGCGTGTCACATTTTGCGATCCATTCATTTGTGTGTAGTTTGTTTATCAGGTGTTTATCACGAGATAGTTAATGTCCGACATATGGTGACGTTAGCACATCGTTTGATGTGGTTTGTTTTCTCCTATTTTGTCCAGATGTTTTGCGTTTGCAGTGACGTGTATTATAGGGTGATCATTTTTTTTCCCATGGTTTCCGGGACATTTGTCATATTTTTTACATTTCAGGGGATTTTTTGCTTATTTCTGAGACTGTCCCACAAAATCGGGGACGAACGATAATATATATATATATACATATATATATATATATATATATATATATATATATATATATATATATAATAAATATATATATATATATATATATGTATACACACACACATACATACATACATATATATATATATATATATATATATATATATATATATATATATATATATATATATTTATAATATGGGTGGGTGGGTGTGTGCGCAAGAAATTTTGTACATGCAAAAAAAAAGATAATTTTAAATTTCATAATAACTTCATTTGCTGTTTGATTTTATTTTTGTTAATATTCACGGTACTTATGAGATACATGCACTTAATGACATTACAATATCTAGTTGTGTTTCTCAATAAAAAAAAATATTTAAAATAAAAATAATTTTAACAACATATAGATATCAATTGCAGTATTAAAGTAATGTTTACAGTACCTTATTTATACTGAAGAGGTTGTTGCCTCGGCGTGGTACTTGTTTTTTGAGTGTATCATTCTCAAGATCTCATGATTTGAAGCAAGTTTTTCACTGAAGCTTTCACACGTTAAATTAATGTTAGTTTTTACTGTTGGCGACTTTGGCGAGATACTTTGGCGGGAGATGTCCGGAAAGGCAGGGGTGGGGGGAGAGAGAGTGTCTGCTTTTTTAAAAAATTAAACCCATCCCAATAGAAGTGAGTGGTGGGAATAGAAGTGACGTAGCACCGCGCTTCAAGAGTTCAAAGAGCTATCTCCGACACAACGCGTCCAAGTCTTCTCTTTTATCTTCTTGCTAATGCCGCTCAGTCTGGGATAAAGAAACACAACTCAGTAACGTCCTGAGTCCTAGTGATTACTTTAAAAGAGGGCGAATTCCGTGTATGAACATTTATTTATTCACTGAAATCGGGGACAAATTTCTTTCGGGGACAACTTCTACATTCCGGGGACTGTCCCCGGAAATCGGGGACGAATGGTCACCCTAGTGTATTAGGACTAAAGAAATCAAAATATAACATTCAAGTTCTTCAATTGTAGATATAATAATGTGTAGATCATCATAATAAAATGTACATAGAAATATAACTGGACATAAAAAGAGGAAAAAGACAAGGATGTATCCTATCACCAAGTTTGTTCAATCTATACACTGAGCAAATCTTTAAAAACATCTCAGAGATACCAGGCCTAAACATTAATGGAAAGATAATCAATAACCTGAGATATGCTGATGATACTGTTCTACTAGCAGAAAATCCTAAAGACCTACAACAATTGCTTAATGTAATAAACATAACAAGTAAAAAATATGAACTAGAAATGAATATTAAAAAGACTAAAACTGTGATCATAAACAAAGAAAATTCTCAAGACCTACAATTAAATATCACAGTTGAGGGAATACATCTAGAGACAGTCCAGAGCTACAACTACCTGGGACATACTGTAACCAGTGATGGAAAATGTACAACTGAAATAAATAAAAGAATAGGAATGGCAAAATGTTACATCTTAATATTCCTGTATGGTGCAGAAACATGGACATTATACAGAAAACAGAATAGAAAATTGAGGCCTTTGAAATGTGGATTTATAGAAGAATAGGCAGAATTGGATGGAAGGAAAAGTAAACAAACGAAGAAGTTTTAAAACAACTGAAAATAAAGAAAGAACTACCAAACACAATTAGAGCAAGACAAATGAAATTTTTTGGTCATGTTAAAAGACACAACAGTCTAATAATAGTAATATTAGAAGGGAAAATGCAAGGCACAAGAGGCAGGCCAAGACTAACATGGACGAGTAACATCAAAAGATGGGCAAGTCAGCCTATGGCAATCTGCACTATCAAAGCAAGAGACAGAGTGGAATGGCGTTCCATGGTAGCCAACCTTCGATGCGGAGACGGCACTCAATGATGATGATTCTTTTGTTTATTTCAATTTTACATTTCCATCATTGGTTATAGTATGTCCCAGGTAGTTGTAGCTCATTTAATTGTAGGTCTTGAGAATTTTCTTTATTATATATAGTATAGTATAGTATAGTATAGTATAGTATAGTATAGTATAGTATAGTATAGTATAGTATAGTATAGTATAGTATAGTATAGTATAGTATAGTATAGTATAGTATAGTATAGTATAGTATAGTATAGTATAGTATAGTATAGTATAGTATAGTATAGTATAGTATAGTATAGTATAGTATAGTATAGTATAGTATAGTATAGTATAGTATAGTATAGATAGTATAGTATAGTATAGTATAGTATAGTATAGTATAGTTAGGAAGATTGGGAACAATCAAAGGCTAAGGAAAGCGAACCTGAATAAAATGCTGGCTGAAATCGGATGCACTGGGCCACTGGCGCAGAACACAGTGCAACGTATTAACGGGTGTTCAGTCAGAGTGGATCTGGCAGACTCTAAATGTGATGTTCTGTCTGTGGGGGCGATCAACACACTTAACCTGACAGCTGACTTCATGTGGGAGTCTGGAATCCTACTCTGATTGAGTCCTGATCGCAGAGAGAGAGAGAGAGAGTATAGTTATGCGTATTATAATAAATTCAAAAACGATGTGTTTTTTGTTAATTAACACCTCTTACAGTTTTGCTCTAGTCTCCTTTTTTAATATAAAGATGTAACACACTGATTTTTACTGAAGGCACAACATAAGGCAGCCGCGTATTGGCTCTACTTCTTTATGTTTTGATAAACAGATATAACACCATCGTATTGGTCGGTCTTCTGTTTCCATGGCAACGAGGAGCTGTTTGCTGAAATGACCTACCTAGTTGTCATACTCAGTGCAAGGTCGATAAATACCGTTGTATGGTTGTAATAGGTTTGACCTCCATAGACATTGAAGTCTATTTATTAGTAACGGCTTGAGTTATTTGAGCTATATCACTGCTATACTAGGAAATACGGTGGCTGGTTGTACACAGAAGTTCAATTCATTGAACGGGAATTTTGTTGTGTTAAATATTGTGATAAAATATAATCTACCCGTGCAGTCGTGGCCTCCGTTCCTTCTTCTGAATATCCAGCGCTGGCCAGCCGCTAGCAAGAAAAAACATAACGGAGTCTCTGCATTCGTTCAGTCTCTATCAAGCAGATTTTCACCCGCTGCATGAAATGTCGCTATCACTTTTGATTACTTAATACGTATAGTGAGACTATTTTAAGACCCATAGGGGCATGCCTGGAATAACAATTGGAGGTCATAATATAAATAATCTAAGGTATGCTGATGATACATCTTCATCGCTAAGTGAGAAAATGAGTTACAAGAAATGTTAGACATTATAGTGAAGGAAAGCAAAAATAAAGGGCAGTCTTAATAGTAAAAAAGACAGAAGTAATAGGAGCAATAAGGAAAGAGATTTCACAGCAATGCAAAATAATGACAGGTGGAGGAAGATACTGTATAATCCATTTTTGACTATAGAAACAAGAAAAAGAGTTCTTAAATGTTATGTAGAGCCAGTCTTAGCATATGGATGTGAATCATGGACAACAGGACAACGGAGAAGAAAATCACTGGAGACTGTCGAAGTGTGGTTTTACAGGAGAATGTTGAGAATACCATGGGCAGCTAAGAAGAGTAGTAAAAAAGGTTCTGAAAGAGACCAAAACGAAAAGAGAGCTAATTTCCAATATTAGGAAGAAACAATCATCATTTTTTGGCCATGTAATGAGAAGAGAACAGCTGGAATATATTGTAACAACTGGGAAAATTGAGGGACGAAGAGATAGAGGGCAGCAAAGAGAAAAAATACCAGACAGCTTAAGAGAATAGCTTGGCAGAAGGTCAGCAATAGAAATTACAAATAACTGTTGTGATTGAAAGTTGTGGAGAGACATGATCACCTACGTCAGCAGGCATGACACTTGATGATAATATTCACATTCTTCCTCTTCTTCCTCTTTCCTTCCTCATTTGCCTTTCAGCGTCGAGGGGAGATATAATTTGCGGTCTTTTGCTCTTCTGTTCGCCTCTGCTGCTGTTATGTTTCCTAGTGCTTCTAGTATTCCATCGACCCATCTTTTTCGTGGTCGACCCTTGGGTCTGGTGTTCTCACAACGTTTGTTGAAGGCTCGTTGTGTTGTGTTTTGTTCTTTCTGCCTTGTCACGTGGCCAAACAATTTTATCTGTTGTTTTCCTTATATATTCTATGGCGGGGGCTATTCCTAGCTTTTTTCTCAGTTTTTCATTTCTGATCTTATCTCTCAGACTGTTTCCTGTCATTCGTCTAAAACATTTCATCTCTGTAGAGGTTATTTTTCTTATTGTTCAGACATCTAGGGGTAAAATCTTTACTCACCTCATAATAACCATTACACTCACCTCATAATAACCATTATACTCACCTCATAATAACCATTATACTCACCTCATAATAACCATTACACTCACCTCATAATAACCATTATACTCACCTCATAATAACCATTATACTCACCTCATAATAACCATTATACTCACCTCATAATAACCATTATACTCACCTCATAATAACCATTATACTCACCTCATAACCAACTCTCCTTCACAACACCATCCTTACCTCCACTCTTTAGAACAACCCGTTGTTTCCCTAACTGCACGTATCTACATATATTTCTGAGCCATTTGTTTGTGTTTAGTTTCAATGACCGCCATTTTTCTCCAAAGTTGATTAATTTGATTGATTCTTCTGTGTCTAAAGGCCTACGTGAAATATATGCTCTTAAAATCGAATATAGAACAATCATCTTTCTTTCTATTGTCCACTTGCGGTTATTGAAAGATTGCAGGAGAAAGTGGGAATATATAATGTTTCATTGCACCCATATCCTACTGAATGGTTCTGTCTACCCGGAGCGGTAGTACTTCACTTGCTGAAACTGTACTCTACTAATTTTTACAAGAGTCAGACACATATTTTTTTTTTGTTGCAAGAGATAGGCATACTTTTTTTTTACAAGAGTCAGGCACATATTTTTTTTTGTTGCAAGAGGCAGGCATACTTTTTTTTACAAGAGTCAGGCACACACTTTTTTTTTACAAGTCATGTACACATTTTTCGACCACCGAAATGAAATGTGTCGGAAGAATGACAGGAAACAGCTTAAGGGACAGAGTAAGAAGCACCGACCTGAGGAAGAAACTCGAAATTGAACCAGCCATCGAATACATAAAGAAACAACAGATAAATTGGTTCGGCCACATAACAAGACACAAAGAACTAACAATGACTCAAGGAGCCATTAACAAACGCTACGAAAACGTCAGATTAAGAGGAAGACCTAGAAAGAGATGGATAAAGGGAATACTAGAGTCACTAGGAGGGATAACACCAGAAGAGGCCAACAGAAGAGCAAAGAATCGCAGATTGTATCTCCCCTCGACGCCAACGGCAATAGAGGAAGGACAGAAGAAGAAGTTGTACACATTATTTTTTTTACAAGAGTCAGACATACATTAGTTTACAAGAGTCAGGCATACATTAGTTTACAAGAGTCAGGCATACATTTTTTTTACAGGAGTCAGGCATACATTTTTTTTTACAAGAGTCAGGCATACATTTTTTTTACATGAGTCAGGCATACATTTTTTTTACAAGAGTCAGGCATACATTTTTTTTTACAAGAGCCAGGCATACCTTTTTTTACAAGAGTCAGGCATACATTTTTTTACAAGAGTCAGGCATACATTTTTTTTACAAGAGTCGGGCACAGATTTTTTTGTAATTGTCAGGGACACATTTTTTTGTAGAAGAGTGAGGCACTCATTATTTTTACAAGAGTCAGACACTCATTATTTTACAAGAGTCTGGCACATATATTTTTTGCAACAGTCAGGGACACATTTTTTTTTTTTACAAGAGTCAAGCACACATTTATAAAAAATGTAAAAGTGCAACTTCATTCATGCGTCACCCCTCACGAACTTATCATTGTATGTAGGCCACTGGTTTACAAAATAAATGCGCCTCGTCATTCTCTCACGACCTTTATCTAACCTTCAATTAATCAGGTTATCAGCAGCGCGATAATTTTTTAGGCGCGCTTTTAATGATTTATTAAATTATAATAACACATATATATGGTCTTGAGCGTCTTGACAGACGTTTGGTAGCAAGCAGTCAATATGGTGGATAGGCGGCAGGAACTGTTGAAGGTAATGTCTGAAAAGTGTTCCTTGTTGCAGTTTCCTCATATTCCAAGTCCGGCTACTGAGTTAAGTGCTCTGTGCATTCTGTGAGCTGTGCGTTTCATCTGTTTTGATCGTGTTTCGATATTGCAATTGTTTACGATGAATGATGATGTCGTGTGATGGAGAACAGGTGATTGTGTCCACTTTCTGTGCGGTTTCGCCTTATGACCTTTGGCGTGTGCTGAGACTGCTATGATGGGGACTATAGCTACCGTTCTTTGTTTGGGAGATGAAATAGTAATTCGGATGATTCCACTGGCGCGGGCGGTTGAGCAATTATGGATTTTAATTCGTTTGCAGTGATACCGGGGCCTTCCAAAACCATAACCAGTCATGATTAGTCAATAGGTTGGTCCCTAGTGTAGCTACCGCGGCGTCCACAGTTATCATCATCATCATTGAGTGCCGTCTCCGCATCTAAGGTTGGCTACCATGGAGCGCTATTCCACTCTGTCTCTTGCTTTGATGATGCAGATTGTCATAGGTTGACTTGTCCATCTTTTGATGTTACTCGTCCAAGTTAGTCTTTGTCTGCCTCTGCCTCTTTTACCTTGTATTTTCAATTCCAATATTACTTCTATTAGGCTGTTGTGTCTTTTAACATGCCCCAAAAATTTAATTTGTCTTGTTCTAATTGTGTTTAGTAGTTCTCTTTTCATTTTTAGTTGTTTTAAAACTTCACCGTTTGTTCTCTTTTCTTTGCATCCAATTCTACCTATTCTTCTATAAATCCACATTTAAAAGGCTTACATTTTCTGTTCTGTTTTCTTGTCTAATTTCCATGTTTCTGCACCATATAGGAATATTGAGAAAATGTAGCTATTTTTAGTTTTAACCCTGGTGTTGTTTATTTTGATGCTAGTATATTTTTCATGGCACTGTTCGCATGTACGCATGTCGTAAGAGGTGACTAAGGAGGTTTGGAGTCGTCGCCTGTGCAGTCGAGTAGGACGTACACGGAAGCGAACTTGTCAACGGAATTTACCATTTCATTATGGAAAATGATGTGACAAGAGGTGGTGCGGATATGGGGGAATTTCTGATTGCAATGAAACTGGTTCCATGAATAAAATAGAACAGAATAGGATAGTAGCTTGGCAATATATCAATGTCTTATGATGGATACTGTTTTATTGAACAGTCGGGGAAGAGCAACAACGTTCTGTGGGTGGTCTGGCTAGAGACAAGAAATTACTTCAGACGGTCTATGATGAGAACAACGTTCTGTGGGTGGTCTGGCTAGAGACAAGAAATTACTTCAGACGGTCTATGATGAGAACAACGTTCTGTGGGTGGTCTAGCTAGAGACAAGAAATTACTTCAGACGGTCTATGATGAGAACAACGTTCTTTGGGTGGTCTAGCTAGAGACAGAGATTACTTCAGACGGTCTATGATGAGAACAACGTTCTTTGGGTGGTCTAGCTAGAGGCAGAGATTACTTCAGACGGTCTATGATGATAACAACGTTCTTTGGGTGGTCTAGCTAGAGACAGAGATTACTTCAGACGGTCTATGATGAGAACAACGTTCTGTGGGTGGTCTAGCTAGAGACAAGAAATTACCTCAGACGGTCAATGATGATAACAACGTTCTGTGGGTGGTCTAGCTAGAGACAAGAAATTACCTCAGACGGTCTATGATGATAACAACGTTCTGTGGGTGGTCTAGCTAGAGACAAGAAATTACCTCAGACGGTCTATGATGAGAACAACGTTCTGTGGGTGGTCTAGCTAGAGACAAGAAATTACTTCAGACGGTCTATGATGAGAACAACGTTCTGTGGGTGGTCTAGCTAGAGACAAGAAATTACTTCAGACGGTCTATGATGAGAACAACGTTCTGTGGGTGGTCTGGCTAGAGACAAGAGATTATGACGGAACGTACTCAGCGTTACTTGTGAAGTCCTTTTTTGAAAAGCAAACTCTGCCATAGATACTTCCCTTTTGTACCGTATTTAAATATACCACGTGCAATGTTAGTCTCAGCCCGGTGACTGAGAGATTAACGTGCTCGCTTCCTAATCGTAAGGGTGCGGGTTCGAATTCCGGAGACGGCGGGGTTTTTTTTTACGGATCGACAATGCTTCGGGATTCACCCAGCCTTTAAAAACGGGTACCCAATTTTTTTTTTTTTTTTTTTTTTTTTTTTTTTGGGGGGGAGTATAGACGGCCTGGCGTGATACCGACCACATTACCCAAAAATGTGCCGTGGTCATAGAAAAATATGGTCACAAACACCATATTTCCGTATAAGCAATGCAGGCGAGGAATCCTTATTTCACTTTACTTTAAATCTTGGTTTATATTCAAGGGATACAAATCAAATATTATAACCTGTTTTGTGGCAAGCTTGGAATTATCTCCCTTGTATTATTTTGTACACATTATCAACGAATGTGTAATATTTTGTACACAATATCAACGAATTTGATTTATTTTGTACACAGTATCAACGAATTTGATTTATTTTGTACACAGTATCAATGAATTTGTATTATTTTGTACACAGTATCAACGAATGTGTATTAATTTGTACACAGTATCAATAAATTTGTATTAATTTGTACACAGTATCAACGAATTTGTGTTTTAAAAGTTTTCAATAATCTGCTTCATTTGCAGCATTGAAAACGGTCAGCAGCAGTGAAGTATCAAGAATACGTAAACATATTATCAACATAGAAAAGACTAAATAATTATATTCTGAGAGCATGTAAGTTATTGGTTGGTTGGGTGGTTGGTTGGTTGGTTGGTTGGTTGGTTGATTGGGTGGTTGGTTGGTTTGTTTGTTGGTAGGTTTGTTTGTTTGTTGGTTGGTTGTTGGTTGGTTGGTTGGGTGGTTGGTTGGTTGGTTGGTTGTTGGTTGGTTGGTTGGGTGGTGGTTGGTGGTTGGTTGGTTGTTGGTTGGTTGGTTGGTTGGGTGGTTGGTTGGTTGGTTGGTTGGTTGCGTTCGCCCGATGACTTAAGTATTCTAGACTATCATGGTAGACTAGAATATTCCTCTTCATCATCCGCCCTTACAAGGACGTAGTGGGCGTGTCTGCATTGTGTTGTGGTTTGCTGTATAACTGTTATATTTGCACATTTCGGACCAACACATCCGACTTCAGCACGACATTTTTGAGTACCGGGTTGTCTTCCCTCTTCGATCCCTGCACGCTTGGCCAGACTGGACAGGTTAGTCTGTTACTGGAGGCACCGCGGAGAGGTGGAGCAGAGTCTGGATGGTTTTGGTTCACCGATCCTGACGCAAACCATCAATTATTAGAACTTGTAGTTATAATCGCTTTGTCGATCAAATTTGATAATTACATGACATGCTTAATAGCATAACAAAAGGGACATTTTATTCTAAATTTATTGGTTTTTAAAATGGTTCTATTTCTTATCCTTTCTTTATTTTTCTAAACATTTCTGGTGATTATGAAACTGCATCCTTGTCCCTTTTATTTGACGCCTATTACATGTTCCAAGATTTGTTCCCTTTTATTTGATGTCTACTACATGTACCAAAATTTGTTCCCTTTTTTTTTATGCCTACTACATGTTCCAAGATATTTTTTCCATTTTATTTTATGCCGACTACATGTACACAATAGGCTCTTTTCTGGAATCTCCAGGGAAAAAGACAAAGAGGAAGACAAAGGAATTCATGGAGAAGACAGACAGAACCAGAGATGAAGATGATGGGGAAGACATGGAACGATCTTAAAAGAATGGCAAGAAACGGCTTGGAAAGTGTTTGTTGAAGACCTATGCTCCACAGGGAGCTGAAAGGTAGAAGAAGAAAAAAAGAAGACTACATGCGCCTGTGGTTTGAGGTAACTAACATGTGACAGATGTAGTTCAAGAAGTATTTATCATCTGATAAAGAATATGCGCAGATCGTAGTAATCAATTGACGACCTACACGTGGATGATAATGATGAAAAGAAAAGATACATGGGTATGTTATTAGCATGTTTTTCCCTTTCGAGATATCCGTATTTCTTCTTTTTTTCCTCTTCCTCTTCTTATTTCCTTCCTCGTTTGCCTTTCACCGTCGAGGGAGATATAATTTTTCTGTATTTTGCTCTTCTGTTGGCCTTTCCTGCTTTTATGTATTCTAGTGTCTCTAATATTCCATCAATCCATCTTTTTCACTGTCAGCTCTTTGGTCTGGTGTTCTCGCGACGTTTTTTGAAAGCTCGTTGTGTAGTGTTTTGATCTTTCTGTCTTATCACGTGGCACTACAATTGTATATGTTGTTTCTTGATGTATTCCAATACGTTATTTATTCCTAGTTTCTTTCTCAGTTCTTAATTTCTGATGTTATCACTCAGGCAGTTTCCTGTCATTCGTCTGACACATTTAACCCCAGTAGAGGTTATTTTTCTTATTGTTCTTGCAACTAGGGTCCAGTTATTGGTAAACAACGTTGGGATGAAGATTCTATAATTTTTTATACTATTGTGAAGAAAACGTAAAATGAAATTATTTGGACACGAATTTAGACCGTCTGGTCTACCAAAGAAGTGAGAAAGATAGGCTGGCATAGAAAGAGATTTGAAGGTAACATGAAAGAGGGACTGCCCGTCAATATGGCGGATAGGCGGCAGGAACCATTGAGGCTCAGTCTTGAAAGGGTTCCTTGTTGCAGTTTCCTCATATTCCAAGTCCGGCTTACTGCCAGAGCTACTGAGTTTAGTGCTCTGTGCACACCGTGAGCTGTGTTTTTCAACCGGATCGTATTTCGATATTCCGACTGCTTACGATGAATGATGATATCGTATGACGAAGGACAGTTCAGCTGCGTTCACTTTTGGTGCTGCTTGGCCTTACGTCTTTTGGAGTGTGCTGTAGCTGCTATGATGGGGACTGCTGCTGCCTTTCTTTGTTTGGATCCTTCAATTAAATGAGTTTTAATTCATGTGATTCCACTGGTACGGGCGGTTGAGCAATTATGGATTCGTTTTTTACTGATACCGGGGCCATTGACAAACCATAACCATCAAAGAATGGACAGACCTCCAGTTTGGATAGTACAAAAGAATGACTGGGTTATTTGGTTATGGAAGGCTCCGGTATCACTACAAACGAATTAAAATACATAATTACTCAACCGCCCGTGCCAGCGTAATCATCCTAATTAATATCTCATCTCCCGGAAAAGAAAGGTAACTGTAGTCCCATTCGTAGCAATCTCAGCACACGCTATAAGACATAAGGCGAAACCGCGCAGAAAGTGAACACAGCCAACCGTTCCCTGTCATACGATATCATCATTCATCGAAAGCAATTGGAATATCGAAACACGATCAAAACGGATGAGCCACACAGCTCACGGTGTGCACAGAGCACTAAACTCAGTAGCTCCTGCAACAAGCCGGACTTGGAATATGAGGAAACTGCAACAAGGAACACATTTCAGACATAGCCTTCAATGGGTCCTGCCGCCTTACCAACATATACCGGAAGTTTACGTCCTCCTGAAAATGATGATCGTCACATTTTAAAAAATGTAGAGCGCTTGATGGTGTTAGGCCATCGTTGTTGACTCCAATTCCGAACATATAGACACACAGTTAGTCGTCAGATTATCCATGTCGCACATCAAACAACAGACCGTAAGATTAGCGTATGGCCGGTCTAGGGATTGACGATGAGCCATTCAATAAGAATAACTTAAGATAGAGGAATGAAGAAGGCTGACGAAGTCTGTCAGTGTGGTCTCAACAACTCTCGTGGTTTTTCTTCCTCTTCTTCTATCCTTCCTCCATTGCCGTTGGCGTCGAGGGGAGATACAATCTGCGATTCTTTGCTCTTCTGTTGGCCTCTTCTGGTGTTACCCCTCCTAGTGACTAGTATCCCCTTTATCCATCTCTTTCTAGGTCTTCCTCTTAATCTTGCATTTTCGTAGCGTTGTTTATGGCTCTTTTACTCATTGTTAGTTCTTTTTGTCTTGTTATATGGCCGAACCAATTTATCTGTTGTTTCTTTATGTATTCGATGGCTAGTTCAATTTCGAGTTTCTTCCTCATGTCAGTGTTTCTTACTCTGTCCCTTAAGCTGTTTCCTGTCATTCTTCTGCCACATTTCATTTCGGTGGTCGTTATCTTTCTTATTGTTCTAGAGTCCAGCGTCCAATTCTGGCACTGGTAGCACAGAGTTGGTAGGAAAAATATAATCTCTCGGGGTTGGGGATGAATAAGCAGAAACCGAAGAAGTAGAAACAGAAGAAGTAGAAACAGAAGAAGTAGAAACAGAAGAAGTAGAAACAGAAGAGGAGGATTAAGAAGAAGATATCGAGGCTTTCCCTAGAGAACTGCCAACACCTTTTATGTTTCTCCAAACTCTGACCTATAGAAGCGAATTATGGACAGTAGACAAAAGAATGAAAAGACGATTAGAGGACACAGAGATGGGATTTATCCGAAGAATGTTGAAAGTTCACTGGACAGCTAAAAAGACCAACGAGGAAGTTCTCAAAGATGCCAATTAAAAAAAAAAAAAAAAAAAAAAAACGGGGAGCTTCTGAAAAAGTCACCAGAAAGAAACAATCAACATTTTACGGGCACATCATGAGAAGAGGAAAGTTGGAATACTTGGTTACAACAGGCAAAATACAGGGACAGAGAGATCGCGGACGACAAAGAGAGTAGATACTAGATAGCTTGGTGGCATGGCGTCTACAACGGTCAAAAACTAAATTGATACGATGCACTATGGATAGAAGATTATGGAAGGACTTGATCGCCTACGTCAAACGGTATGCCACATGATGATGTTTACCAACAACAGGTTGCCAATAGCAGAGATCGTTCTTTCATAAGTTATCCTACAGTTTGCGTGGTGTACTGTCACACATGGGAGGGTTGTTAGATTTCCTGGCCATCGCTAGTTATGGAGCTTAAGTTGTTGTAAAGTTATATCTTTGTCCCTTTGATTCCATCTATCCGTTTCTTTATGCACTCCCTTAAGCTGCCAATTCTTCTTCTTCTACCTTTTTAGCTCCCAGTGGAGCATAGGTCTTCAACAAAATCTTTCCAAGTCGTTCTGTTTTTTGTCATTCCTTTAAGGTTATTCCATGTTTTCCCCATCATCTTAATCTCTGCTTCTATCTGTCTTCTCCAAGAATTCCTTGGTCTTCCCCTTTGTCTTTTCCCCTGGGGATTCCAAAAAAAGAGCATGTTGTGCAATACTCTCAGTTGGCTTCCGCAGCGTGTGTCCTATCCAGGGCCATCGTCTTCGCTGTATCTATCCACCGGTATTTGGCTTGTACATTTCCATCATTCTATGTTAGTGATTTTGTCCTGCTATTTCCATCCTTTTATTCTGCGTAAGCATCCATTAATGAAAATCTGTATCTTCATGATTGTCGTTTTTGTTGTTCTCCATGTTTTTTCAGCCATATAATAGGACGGACTTAACATTTGAGTTAAAAATTTGTATAATTGTATTTAACTAATTTCTTTGGATTTCCATATGTTTCCCAGTGCAACGAAAGCTCCTCTTGCTTTTGATATCCTTAATTTGGTATCATTTTCTGTTCCTCCCTCTATATATTACTGCCCAAATATATGTAAGATTGTACGTCTAGTAGAGAGTTGCCAATTAGTTAGAATTCTTTCTTTCTTTCTTTCTTTCTTTCTTTCTTTCTTTCTTTCTTTCTTTCTTTTTCTTTTCTTTCTTTCTTTCTTTCTTCTTTCTTTCTTTCTTTCTTTCTTTCTTCTTTCTTTTTTCTTTCTTTCTTTCTTTCTTTCTTTCTGTTTATCTATCTGACTGCCTGTCTGCCTCACTGTCTGTCTGTTTGTCTGCCTGCGTGCCTTACTGCCTGCCTGCCTGTCTGCCTGCTATCCTGTCTGTCTGCCTGCGTACCTGCCTGCCTGCCAGCCTGTCTGTCTGCCTGCTATCCTGTCTGTCTGCCTGCGTACCTGCCTGCCTGCCAGCCTGTCTGTCTGTCTACCTGCGTACCTGCCTGCCTGTCTGCCTGCTATTCTGTCTGTCTGCCTGCGTATCTGCCTGCCTGCTACCTGTCTGTCTGCCGGCGTACCTGCCTGCCTGCCAGCCTGTCTGCCTGCTACCTGTCTGTCTGCCTGCGTACCTGCCTGCCTGCCAGCCTGTCTGTCTGCCTGCTACCTGTCTGTCTGCCTGCGTACCTGCCTGCCTGCCTGCCAGCCTGTCTGTCTGTCTGCCTGCGTACCTGCCTGCCTGTCTGTCTGCCTGCCTGTCTGTCTGCCTGCCTGCCTGCTACCTGTCTGTCTGCCTGTCTGCCTGCCTGCAAGCCTGTCTGTCTGTCTGCCTGCCTCCCTGCCTGCCTGCCAGCCTGTCTGTCTGTCTGCCTGCGTACCTGCCTGCCTGCCTGTCTGTCTGCCTGTCTGCCTGCCTGCAAGCCTGTCTGTCTGCCTGTCTGCCTGCCTGCCTGCCTGCCTGTCTGTCTGTTTGTCTTCCTTCATTTCCTTCTCTCATGAAATATTCAAACCACACACACACACACACACACACAACCTACAACCAACATTGTAGACAAGCCACAACACACATTATAAATAAGCCACAATCCACATTATAAAAAAAAATCCACAAGACACGTTATTTAAAAAAAAGCCACAAGCCACATTATAAATAACTTACAAATCTTTATTAACAATTTCCACATTTGTACCTGCCTGCCTGCCAGCCTGTCTGTCTGTCTACCTGCGTACCTGCCTGCCTGTCTGCCTGCTATTCTGTCTGTCTGCCTGCGTATCTGCCTGCCTGCTACCTGTCTGTCTGCCGGCGTACCTGCCTGCCTGCCAGCCTGTCTGCCTGCTACCTGTCTGTCTGCCTGCGTACCTGCCTGCCTGCCTGCCAGCCTGTCTGTCTGTCTGCCTGCGTACCTGCCTGCCTGTCTGTCTGTCTGCCTGTCTGTCTGCCTGCCTGCCTGCTACCTGTCTGTCTGCCTGTCTGCCTGCCTGCAAGCCTGTCTGTCTGTCTGCCTGCCTCCCTGCCTGCCTGCCAGCCTGTCTGTCTGTCTGCCTGCGTACCTGCCTGCCTGCCTGTCTGTCTGCCTGTCTGCCTGCCTGCAAGCCTGTCTGTCTGCCTGTCTGCCTGCCTGCCTGCCTGCCTGCCTGTCTGTCTGTTTGTCTTCCTTCATTTCCTTCTCTCATGAAATATTCAAACCACACACACACACACACACACACACAACCTACAACCAACATTGTAGACAAGCCACAACACACATTATAAATAAGCCACAATCCACATTATAAAAAAAAATCCACAAGACACGTTATTTAAAAAAAAGCCACAAGCCACATTATAAATAACTTACAAATCTTTATTTACAATTTCCACATTTGTTTGTCTAAATTCGTCCAACCTAATGTCAACAAAAGAAATGCCGTCCCGTTATAGTTTCTTTGATGATGATAATAATAATTTTTAAAATAAGAAATATTAAAACTGCATGCTTGCAATATCTACCTGACCACACGAACACACTCAACCGATTTATGTACAAATTAGTGACAACTTTTATTTAACATGTATTTATTAATTTTTTTTTTACTGTTGCTAAGGTGGACTAATAAGGTGGATTAATAAGGTTGATTAATAAGGTGGAATAATACGTTGGACTGTTAAGGTAGACTGATAAGGTGGACTGAGAAGTTGGACAGAAAAGGTGGACTTAAAAGGTGGACTAATAAGGTGGACTGTTGAAACGTTGCAATGTGTTCTGCGCCAGTGGCCCAGTGCATCCGATTTCAGCCAGCATTTTATTCAGGTTTGCTTTCCTTAGCCTTTAATTGTCCCCAATCATCTTGCAAGGCAGAAGATTGTGGACATGTTCTACAGGATTGCCCCCACCAGTACACAGACCTGAGAAGAGCAATGTGGTCCACACCCACCTCCCTGGAAGAGAAACTATATGGGGCAATCGATTGGCGTAATCAGACAGCTGACTTCATGAGAAAGTCTGGAATCCTACTCTGATTGTGTCTTGATCACAGAGAGATAGGGAGAGAGAGAGAGAGAGAGAGAGAGAGAGAGAGAGAGAGATAAGATGGACTGATAAGGTCTACTGATGAGGTCTAACTATTAGGTGGATTAATATGTGGATTTGGTTGCATTTCTTCATCATAAAATGACATAGTACATAATTATGAAAGTTTATTATCTGTTTCAAAATATATTTTTGATATTTGGAAACAATCTTGGTTTTTTTCTCCCTCGTTTACCTGATATACAATTCATGAAATCATAGAAGCACTTCCATCTGATAGCAGCAACAGAAACAGCACAACTAAAGTTCCACTGTCAAGCAAGAGCGAAGCAGTTGCGATTAATCAAACACATTTACATTAATTTACACAATTTTCTGCGATTTATATGTAAAGATATATATTTTAAAAATATTACATTATTAATTAGTTTTTTTTTCAAAATAAAACGACGAAATAAACAAGAAACGAAGCTTAGAAGCGAACTGTGGAAGTTAGACCTGGAGATAAGAAGTATCAAAAGAAAGAATAAAATATGCATTCGTGAAAACAAAAAATAAATCAGAAGGTTTAAGAAAGAACGCTAATGTAACTGTTGTAATCCACTCTGACATGAAAAATAATGTTGCTTAGATTACTTGTGCGCCGATTTTATTTTCGTTTATGATATTCTTCACTGTTGTCCAGCAACTGTGTAGGTGAGTCTTACATTAACGAATATTCACACAGTAATAGTAATGATAGTAATGATGGTAATGATAGTAGCGGTAGTAATGACGATAATGATAGTAATGGTAGTAACGGTGCTAATGATAGTAACGGGGTAGTAATGACAGTAATTATAGTAATGACGATAATGATAGTAATGGTAGTAAAAATACTAATTATAGTAATGATAGTAATTGTGGTAATGGTGATAATGATAGTAATGGTAGTTATGATGCTAACGATATTAACGGTATTATGACGGTAATGATAGTAATGATAACAATTTTAGTAATGATAGCAATGACAATAATGGTAATAATGATAGTAATGGCAGTAATGATGCTAATGATAGTAACGGTAGTAATGACGGTAATGATAGTAATGATAATAATGGTGATAATGATAGTAATGATAGTAATGGTCATAATGATAATAATGGTGATAATGATAGCAATGATGGTAATGATAGTAATGATAGTAATTGTGTAATGACAGTAATGGTTATTACGATAATAATGATAGTAATGGTGATAATGATAGTAATGGCGATAATGATAGTAATTATAGTAATCGTGATAAAGATAGTAATGGTGATAATGATAGTAATGATAGTAATGGTGATAATGATAGTAATGATAGTAATGATAGCAATGGTAATAATGACAGTAATGATAGTAATGTCGATAATGATAGTAATGATAGTAATGGTGATAATGATAGTAATGATAGTAACGGTAGTAATGATAGTAATGATAGTAATTGTGTTAATGATAGTAATGGTAGTAATGGTACTAATGGTAGTAATGATATTAATGGTAGTAATGAAAGTAATTATCGTACTGTTAGTAATTATAGTGATGATAGCAATGATAGTGATGATAGTAATTATAATCGTGTCTAAAAAATAAAATAATTAAAATTAATATTTGAACATGTATTAGTGCTTTTAAATTATATCAGGGGAAGGTAACTATCAAAATCAATAAGTTTTAAAATAAAATAACATCTGTAAAGGAAAAACCTGATCATCATCATGTGCCATACCGGTTGGCGTAGGCGATCATGTCCTTCCACAATCTTCTATCAACAGTACATCGTATCAGTTCTGTTGTTGACTGTTTTCCATGCCATGACACCAAGCTATCCAATATTTTCTCCTTTGTCGTCCGCGATCTCTCTTTCCTTTTATTTTGGCAGTTGTAACTAAGTATTCCAACTTTCCTCTTCACATGATGTACCCGAAAAATTTTGATTGTTTATTTCTGATGTTTTTTTAAGAGCTCCCTTTTTGTGTTGACCTCTTTGAGAATTTCTTCATTGGTCTTTTTAGCTGTCCAGGGAGCTTTCAACATTCTTCTGAGAAATCCCATCTCTGTGGCCTCTAATCGTCTTTTCATTTATTTGTCTACTGTCCATGATTCGCTTCAAAAGGTCAGAATTCGTTCTATATAGCACCGATGAACTCTCTTTTTCACATCTATTGACATAGATTTGTTGCATAAGATATTTGTCATTTTCTGAAATGCTATTTAGGCCTTAGTTATTCTGCTTTTTATTTCTGTGGTACATCTTCCATCTGATGTTATTATTGTACGCAAGTATTTGACGCGTTTCACTTTTTTTTAGATTTGAAAAAAATGTTGATGGTTCGAAAAAAGAAAAACATAAATTTCCTTAATTGCACAATACAAAAAAAATAATAATAGAAATGGATAAGTTACTGGTTAAAAAAAATACAAACAAAATTAAAACCGTTTGTGGGTGGGTGAAATTGCACACGACAGGAGCAGAGTACAAAGCTGCTAACGACTCATAGCTGATGAGGATCGATTAAGAACAGAACTATCGAGAACCTACTGAACCTCTTCGCGGTACTCGAACTAGCAGACCAACCAGGCTATTTGACAAAGTGATCGGGAGGAAAGGCAACCCGGCACTCAAAAATGTCATGCTGATGTCGGATGTTTTGGTCGAAAGTCGCGAATAGCACAGTTCTACTACAAAGGGAAAGACAACGCATTTACGCCAACTTAATGTTCTTTTAAGGGCGGATGACGAAGTGATGCAACTATTCATTTAATCGTCGGGTGAGTCCTAGAGAGGGAGAAAACGTTTTGTAAAAAAAATATGATTGCAAAGAATACTTCACTGCTTCAAGTAATTTGAAAATAATTAAATTACTTCAGGTAATTTTTAAAACTATCATCATCATCATTATCATCATCATCATTATCATCATCATCATCATCATCATCATCATCACCAGGTTGCATGTCTTTTGCAGAACTTGCATTCACCACACTTCATCTAAAAGATTCTCTGTCTCTAGCCAGATCTCCCACAGAACCTTGCATTCACCACACCTCATCTAAAAGATTCTCTGTCTCTAGCCAGATCTCCCACAGAACCTTGCATTCACCACACCTCATCTAAAAGATTCTCTGTCTCTAGCCAGATCTCCACAGAACCTTGCATTCACCACACCTCATCTAAAAGATTCTCTGTCTCTAGCCAGATCTCCCACAGAACCTTGCATTCACCACACCTCATCTAAAAGATTCTCTATCTCTAGCCAGATCTCCCACAGAACCTTGCATTCACCACACCTCATCTAAAAGATCTCCGTCTCTAGCCAGATCTCCCACAGAACCTTGCATTCACCACACCTCATCTAAAAGATTCTCTGTCTCTAGCCAGATCTCCCACAGAACCTTGCATTCACCACACCTCATCTAAAAGATTCTCTGTCTCTAGCCAGATCTCCCACAGAACCTGCATTCACCACACCTCGTCTAAAAGAATCTCTTTCTCTATCCAGATCTCCCACAGAACCTTGCATTCACCACACCTCATCTAAAAGATTCTCTGTCTCTATCCAGATCTCCCACAGAACCTTGCATTCACCACACCTCATCTAAAAGATTCTCTGTCTCTAGCCAGATCTCCCCAGAACCTTGCATTCACCACACCTCATCTAAAAGATTCTCTGTCTCTAGCCAGATCTCCCCAGAACCTTGCATTCACCACACCTCGTCTAAAAGATTCTCTGTCTCTATCCAGATCTCCCACAGAACCTTGCATTCACACACACCTCATCTAAAAGATTCTCTGTCTCTAGCCAGATCTCCAACTTCTTCTATTGTCATGTTCATGTTTTCTTAATGTCCACCTTCTTCTTGGTCTACCCCTGATGGGTCACCTTCCATCATTGTTCTTTCCAACCCGTTGTGTCTTTCGACGTGGCCATAGTATTTTTTTTTATTTCCCATGCAGTAGAATGCTGTTATAAGCCACTGTTTCAACCGTTTTATGCGTTTTTATTGCTATTTTTCAATATCAAAATTATCTTACAGATTTTTTTTCTGTGGCATTTTGTTTCGAATGAATCAATTTTCGTCCTTCTTGTTTGCCAGGTTTGAAAACCATTTTCTTATTAAGGGATTGTTATCGTCTGTACTCCTTTTTTTGTCATATTCACAATAACAGAAGCTCACAGCAGCAGTAATTATCATCATCATGTCCCTCCACAATCTTCTATCTACAATGCATCGTATCAGTTCTGTTGTTGAATGTTTTCCATGCCATAACACCAAGCTATCCAGTATTTTCTCTCTTTGTCGTCCGCGATCTCTCTTTTTTTTATTTTACCAGTTGAACTAAGTATTCCAACTTCTCTCTTCTCATGATGTGCCCGAAAAATGTTGATTGCTTCTTTGTGATGTTTTTTAAGAGTTCCCTTTTTGTGTTGGCCTCTTTGAGAACTTCCTCATTGGTCTTTTTAGCTGTCCAGGGAACTTCCAACATTCTTCTGAGAAATCCCAGCAGCAATAATAGTACAAATAAATTTATTAGTAACAACAATAATTAATTCAGTATTAAAGTTAATCCATTTTCCTCTCCGGCCGAAGACGGTATATAGAGGGAGGGGGGGGGGATTTATAGATCTTAACATTTACAGATTTGTTGCTAGTTCTTCTAGGTCTACGTCATTCAAGGGGACATTCTCGTGTATTATCACACTGGACAAGAAAAGTAGGGAACAGAACTCAATCGTGGTCAATGCGGAGGTCAACGGAGCACCTATGGACATGTTCGGAGTGTAATGATGATGGGTTAAGGCATAAAAATGCGAAGCTGCAGTAAAGCTGAATGTGAGGAAACATTTAAAAAATAGAAAAAAATGGTATGTAAGAAGCTTTACGTGATAAGTGGACGACACAGACTAAACGACGTTTCGGCCCATTTTTGTGTGTGTTTTTTTTTGTTTGTTCCTGCTGAAGGCCTATTGGGCCGAAACGTCGTTTAGTCTGTGTCGTCCACTTATCACGTAAAGCTTCTTACATACCATTTTTTCTATTTTTTTTTAAATTTTTCCTGTAATGATGATGACCCGCAAATAACTCAATAACTCTTGTAGGTCTTGGTTGTTTCTTAGTCCCATAGTTGAGCCTTCCATGTACTTGTTTTGCTAGTGTTTCTCTTGGTCTACCTTGTTTACTTTTACCAGATGGTTTCCACATGAATAACTGACTATGAAATCTTTCTTCATTTATCCTCAATACATAACCGATGTATTTACGTCTTCTTTGTTATAACGTATATATGTAAAGAGCTCCGTCATGGCGTATAGGGAATATGATGTTAGTGACTATAATTTTTACAGACCTTATGCACATGATTTCTACGGCAATGTGGTCGGTATTACGTCTGTGCTGCTTCACTTTCCAAGAAAAATATTCCGGTACCCATTTAAGGCTGGGTGAACCTGAAGCCGTTGATCAGGATCGAACCAGGCTCCTTGGTCTTAGTAGTCAGTTCACTAGCCACTGAGCTATATCTGCTCTCTTCTTATAACGCTCGACGTGTATTCTTGTTTAGTTTCATCTCTTATCTTTTTATTTGAAATGCATTCTCTCAAGGTTACGTTTGAGTTCCTAATTTTACTATTTGTTTTCAAACGCATTTAAATCCCTATTTAAAGTTTGGGTGAATTTCCAGCTTCCACGTCCATATGTTAGCTGTGATATCACATCCACATGTTAGCTCTGGTATCACATCCATAAATTAGCTCTGGTATCACATCCATATATTAGCTCTGATATCACATCCATATGTTAGCTGTGGTATCACATCCATATGTTAGCACTGGTATCACATCCATTTGTTATCTCTGGTATCACATCCATTTGTTGTCTCTGGTATCACATCCATATTTTATCTCTGGTATCACACCCATATTTTAGCTCTGGTATCACATCTATTTGTTGTCTCTGGTATCACATCCATATTCTAGCTCTGGTATCACATCCATATTTTAGCTCTGGTATCACATCCATATGTTAGCTCTGGTATGACACAGGAGAAAACAATCTTCATTCAGTATTTTATTCTGTGGCCGTGCGTGTTTGTCAAACATTGGTAGAATTAGCCACGAGAGAAGCTGTTCGACAAAAACAAAACCTCAAAAACAAAAAAATACACAATAGCCTCTACTAGACCGTCTGACAAGACAAAAAGAGCCATATACACAATAGCCTCTAATAGACCGTCTGACAAGACGAAAAGAGCCATATACACAATAGCCTCTACTAGACCGTCTGACAAGACGAAAAGAGCCATATACACAATAGCCTCCACTAGACCGTCTGACAAGACGAAAAGGGCCATATACACAATAGCCTCCACTAGACCGTCTGACAAGACGAAAGAGCCATATACACAATAGCCTCCACTAGACCGACTGACAAGACGAAAAGAGCCATATACACAATAGCCTCTACTAGACCGTCTGACAAGACGAAAAGAGCCATATACACAATAGCCTCCACTAGACCGTCTGACAAGACGAAAAGGGCCATATACACAATAGCCTCCACTAGACCGTCTGACAAGACGAAAAGAGCCATATACACAATAGCCTCCACTAGACCGACTGACAAGACGAAAAGAGCCATATACACAATAGCCTCTACTAGACCGTCTGACAAGACGAAAAGAGCCATATACACAATAGCCTCCACTAGACCGTCTGACAAGACGAAAAGAGCCATATACACAATAGCCTCCACTAGACCGTCTGACAAGACAAAAAGTGCCATATACACAATAGCCTCTAATAGACCGTCTGACAAGACGAAAAGAGCCATATACACAATAGCCTCTACTAGACCGTCTGACAAAACGAAAAGAGCCATATACACAATAACCTCCACTAGACCGTCTGACAAGATGAAAAGAGCCATATACACAATAGCCTCTACTAGACCGTCTGACAAGACGAAAAGAGCCATATACACAATAGCCTCCACTAGACCGTCTGACAAGACGAAAAGAGCCATATACACAATAGCCTCCACTAGACCGTCCTACAAGACGAAAAGAGCCATATACACAATAGCCTCCACTAGACCGGCTGAGCAGACGAAAAGGGCCATATACACAATAGCCTCTACTAGACCGGCTGAGCAGACGAAAAGGGCCATATACACAATAGCCTCCACTAGACCGTCTGACAAGACGAAAAGGGCCATATACACAATAGCCTCCACTAGACCGTCTGACAAGACGAAAAGGGCCATATACACAATAGCCTCTACTAGACCGGCTGACCAGACGAAAAGGGCCATATACACAATAGCCTCCACTAGACCGTTTGACAAGACGAAAAGGGCCATATACACAATAGCCTCCACTAGACCGTCTGACAAGACGAAAAGAGCCATATACACAATAGCCTCCACTAGACCGTCTGACAAGACGAAAAGGGCCATATACACAATAGCCTCTACTAGACCGGCTGACCAGACGAAAAGGGCCATATACACAATAGCCTCCACTAGACCGTTTGACAAGACGAAAAGGGCCATATACACAATAGCCTCCACTAGACCGTCTGACAAGACGAAAAGGGCCATATACACAATAGCCTCTACTAGACGGCTGACCAGACGAAAAGGGCCATATACACAATAGCCTCCACTAGACCGTTTGACAAGACGAAAAGGGCCATATACACAATAGCCTCCACTAGACCGTCTGACAAGGCGAAAAGGGCCATATACACAATAGCCTCCACTAGACCGTTTGACAAGACGAAAAGGGCCATACATACAGAACATCGAAACTTATACTGGACTTTCCGTTCCAGTAACAGACACTGTTTTACAATGGTCGATGGTTAGTTCGCTGAGGAATTATCCTTCGAATGAGAGGAGATAATAATCGCCTCCAACTTGAACAAGATAATAATAATAGGAAAAAAAGTAATAACAGTAAAAGTAATAATAGTAAAAGTAATAATAAAATAAATAATCATCATCATCATTGAGTGCCGTCTCCGCATCGAAGGTTGGCTACCATGGATGCCATTCCGCTCTGTCTCTTGCTTTGACAATAAATACAGGTTGTCATAGGCTGACTTGTAAATCATTTGATGTTACTCGTTCATGTTAGTCTTGGTCTCTTGGTCTGCCTCTGCCTCTTTTACCTTGTATTTTCCCAGATTTTACAAACCTTCGGCACATGATTTTTAAGGTAATGTGGTCGGTATTACGCCCATGCCGCTTTACTTTCCCAGAAAAAAATCCGGTACCCATTAAAGCTTTATCATCATCATCAAGCACCGGGCCTACTGGCGTAGGTGATCATGTCTCTCCACAACTTTCGATTTCGGCAGCTATTTATCATCTCTGTTGTTGACCTTCTGCCAGGCCATTCTGTTAAGCTGTCTGTTATTTTCTCTCTTTGATTCCCTCTATCTCTTCGTCCCTCAATTTTTCCAGTTGTTACAATATATTCCAGTTGTTCTCTTCTCATTACATGGCCAAAAAATGATGATTGTTTCTTCCTAATATTGGAAATTAGCTCTCTTTTTGCTTTGACCCGTCTCAGAACATCTTCATTTCTCTTCTTAGTTGTCCATGGCACTCTCAACATTCTTCTGTAAAACCACATTTCTACAGACTCCAGTGATTTTCTTGTCTGTTGTCCTATTGTCCACGATTCGCATCCATAAGTTAAGACTGGCTCTACATACCATTTAAGAACTCTTTTTCTTGTTTCTATTGTCAAAAATGGATTGCATAGTATCTTTCTCATTTTTTTGGAAAGCTGCTTTTGCCAGAGCCATTCTGCATCTCACCTCTTTTGTGGTTTATACAGCTTTATAAAAAGGGACAAATAAAAATATTTAACGTTTCGGTCTACATACGGCCTTTTTTTCAGAATTTAAGATTGACTCTATTCCGTGCTTTGGAGAAATAAATCTTATGCTAGAAATGGCGTTTTCCTTTTTGCTATAATTGCTATCTTATCGCTTTATCTCATTATTCTTTGTAGTATTAGTTTTATTACTGCAGAGCATGTAGAAAACAAAGTTTATGAGAAAATTGATGTTGAGTTTGGGCTTGATGGTGAAATTTCACATTTGTGAATGGTCTATAGTTAAGAACACATCTTTATGTTAATCACATTTTGTGATAAATTACAGGGAAATAACCAATAACATTCTTCAGCATTAACTTCAGGGTTGATTACTTCCCTTCTCTTCGTTGATTTGTGTGAAAAATAAGCAATAAATTTCTCTCTATTTTCCATACATACGATGTGCGTTCTACGTCACTGTGGGATATGTAACGTTGGGATAACCAGAATAGTCTTAAGATAAGGAGGGCGAGATGAAGATTTTGATAATGAAAGGTAAAGATAATGTACGAGATTTTAATCAGTGTAAGTTTTCATCCATATGTGCTCGGGGGGGGGGGGGGGGGGGGGGGGCTATCCAGAAGTGTTCGGAGACTTCTGAATAGTTTCACCTCAAGCATCGAAACTCACGAAGCGAGGCGGGATTCCTCACCTTCCCAGAGTGCTACCCTGGTACCCATTTCTGCTAGCGGCCGGGTCGACCATAGAGGTAATTTTTTTTCCCAACCATGAGTATAACTCACGCTACTTCCAACGGGAATCGAACACGGGTTGTCCGAACGTGGGTAGCCCAGTCGGGTGGTTCTCAGAATTAGGCTACCGAGGCCTCCCCCATTTTCGATGGCGCTCGAGATTAATCTGCAGCCTTGGTGTGACCGCCGGATTTTCGATTCACGAGGGATGTTATCTGCATAGACGGGTAGACGGGATTCGTAAACCCTGGCTGGCAACCCGTCTAGAAGAAAGGAAACTTCGACCACAAAACCCTCCACTGCCTTGTGGACTAGATTCTAGTTAGAATCGAAGGTTATGGGAGTACACCCAGAGTAAAAATCTGGAGGGAGGGACCCTAAGGCAGTAGACGGCGTTAACCGTCTTTCTGGCATCCCCTGCACCTTCTTTCAATTCCGAACGTATGGACTTTGTCGCCTCTGTTGCTGTTATGTTTCCGAGTGTTTCTAATATTCTATCGATCTATCTTTTTCGTGATCGACCCTTGGGTCTGGTGTTCTCACAACGTTTGTTGAAGGCTCGTTGAGTTGTGTTTTTATCTTTCTGCCTTGTCACGCGGCCAAACCATTTTATCTGTTCTTTCCTTATATATTCTATGGCGGGGGCTATTCTTAGCTTTGTAATGTGGATTTGTTTAAAAAAAATGGGATGAATTGGGTGGAAGGAACAGAAGATTAACAAGGAATTCTGAATCAGCTGAAAATGAAAAATAAATATCTCCTTAAAAACAAATCGAACAAGACAATCTGAAATGTTTATATAAAAAGACACACTATCTTCTTTAGCGGTAAAGGTAAAGTACGAGACTTGAACCGGCGTCTCAGCACGCGAGTTTATACCCATATGTGCTCGGCCGCCTATCCAGAAATGTTCAGATATTTCTGTATAGTGTTGCCTCAATCATCGAAACTCATATGCGAGGCGACATTCCTCACCTTCCCAGGGTAATACCCTGGTACCCATTTCTGCCAATGGCTGTATCGACCGTAGGGGTATTTTTTTTTTCCCAACCACTAGTAACCGAGTCAAACTGCTCCCAGCGGGAATCGAAGACAAACTGCTCCCAGCGGGAATCGAACACGGGTTGTCCGAACGTCGGTAGTCCAGTCGGGTGGTTTACCCAACTAGGCTACAGAGGCCCCCAAATTAGTGGAAAAATTCAAGAAGAGGCAGACAACGAGGCAAAGACAGACACAGTGGGTTGATAACATTAAGAGGTTGATAAGGAAACCTGATACAGCGGGTAAATGTAAAGAGCCCCGTCACGTATAGAAAATGTGGTGTTAGTGACCATAATTTTTATAGACTATGCACTTATTGGAGCAAGGTGGTCAGTAATACGCCCGTACGGGTTTTCTTTAGCAGAAAAAAATCCGACCCATTTAAGTCTGGGTGAACCTGGAAGCCATGGATTAGAATCGACACTGACGTCTTGTCCTTAAAGTCCAGTTCACTAACCAGTGCGCCGTCACTGCTCCCAATACAAGGTGTAAGTAAAGAAAGTAAAGAGCCCCTGTCACGCCAAGTGGCGTATAGGAAATATGGTGTTAGTGACCATACATTTGTACAGACCTTCGGCACATGATTATTTTTTGGCGGGTAATGTGGTCGGTATTACGCCCGCACCGCATTACTTTCCCAGAAAAAAAATCCGGTACCCATTTAAGGCTGGGTGAACCCGGAAGCCGTCGGTCAGGATCGAACCCAACCTCTTGTCTTTAGTAGTCCAGTTCACTAACCAGCGAGCTATCCCTGCTCCTAATACAGTGTGTACCAATAAGGCAAAAAAACATATTGCGATGAAACTACATCGTGGCCTACTTTCGATGTGGAGACGGGCACAATATGGCAATGGTGGTTTTACAATTGATGTTTAAGAGAAGCATATATATAACATACAAGATGACTGAAAATGATTTAAACAGGTTATGGTTTAAAGTCACATAACTCTGTCAAACAATGTACAAATTATTTCAGAGTTATCGAGTTGCTATCAATGAACAATGATGACACGAGTTGTCCTCACCAACACAGTTATTCTTTCTGGGGATTTTTTTATTTTATTATGTGTGAAGCAGTAAACAGTACAACCTGTGGCTGCCCTGCTGCCTTGCAGGTAAGCTCGGGAGAGTAAAAGGCTAAGGGAGGGTACCCGAGGTAAAACAACCCCACTGCCTTGTGGGTGAGACTTTTTAGTCAAAGGCTAGCGGAGCCAACCGTAAACAAACCGACAGAAAGCAACAGAAAACCACCGTCGTAATTTCTTTGTACAATCATGAATCGCCACAATAATCTAAGATATGCTGATGATACAGTCTTAATCGCTAAGAGTGAAAATGAGTTACAAGAAATGTTAGACATTATAGTGAAAGAAAGCAAAAATAAAATACTCAGCCTTAATAGCAAAAGGACAGAGGTAATGGTAACAACAAAGAAAAAGACATCACCTCAGTGCAAAATAAAGACAAGTGGAACAATATTAAAACAGGTAAATGAATTTAAATATTTGGGAACTTTGTTAACCTCAGACAGAAGATGTACAAAAGATGTGAGATGCAGAATGGCTCAGGCAAACGCAGCTTTCCAAAAAAATTAGGAAGATACTATGCAATCCATTTTTGACATTAGAAACAAGAAAAAGAGGTCTTAAATGTTATGTTGAGCCAGTCTTAACATATGGATGCAAATCATGGACACAGGACAACAGCCAAGAAAATCACTGGAGTCTGTAGGAATGTGGTTTTACAGAAGAATGTTGAGAGTACCATGGACAGCTAAGAAGAGTAATGAAGATGATCAGAGAGAGATCAAAGCAAAAAGAGAGCTAATTTCCAATATTAGGAAGAGAAAATCATCATTTTTTGGCCATGTAATGAGAAGAGAACAGCTGGAATATATTGTAACAACTGGACAATTTGAGGGACGAAGAGATAGAGGGAAGCAAAGAGAAAAGATACCAGACAGCTTAAGAGAATGGCTTGGCAGAAGGTCAACAACAGAAATGATAAATAGCTGCCGAGATCGAAAGTTGTGGGGAAACATGATCACCTACGCCAGTAGGCCCGGTACTTGATGATGTGTGTGATTACATTCAACTCTTTCAGTACGGACGGTTTTATCAACTTAGCGGTAGAGAATTTAGAGGCAACATTTTTCTTGGTTTTAATGTTTATATTTAAAAATGGTAGGAACAAAACCCTGCCAAGAATATATAGAACAACAAGAACTCAAATTGTGGGGCCACGTAGTCAAAATGAATCCTTACCAATCACCCTAAAGTGCGTTCTTCTCGAGAATGCATGGAAAATGACCAGAAGACGATGATAGATAGATGCAGTGACAGAGACATGTAACAACAAAGGAAAATCACTAATTCAGACAGTTCGAGCAGCTCAAGAACGACACATGATATAAACCACGACACCTTTTAGGTATCAGTGAGAAAGAGAAAAGAAAAAGATGGATAGATTCAGTGATAGAGCCATGTAACAACAAAGGAAAATCACTAATTCAGACAGTTCGAGCAGCTCAAGAACGACAAATGATATAAACCACGACACCTTTTAGGTATCAGTGAAAAGGAGAAAAGAAGAAGCAGAAGAATGTTTATATTTATCTAATAGTAAATAAAGTAAAGTAACTCCCGTCACGCCAAGTGGCGTATAGGAAATATGATGTTAGTAACCATGATTTTTGGGGTAATGTGGTCGTGCCACTTTACTTTCCCAGAAAAAAATCCAGTACCCATTTAAGGCTGGGTGAACCCGGCAGCCGTCGATCAGGATCGAATTCAACCTCTTGTCATTTGCAGTCCAGTTCACTAACCACTGAGCTATCGTGGCTCCCTATGTTTATGTAATACTTAACGTATATCATATATTAATTTTTAGATAATTAAACAAGGAATTATATTTCACCAATAGCAAGATGATATAAGGCATACAAAAAGAATATGGTTTAATGACAGTTTACACTAATCAAATTGAGAGTGACGCACTGTGCGGCTGAACGTACATGACCCAAATCGGAGTGACGCATGGTGCGTCGAAACGTACAGACAGATTTAATGTCCATGTTTCTTCTCCATATACTTATATTGAACAGACTTATTGTCACATTAATATGCTCTATTTTATATTTAGTCTTCGTCGATAGAAGTGAGTAAGAGAGTTACTCGATGCCATATAGAGCCAATTCTGACATATGGAAGCGAATCATGGACAGTAGACAAACAAATAAAAAACGATTAGAGGCCACAGAGATGGGATTTCTCAGAAGAATGTTGAAAGTTCCCTGGACAGCTATAAAGGCCAATGAGGAAGTTCTCAAAGAGGCCAACACAAAAAGGCAGCTCCTGAAAAACAACAGAAAGAAGCAATCAACATTTTTCGGGCACATCATGAGAAGATGAAAGTACAAAAAATACGGCAAAATACGGGGAAAGTGATATCGCGGGCGACGAAGAGAGAAAATATTAGACAGCTTGGTGTCATGGCATGGAAAACAGTCAACAACAGAACTGATACGATGCACTGTAGATGATAAAAGATTATAGAGGGACATGATCGCATACGTCAACCGGTATGGCACATGATGATGATGATGATGATGATGATGATGATGACGATGATGATGATGATGATGATGATGATGACGATGATGATGATGATGATGATGATGATGATGATGATGACGATGACGATGATGATGATGATGATGATGATGATGATGATCAATTATTAAAGATGATATGAGTTGTCTTCACCAACACAGCTATTCTTTCTGGGGCTTTTTTTTAAATTATGCATGATTATATTTTATGTCCATGTTTCTTCTCCATACACGTATATTGAACAGTGTCATTGATACATGTAATATATTCTACTTTATATTTGGTGTCTTTAAATACAAGTTGTCACCGTGCGCTTATTGATCCGTTCTCCTGTCGCACCAGGAGAGATAACTGTTTTAAAAAAACATTGTGAAATTGTTAAATTGACATCTTAACATCGTTTAATTTTGAAAAAAGAAATGAAAAGAATACAAGCTAGAAACTATAACAATCGTTGTGCTATTGCTACAGAAACATAAAATTGACTGTAAACATTTTATAAATAGTTTAACGACAATATAATATATATAAATATATATATATATGGAGTTTCGTTTCATTCAAATTATATAAATACAACTAAAGGTCACAGTACAAAGGGAGAAAATCTCTCCAGGGAGATAAGCTGAAATAATATTTCTAATTAAATTCTACTTCATGTACTTACCCCGTCATTGTTGATTTGTTAATGTAATCAATTTTCTTTAATGATTGAATTTAAGAACATGTTTCGTTATGTTGAATATGCTTCTCGTCAATCCTCTAATTAAATGATCTCACATACATGCATCACATTATCATCATCATCATGTGCCTTCTCCGCAACGAATGTTGGCTACCATGGATCGCCATTCTACTCTGTTTCTTGCTTTGATGGTGCAGGCTGTCATAGATTGACTTGACCATCTTTTGATGTTACTCGTCCATGTTAGTCTTGGTCTGCCTTTGCCTCTTTTACCTTGTATTTTTCCTTCCAATATTACTTTTAGTAGGCTGTTGTGTCTTTTAACATGCCCAAAAAATTTTATTTGTCTTGTCTTAATTGTATTTAGTAGTTCTCTTTTTATTTTAAGTTGTTTTATAACTTTATCGTTTGTTATCTTTTGTTTCCATCCAATTCTACCTATTCTTCTATAAATCCACATTTCAAAGGCTTCAATTTTCTGTCTCTATTTTCTTGTCTAATGTCCATGTTTCTGCACCATACAGGAATATTGAGAAGATGTAACATTTTGCCATTCTTAGTTTCAGCCCTGTTGATATTTGTTTTGTTGTTAGTATATTTTTCATGGCATTAAAATTACTTTTTGCCATACCTATTTTTTTTTATTTCATCACATTATAAAAATTCATAATCCCACGTCATATGAAATAGTCACATTAAAAAAAAAAATATTAAAAAAACAACATCGATGAACAAAAGTATCATTCATATACATTCACATATAATTCAATTCGTAATTCATATTATAAATAGTTATTATTTGTAGGCACATTACGAAAGTGATGTTTGATGTTCAAACATCTGAACAGACATCATTAAACGTGCACAATGTTGAAATATGAAGGCAATCTTCACTCGACTAATATGGACATCGTTATGAACATACACAATATGTCAAGGTTATGATTTTAGGACTTCACACTTCTGCTTGTATTCAAACTTAATTTATATATGCCACAAAGTATAACAGTTCGAAGGAAGTAGAAGAAAATAATTGATTCTTGTAATGTTAAGGGGACATATGTCATTTGCCCTGAGGTAATAGAGCACTGTTTTTGTAACTCTTTAATTTAACAGTAATTTTTGATCGTCAATGTTAACCTCAGATGGTAGATGTACAACAGAGGTGAGATGGTAGATGTACAACAGAGGTGAGATGGTACCTGTACAACAGAGGTGAGATAGTAGATGTACAATATAAATGAGATGCAGAATGGCTCAGGTAAAAGCAGCTTGCCACAAAAAAAATGAGGAAGATACTTCGCAATCCATTTTTAACAATAGAAACAAGAAAACTAGTTCTTAAAGGTTATGTAAAGCCAGTCCTAACATATGGAAGTGAATCGTGGACAATAGGACAACAGACAAGAAAGTCACTGGAGTCTGTAGAAATGTGGTTTTACAGAAGAATGTTGAGAATACCATGGACAGCTAAGAAGAGTAATGAAAACGTTCTGAAGGAGGCCAAAGCAAATATTAAGCTAATTTCCATATTAGTAAGAAACAATCATCATTTTCTGGCCATGTAATGAGAAGGGAACAGCAGGAATATATTGTAACAACTGTGAAAATCGAGGGACGAAGAGATAGAGGAAAGCAAAGAGAAAAGATACCAGACAGCTTAAGAGAATGGCTTGGCAGAAGGTCAACAACAGAAATGATAAACAACTGTCGAAAGTTGTGAAGAGATATGATCACCTACTTCAGCAGGCCGGGAACTTGATAATGATGAATTAATCGTTGTACATCAATTCTTTCTCGTATTAAATTGTATTTTTATAATCAAGACATTGGTTTAAATATATACATTTGTTTGCCTGTTGTGATAAGAACTGCTCTGTTATAAACCGAGCAGCGTATGGGCATGTGTCTTTTTTATAAAATCATTGTTATTTTAAAAAAAATAAAGAACAGATATTATTTAAAATAAATTATTTTATTTTACAGACTCAGTTATGAGTTAGCTATGTAGGGATAATTTTATTAACTTACATATCTCCGTGTGTGTTGTTTATGCCTACTGAAGGCCTATTATCCGAAACGTCAGATTTGTGTTGTCTAATTATTACGTAGAGATTTAACCATACCAATTTTTATATTTTTTTGTTCATTTCTCCTTTACTATCAACTTTACCACAGCTTCACATTTATTTGTATTTCTTTCACTTGATCCCTTAAAGAGCAATTGCGTGAATCTTGGCCACCGTTTCTTTCAGCCATTTCCCCAGGTTTGAGTTTAATTTATGTGTTTATAATTTCGTTGTTTCCTTAAAATAGTATTAGATAATGATGGGCATAAAAGTGAAGGAAATCAACAAGAAAGGTCTCAATCTAAATAGTAAGAAAACATAACTTATTTTCGTATCAAAGAAACAATTATCACAATCATGAAGCATAGAAATAAACAGGACAAATCTGAAGCAAGTATAGATGGTTAAATACTTCTTCTTCTTCTTTCCTTCTTCATATGCCTTTCAACGTCGAGGGGAGATATAATTTGCGGTCTTTTGCTCTTCTGTTGGCCTCTGATGCAATTGTTTCCTAGTGCTTCTAATATTCCATCCATCCATCATTTTCGTGGTCTGGTGTTCTGACAACGTTTGCTGACGGCTCGTTGTGTTGTGTTTTGATCTTTCTGCCTTGTCACGTGGCCTAACCACTGTGTCTGTTGTTTCTGTATATATTCAATGGCGGGTGTTATTACTAGCTTTTTTCTCAGTTCTTCATTTCTGATCTTGTCTCTCATGCTGTTTCTTGTAATTAGTCTAACACATTTCATCTCTGTAGAGGTTATTTTTCTTATTGTTCTTGCATCTAGGGTCCAGGTCTGGCATTGGTAGCACAACGTTGGTATGAAGATTGTATTGTAGAGTGCTCGTTCTGCCTCTAGAACTATTTTCTTGTTGGACAATAGTGGTAGTAACTGCCCAAAGATTTGACAAGGTTTGTTGCAAATACTTGAGCTAGCAAATTCATGCGGAAGATGCACCACAAAAATGACATTCCAGAAAATGAAAAATGCCCCTTGCAACAAGTCTATGTCAATAGAAATGATGAGGAGAGTTCATCGGTACTATGTAGAGATAATTCAGCCATATGTAAGCGAATCATGAACAGTAGACAAACAAATGAAAACAGTAGACATACAAATGAAAACAGTAGACAAACAAATGAAAACAGTAGACATACAAATGAAAACAGTAGACAAACAAATGAAAACAGTAGACGTACAAATGATAACAGTAGACAAACAAATGAAAACAGTAGACATACAAATGAAAACAGTAGACAAACAAATGAAAACAGTAGACATACAAATGAAAATAGTAGACAAACAAATGAAAACAGTAGACAAACAAATGAAAACAGTAGACATACAAATGAAAACAGTAGACAAACAAATGAAAACAGTAGACATACAAATGAAAACAGTAGACAAACAAATGAAAACAGTAGACAAACAAATGAAAACAGTAGACAAACAAATGAAAACAGTAGACAAACAAATGAAAACAGTAGACAAACAAATGAAAACAGTAGACATACAAATGAAAACAGTAGACAAACAAATGAAAACTGTAGACAAACAAATGAAAACAGTAGACAAACAAATGAAAACAGTAGACATACAAATGAAAACAGTAGACAAACAAATGAAAACAGTAGACAAACAAATGAAAACAGTAGACAAACAAATGAAAACAGTAGACAAACAAATGAAAACAGTAGACAAACAAATGAAAACAGTAGACAAACAAATGAAAAGACGATTAGATCCCAAAAGGTTAGAATTTCTCAGAAGAATGTTGAGAGTTCCCTGGACAGCTAAAAATACCATCAAGGACATTCTCAGAGAAGCGAAAACATAAAGGAAGCTCCAAAAAACATCAGAAAGAAACAATCAAAACTTCGGAGGTACACCATAAGAAAAGGACAATTGAAATACGTAGTTACAACTGGCAAGATACAGGGACAGGAAGACCGCGTACGGCAAAGGACGAGGTTGCTAGACAGCTTGGTGTCATGGCATGCAAAACAGTCAACAACAGAACTGATAAGATGCGCTGCTGCTTATTTTGAATATTGTGGAGGGACATGATCGCCTACGCCAACCAGTATGACACATGATGATGCTGATTTTACTCATAAGTGTTGATCTTTGTATACTTTCTTCTTGAATCTGATGAAGGATTTTACCGAAGCGTTTTGTTGCTTGTCTCGTCTGTCTAATATTTAGCTGCAAGATACAATTTCACGTTTATTTTACAGGTAAACAAGCTCTACTCGCAGACTTGCATACTATTTGATAAATTTTAGATATTTTATATTTTAGATATTTTATATTTTAGATATTACATATATTTTATATTGTATATATTTTAGATATTACAGATATTTTATATTGTATATAATTTAGATATTACCTTTTTATATTTTAGATATTTTATATTTTAGATATTTAATAGTTTACATATTTTATATATTTTATATTTTAGATATTTAATAGTTTACATATTTTATATATTTTATATTTTATATATTTTATACTTGTGCTAATCGCCTCTTTAGAATCCCTGAGGCTGTAGAAATGTAGTTTTACAGAAGAATGTTGAGAATACCACGGACAGCTAAAAAGAGTAATGAAAACGTTCTGAAAGAGGCCAAAGCAAAAAGAGAGCTAATTTCCAATATTAGGAAGAAACAATCATCATTTTTTGGCCATGTAATGAGAAGAGAACAACTGGAATATATTGTAACAACTGGGAAAATTGAGGGACGAATAGATAGAGGGAAGTAAAGAGAAAAGATACCAGACAGCTTAAGAGAATGACTTCGCAGGTCAACAACAGAAATGATAAATAACTGTCGAGATCGAAAGTTGTGGAGAGACATGATCACCTTCGCCAGCAGGCATGGCACTTGATGATGATGAATTGCTTTTTATTCCAAATTTTTTTTTTTTTTAATTCTGGGACGCTTGGACTTCCTGCCCATTTTAAGTCTGAGTTATCGAAAGTGCTAGAAAGTGCTACATCATATAACGGTTGACTTCTTCTTCTTCTACCTTTCAGCTCCCTGTGGAGCATAGGTCTTCGACAAACACTTTCAGCTCCCTGTGGAGCATAGGTCTTCGACAAACACTTTCAGCTCCCTGTGGAGCATAGGTCTTCGACAAACACTTTCAGCTCCCTGTGGAGCATAGGTCTTCGACAAACACTTTCAGCTCACTGTGGAGCATAGGTCTTCGACAAACACTTTCAGCTCCCTGTGGAGCATAGGTCTTCAACAAACACTTTCAGCGCACTGTGAAGTATAGGTCTTCAACAAACACTTTTAGCTCCCTGTGGAGCATAGGTCTTCAACAAACACTTTCAGCGCACTGTGAAGTATAGGTCTTCAACAAACACTTTCAGCTCCCTGTGGAGCATAGGTCTTCAAGAAATACTTTTAGCTCCCAGTGGAGCATAGGTCTTCACCAAACACTTTCCAAGTCGTTCTGTTTCTTGCCATTCTTTTAAAATCATTCCATGTCTTCCCCATCATCTTCATCTCTGCATCTATCTATAAGTAAAAAAAGTAAAGTACCCCCGTTACGCCAAGTGGCGTATAGGGAAATATGGTGTTAGTGACCCTATATTTTACAGACCTTCAGCACATGATTTTTGGGGTAATGTGGTCGGTATTACGCCCGTGCCGCTTTACTTTCCCAGAAAAAAATCCGGTACCCATTTAAGGCTGGGTGAACCCGGAAGCCGTCGGTTGGGATCGAACCCTACCCCTTGTCCGTGGTAGTCCAGTTCACTAACCACTGAGCTATCGCGGCTCCTGCATCTATCTATCTTCTCCAAGAATTCTTTGGTCTTCCTTTTTGTCTTTTCCCATGGGGATTCCAAAAAAGGGCATGTTGTGTAATACTCTCAGTTGGCTTCCGCAGTGTGTGTCCTATCAAGCGCCATCGTCTTTTCTGTATCTCTTTATCCACAGGTACTTGACTGGTACATTTCCATAATTCTATGTTAGTGATTTTGTCCTGCCATTTCCATCCTTTTATTCTGCGTAAGCATCCATTAATGAAAATTTGGTTCAAGGTTGTCTTACGTTAAGCGGATCTGCTTCAACATAAGCCCCACTGTCAAGGCTGGGTTAACTCCCTTTTTACTCCGACACAAGTCGTCAGCTCGTTCCCCCCGAACATCTAGCGGTCTTCAGGTATACAACCATCAATTTATTAACAGTTTTCATCACATCCTTCATTATTCCTCTTTAATGCGTTGAAACTAAAATAAAACAGCTCTATTTGTCTCCCCTTCTCCTGTTTTTCGCAGCTCAGTTATGGTTCCTTTTCAATTACCCAGAATAGAAAACATCACACATTTGTGCAGACACATTACCGGTAGAATTTTAAGATATAAAACTTGACTCTAGAGAGGAACATGTACTGAGCTATACTGTCATCATCATCATCGAGTGCCATCTCAGCAACGAAGGATGGTTACCATGGAGCGCCATTCTGCTCTATCTCTTGCTTTGATGGTGCAGGTTGTCATAGGCTGATTTGTCAATCTTTTGATGTTACTCGTTCATATTAGTCTTGGTCTGCCTCTGTAACTTTTACCTTGTATTTTCCCCTCCAAGATTACTTTTAGTAGGCTGTTGTGTCTTTTAACATGGCCCAAAAATCGCATTTGTCTTGTTTGAATTGTGTTTAGTAGTTCTCTTTTCATTTTTAGTTGTTTTAAGACTTCATCGTTTGTTTTCTTTCCTTTCCATCCAATTCTACCTATTCTTCTATATATCCACATTTCAAAAGCTTCAATTTTCTGTTCTGTTTTCTTGTCTAATGTCCATGTTTCTGCACCTTATAGGAATGTTGAGAAGATCTGACGTGTTGCTATTCTTAGTTTTAGCCCTGGTGTTATTTAGCTATACTGTAATTTCTTTTTTTTTCTTTACTTTTATTTTCCTTTCCTTCTCTCTTTTCCTTCCATTTCTTGATCATATATTTTCTTTTCTTCTCTACATTTTTCCTTCTAATTTTTCTCTACTCCTTTTCTGCCTATTTGTCTTCCGTTTCTTGCCCTAATCCTTTCAATTTCTTCTTTCTCCTCTAATTTCAGTTTCTTCTTCCTCTTCCTTCTTATATTCATCTTCTTCTTTCCTGTATTCTTTCTCTTCGTTTTTCTTTGTTATATTTTTCTTCGTCTCTCAGTTATTAAAATTTACTTTTTCTCCCTGTCGTTTCCTTTTTCTTCCTCTTTTCCTCTTCCAGTGATTTCTTTTGTTTTCTCCCTTCTCTCTTTTCATTTTATTTTTATACTTCTTTGTTTCTTTTTTTTTCTTCTTTTTTTTCACTCATAAAATAAACAGGACAAATCTGAAACAAGTGCAACGTGTGAAATACTTGGGCACAATAATATCATCAGATGGAAGATGGACGGCAAATAATAATAAAAAAAAAACAGAATAGCTTAGAGCAAAAATAGTATTTCAGAAAATTGATAAACATCTTGTGCAAAGTCTGTGTCAATAGAAGTGAGAAAGAGAGTTATCGATGTTATATAGAACCAATTCTGACCTATGGAAGCGAATCATGGACAAAAGACAAACAAATGAAAAGACGATTAGAAGCCACAGAGATGGGATTTCTCAGAAGAATGTTGAAAGTTCCATGGACAGCGAGAAAGACCAATGAGGAAGTTCTCAAAGAGGCCAACACAAAAAGGGAGCTCTTAAGAAACATCAGAAAGAAGCAATCAACATTTTTCGGGCACATCATGAGAAGAGGAAAGTTGGAATACTTGGTTACAACTGCCAAAATACATGGAAAGAAAGTTCGTGGACGACAAAGAGAGAAAATACTAGATAGCTTGGTGTCATGGCATGGAAAACAGTCAGCAACAGAACTGATACGATGCACTGTGGGTATAAAATTTTGGAAGGACATGATCGCCTACGCCAACCTATATGGCACATGATCGTGATGAACTCAGCTTCTCACACACAGAAATGGAGCATCAAATATATACACGTAACAGTTACACTTACTGACTTTGATCAATAAATCGAGTGATTCCCAACCTCAACCTTCTTCCGGGGACTGGTTGGTCTCGAGGCAAGACGCCGATCTCGAGACAGATAGGTTGTGGGTTCAAATCCCGGCTGCATCAATTGGGATTTTATTTCTGATTTCTCTCTGAAGCAACCACCCCTGGTCTCAGCAGCGAGGCCCGGCTTGAAAAGTAAATTAATAGTCGACGGGAAAAAAAAATGTGAGTACCCCCTCCCCCTCGAAGACGGAGTTATCTGCCTGCGTGGCGAGGGACCCCTATGTGCATGGCAACCAGGGAAAAACTGATTAAAAGGAAACATTTAAAAATACAAAAAAATGGTATGTTAGAAGTTTTACGTGATAAGTGGACGACACAGACTAAACGACGTTTCGGCCCAATAGGCATTTGTTCCAGCAGGAACAAACAAGAAAAAACACACACACACACACAACTAATAGCCAAACATTTACAACAAAAATATTCGGAATATCTTAAAGAAAATAAAATAAAAATGTCTATCCTCTGTGTATGAAAAGGAATTTTCCTCATATTCAGTTTTACTGCAGCTTCGCATTTTTATGCATTCATTTGCATTTCTTTGCCTTAACCCCCCAAAAACTAATTAACACGCAAAATTCATTGACTAATCTATAAGGACTTCGCCATAGCTGAAAGGCGGCGATCGAAAAGATAAAATTATTTGAATTGTTCCAGAATATTTTTCAGCCTTCAAAACTTATGTGGTTGAGTTGTTAAGGCGCCCACTTCCGATCAGAAGAGTTGGGGTTCAAATGAACCCTGAAGTGGCGGATTTTTTTCTGAACTGACAGGGGTCATAGGTTCACTAAGCCTCTAAAAATTGGTACAAAATATTTTTTTTTCTGGGAAGTGAAACAACCTGGCGTAATTCCGACCACATCATCTAAAAGTTGTTCCGTGTTGGAAAAATCGGGACATTAACACCACATAGTCATAGCAATACATGGGAGGGAATCTTACTTTAATAAATCGTAATAATGACTGTATTTCTATGGACATATTCGGAGTGCAGTGATGATGTCCCGCTAATAACTCAATAATAACTCACTGACTTTATTTCTATGGACACATTCGGAGTGCAATGATGATGACCCGCTAATAACTCAATAATAACTCACTGACTTTATTTCTATGGACATATTCGGAGTGCGATGATGATGTCCCGCTAATAACTCAATAATAACTCACTGACTTTATTTCTATGGACACATTCGGAGTGCAATGATGATGACCCGCTAATAACTCAATAATAACTCACTGACTTTATTTCTATGGACATATTCGGAGTGCGATGATGATGACCCGCTAATAACTCAATAATAACTCACTGACTTTATTTCTATGGACATATTCGGAGTGCAGTGATGATGACCCGCTAATAACTCAATAATAACTCACTGACTTTATTTCTATGGACATATTCGGAGTGCAATGATGATGACCCGCTAATAACTCAATAATAACTCACTGACTTTATTTCTATGGGCATATTCGGAGTGCAATGATGATGACCCGCTAATAACTCAATAATAACTCACTGACTTTATTTCTATGGACATATTCGGAGTGCAATGATGATGACCCGCTAATAACTCAATAATAACTCACTGACTTTATTTCTATGGACATATTCGGAGTGCGATGATGATGACCCGCTAATAACTCAATAATAACTCACTGACTTTATTTCTATGGACATATTCGGAATGCAATGATGATGACCCGCTAATAACTCAATAATAACTCACTGACTTTATTTCTATGGACACACTCGGAGTGCAATGATGATGACCCGCTAATAACTCAATAATAACTCACTGACTTTATTTCTATGAACATATTCGGAGTGCAGTGATGATGTCCCGCTAATAACTCAATAATAACTCACTGACTTTATTTCTATGGACACATTCGGAGTGCAATGATGATGACCCGCTAATAACTCAATAATAACTCACTGACTTTATTTATATGGACATATTCGGAGTGCAGTGATGATGACCCGCTAATAACTCAATAATAACTCACTGACTTTATTTCTATGGACATATTCGGAGTGCAGTGATGATGTCCCACTAATAACTCAATAATAACTCACTGACTTTATTTCTATGGGCATATTCGGAGTGCAATGATGATGACCGCTAAGAACTCAATAATAACTCACTGACTTTATTTCTATGGACATATTCGGAGTGCGATGATAATGTCCCGCTAATAACTCAATAATAACTCACTGACTTTATTTCTATGGACATATTCGGAGTGCGATGATAATGTCCCGCTAATATCTCAATAATAACTCATTGACTTTATTTTATATTTGGCGTACGACGGGTAACTTTTAGAGAAAAATATTTGTAATTGTGTAAAATAAATTGGGAACTAGCAGGAAAATTTGGGAGCTAACAAGTTTGGCATTAAAGTAAGTGAGAAGCAACATAAACAAAATCAAGTATGCAGATGATGCTGTATTGACAGCAGAAAATCAACAAGATTTAGAAAATCTATTAGATAAAATTGTGACAGAAACTGAACAAAAAGGTCTGAACAATCAACATAAAAAAAGAAACTTTGATTATCTCAAAGAAAACAAATACACACTTATGTAGAGAAAACTAAATGGAAAAATCATGAAACAAGTGAAAAGTTTCAAATACCGGGAACAATAATAAGATAAGATGGCAGATGTACTGCAGAAATTAGAAGCAGAATAGGGGAAGCAAAGACAGAATATAAGAAGCAAAGACAGAATAGAACAAGCAAAGACACAATAGGGCAAGCAAAGACAGAATAGTACACGCAAAGACAGATTAGAACAAACAAAAACAGAAAAGGACAAGCAAAGACAGAATAGGGCAAGCAAAGACAGAATAGAACAAATAAAGACAGAATAGGACAAGCAAGACAGAATAGTGCAAGCAAAGGCAGAATAGGGCAAGAAAAGACAGAAGAGAACAATCAAAGACAGAATAGAACAAAGATAGAATAGAACAAACAAAGACAGAATAGGACAAGAAAAGACAAAATAGGACAAGCAAAGACAGAATAGAACAAAGACAGAATAGAACAAACAAAGACAGAATAGGACAAGCAAGACATAATAAGGCAAGCAAAGACCGAATAGTGCACGCAAGGACAGATTAGAACAAACGAAGACAGAAAGGGACAAGCAAAGACAGAATAGGACAAGCAAAGACAGAATAGAACAAAGATAGAATAGAACAAACAAAGACAGAATAGAACAAGCAAGACAGAATAGTGCAAGCAAAGGCAGAATAGGACAAGCAAAGACAGAATAGGACAAGCAAAGACAGAATAGGACAAGCAAGACAGAATAGTGCAAGCAAAGGCAGAATAGGACAAGCAAAGACAGAATAGGACAAGCAAAGACAGAATAGGACAAGCAAAGACAGAATTCCATTGAGTGGAAAACATACAATGTAAGAAATCATTGACAATTAATGTTAGAAAATTTGTCATAAAGTGTTGCATTGAACCTGTTCTACTATATGGAAGTGAATCATGGACGATAAGTAAGACAACACAAAGAACATTAGAGGCAGCTGAGATGTGATTTATCAGAAGAATGATACGAATTTTGTGCATAGCAAAACAAATATAAAGTTGAACGCATTCGAAAATAAATGTCTAAAAGGAAAATACCTGGTATAGCGTGGAACGAATTCAAAACAAACAAGAAAATTAGAGAAATCGCCAATCAACCACTAATATCTTCAGTAATAAAGAAAAGACGATGGTCGTATGTTGGACATGTGATGAGAAGAGATAATAACCGAATAGCAAAGCAAGCCCTCATTTGGAAACAACAGGTAAGAGAAAATAAGGAAGACCCAGAGAGACACTGAGAAGAACATTGCTGAGAGAGGCAAGAGTGGCAAGAATCGGCTCCCTCAATGAGATAGAGCTGCTTGCACAGAACAGAGACAAATGGCGAAATTTGATGAAATATCTTTAAAAGAATTGAAAACTGCTAGAACAAAAACTCAGATAAGAGAAGGAGTATCTTGGTCTACGCACTATGGGCCGGCTACGGCTCGAAAGATCAATAGATAGATAGAAAACAAATACAAATGGAAAATGTTTAAAACAAGCTGGAGAAATCATAAATATCATCAAATCATAAGGAAAAGACAATCTACATTTTGTAGGGGGTTAAGGCAAAGAAATGCAAATGAATGCATAAAAATGCGAAGCTGCAGTAAAGCTGAATATGAGGAAAAATTTAAAAATACAAAAAATGGTATGTTAGAAGCTTTACGTGATAAGTTTAGTCTGTGTCGTCCACATATCATGTAAAGCTTCTAACATCAGATGTATTCGTATTTTTTAATTTTTCTACATTTTGTAGGGGTGTCCGGTTAGCGCAATCGATAGGCGGTTGGCTTACCACGGCAACAGCCGGGGTTCGTACCCTGGCGAGGACACCTGGGTTTTACTAATTCCCTAAAAATTAGTGGGAGCCGCGATAGCTCAGTGGTTAGTGAACTGGACTACTACGGACAAGGGGTAGGGTTCGATCCCAACCGACGGCTCCGGGTTCACCCAGCCTTAAATGGGTACCGGATTTTTTCTGGGAAAGTAAAGCAGCACGGGCGTAATACCGACCACATTACCCCAAAAATCATGTGCTGAAGGTCTGTAAAATATAGGGTCACTAACACCATATTTCCCTATACGCCACTTGGCGCCACATTGAGAATAATAAAGTGAAGGCAAAATGACTGGACAGAAGAGCAGAGGAAAACCAAGAAGAAAATATTGACCAGCTTATCCAAATGGTATAATAAAATATCACCAACTGAAATGATGACATGCATGAAGGACCGAGTGATGTGGAGAGAGGTGATCGCCTACGCCAACCAGTATGATAATTTATAAAATACATACTTTAAGTCAGAACGTTTTGTGTTTCAGATATTTTAACACCGTACGTTTTAATTTACCATTTACTCTACGAATTTATTTCCTGTATAATTTTTACCGCGGTGATATATAGTTATGCCTATGCCCTGTAGGTTGAGAATCACTGCGATTTACTGTCAGTATGACATAGTTCTACTAAACAATGGTTACTGCGTTGTTATGACCAGATTTGTTGATGGTTTTATACACAGGATCTCCACCAGTAGAAAGGTTACCAGACTGGACTGCTGTGGTGCCCGAATTATTGGTGGTGTTTATACCTACTGTTGAGTGGGAGGAAGAAACGGCGTTACCAGTTCCTGATGTGGGTATACCCACACGGTTCCCGACAACGGGGTGCCCTGATGTGAAAGTACTTACGCCCCAATACCGATGCCGCCACCAACATCTAGTGCTGCCTCTCGGTTATTGCCTGCTAGGGCATGTCCTTTGTTGTTGAAGGTGATGTTTGGGTCACTGCTTGGGGGTATAGGAACCCAGCCTTAGATACGCCAACGTGTGTTCTGTGAACTGGTGATGTTACGTTCGTTGGTATAGCGCTGTAGTTGCAAGTTACAGATTCCAGTGGCGGTGTAGCTCGGGACTGAGAGTGACCCCTTCTGCTGTGCATGCTGATTTGGGGGCTGGGGTTTCGGATATGAGTGTTTCCTTGGTGACCGCACTTTGTTGGCGATGACGCGTGTTGGTGGGCGGATGCTCCTGACACCAGGCTGACACACTCATGGCCAACGCCATCTTCATTTGCAGGGCATGGTGAACTTTGATTTGACTCGACTCTTCGGAACCTGGCGTGGTCGAAGTCTAAATCAGCAGTCGAATGTGGTTTGCTGACGAGCCGTAATTTCTTGATTCTCTCCCTTTGATAACATAACCCGGCAAAAATAATAACGTTGATCATGAGAAGGGAGCCCCCAATAGCGACGACGATGCTTAGCGGCACACCGGATGCAGACTTAACAGTTCCTGGAGCTTCGGTAGGTTCACCAGTTACACCATCGTCTCCATCGTGATTCATCCCGCCTCTCTCACTGCTTTGATGGTGGACTGGGTACGGGTTTTTGCCGCTTTCCCCGTCTCCGTTGCCTGGAAGCTCGTCGGATGTAACCTGCGAGTGTGTCCTCAATGTTGTCCACGAGCGGTCGTTGAGGTTTCCACCAGTCGGGGTTGGCCACACAGGGGGCATCGGCGGCGGTGATATGAAGATGTTGTCGAAGATGAGTCGGTGGTAGTCGTCGAAGCTTGAAGGGTTGTCCCAGTTATTCAGGAGATGTGAAGACCTCTCTGAGCCATCTTCCTTGTCGATTTTGGGGATGAGATCAAACCAGAGTGCCAGTTTTTGAGTTCGGTAGTGATTGCGAATGCTTGGTCTCCTCCCTGGGAATGACAAGTCTGTTTATGATAATAAAAACTAGAGTACTTTTTCTGAAGGTGAGATGTAATGTTAGTGTTAGTAACGTGCCTCTCTCTCTCACACCTTTTCTCTTTTACTCTCTGTGCGTCTCAGTCTCTCATTTATTCTCTCTTTCAGTCTCTCTTTCATTCTCTCTTTCATTCTCTCTTTTATTCTCTCTTTCAGTTTCTCTTTCATTCTCTCTTTAATTCTCTTTGTCAGTTTCTCTTTCATTCTCTCTTTCAGTATCTTTCATTCTCTCTTTCATTCTCTTTGTCAGTCTCTCTTTCATTCTCTCTTTCAGTTTCTCTTTCATTCTCTCTTTCATTCTCTTTGTCAGTCTCTCCTTCATTCTCTCTTTCATTCTCTCTTTCAGTCTCTTTCATTCTCTCTTTCATTCTCTTTGTCAGTCTATCTCTCATTCTCACTTTAATTCTCTCTTTCATTCTCTCTTTCATTCTCTCTTCATTCTCTTTGTCAGTCTCTCTTTCATTCTCTCTTTCATTCTCTTTGTCATTCTCTCTTTCATTCTCTCTTCATTCTCTTTGTCAGTCTCTCTTTCATTCTCTCTTTCATTCTCTCTTTCATTCTCTTTGTCAGTCTCTCTTTCATTCTCTTTGTCAGTCTCTCTTTCATTCTCTCTTTCATTCTTTTTCTCAGTCTCTCTTTCATTCTCTCTTTCATTCTCTCTTTCATTCTCTCTTTCATTCTCTTTGTCAGTCTCTCTTTCATTCTCTCTTTCATTCTCTCTTTCATTCTCTTTGTCAGTCTCTCTTTCATTCTCTTTGTCAGTCTCTCTTTCATTCTCTCTTTCATTTCTTTGTCATTCTCTCTTTCATTCTCTCTTTCATTATATTTGTCACTCTCTCTTTCATTCTCTCTTTCATTCTCTCTTTCATTCTCTTTTTCAGTCACTCTTTCATTCTCTCTTTCATTCTCTCTTTCATTCTCTCTATCATTCTCTTTGTCAGTCTCTCTTTCATTCTCTCTTTCAGTCTCTATTTCATTCTCTTTCTCAGTCTCTCTTTATTCTCTCTTTCAGTCTCTATTTCATTCTCTCCTTTAATTCTCTTTCTCAGTCTCTCTTTTATTCTCTCTTTCATTCTCTCTTTCATTCTCTCTTTCATTCTCTCTATCATTCTCTTTGTCAGTCTCTCTTTCATTCTCTTTTCAGTCACTCTTTCATTCTCTCTTTCAGTCTCTCTTTCATTCTCTCTTTCAGTCTCTTTTTTATTCTCTTTGTCATTCTCTCTTTTATTCTCTTTGTCAGTCTCTCTTTCATTCTCTCTTTCAGTCTCTTTTTTATTCTCTTTGTCAGTCTCTCTTTATTCTCTTTGTCAGTCTCTCTTTTATTCTCTTTGTCAGTCTCTCTTTCTCTTTGTCAGTCTCTCTTTATTCTCTTTGTCAGTCTCTTTTTTATTCTCTTTGTCAGTCTCTCTTTTATTCTCTTTGTCAGTCTCTCTTTTATTCTCTTTGTCAGTCTCTCTTTATTCTCTTTGTCAGTCTCTCTTTTATTCTCTTTTCAGTCTCTCTTTCATTCTCTCTTTCAGTCTCTCTTTTATTCTCTTTGTCAGTCTCTCTTTTATTCTCTTTGTCAGTCTCTCTTTCATTCTCTCTTTCATTCTCTCTTTCATTCTCTCTTTCAGTCTCTCTTTTATTCTCTTTGTCAATCTCTCTTTCATTCTCTCTTTCATTCTTTTTGTCAGTCTCTCTTTCATTCTCTCTTTCATTCTCTCTTTCAGTCTCTCTTTTATTCTCTTTGTCAGTCTCTCTTTCATTCTCTCTTTCATTCTTTTTGTCAGTCTCTCTTTCATTCTCTCTTTCATTCTCTCTTTCATTCTCTCTTTTATTCTCTTTGTCAGTCTCTCTTCATTCTCTCTTTCATTCTCTCTTTTCATTCTCTCTTTCATTCTCTCTTCATTCTTTTGTCAGTCTCTCTTTCATTCTCTCTTTCAGTCTCTCTTTTATTCTCTTTGTCAGTCTCTCTTTCATTCTCTCTTTCATTCTCTCTTTCATTCTCTCTTTCATTCTTTTTGTCATTCTCTCTTCATTCTCTCTTTCATTTTTCTTTCATTCTCTCTTTCATTCTCTCTTTCATTCTCTCTTTCATTCTCTCTTTCATTCTCTCTTTCATTGTCTAAGTCAGTGGTAGTGAACGTAATTCTTTCAGTACCAAAGGTTTTTATCAATTTGGCGATACATGTTTCAAAGACATAATTTTTCATGTTTTTAAATATGAATCTATATGTTTATATTTATCTAACACTTGACATATTATATATGGAGTTTTAGATAATTAAACAAGGAATTATATTTTAACAATACCAAGATGATAGAAGGCATATCAAAAGAATATTGTTTGATGACAGTTTACACTAATCAAATTGAGAGTGACTCACTGTGCGGCTAAAACGTACATGATCGAAATCGGCATGACGCATGGAAATAGTTCAGGTTGACCTAAGGCCGGATTAAAAGCAAGGCCTCGACCGAAGGGCCAAACTTAGAGTATCGTCACAAACTACATGACGTCATTTAGTCACATATAAACAATGCTTGCACTTTGACGTCATATTTTATTATATGTAACAAGATAATCAATATTATTTCAAAATTCTATCTGTCTATCTGTCTGTCTGTCTGTCTGTCTGTCTGTCTGTCTGTCTGTCTGTCTGTCTGTCTGTCTGTCTGTCTGTCTGTCTGTCTGTCTATCTATCTATATCCATCCATCCATCCATCCATCCATCCATCCATCCACCCACCAACCCACCCAATCTAATCTATCCTATCTATCTATCTATCTATCTATCTATCTATCTATCTATCTATCTATCTATCTATCTATCTATCTATCTATCTATCTATCTATCTATCTATCTATCTATCTATCTATCTATCTATCTATCTATCTATCTATCTATCTATCTATCTATCTATCTATCTAATCTATCTATCTATCTATCTATCTATCTATCTATCTATCTATCTATCTATCTATCTATCTAATCTATCTAATCTATCTAATCTATCTAATCTATCTATCTATCTATCTATCTATCTATCTATCTATCTATCTATCTATCTATCTATCTATCTATCTATCTATCTATCTATCTATCTATCTATCTATCTATCTATCTAATCTATCTAATCTATCTATCTATCTATCTATCTATCTATCTATCTATCTATCTATCTATCTATCTATCTATCTATTTATTGTCCTATCGAGCCGAAGACGGCACATAGGGCAGAACCACAATTTCAAAAACAGAAACCTTGCATGCCAAAATGGCACATATTGCAGAGATCACTGCTTCTAAAATCTATGGCTCTGTTTCCATAACAATAGTTTTTACAATGACAGCTTGTCAAGCCATCGATCAACCTCCTTAGTCACCTCTTACGACATACCTGGAAGGTCATAGTGTCACTATATTTCAAAATTACCTTTATATTATTTTTTTTTAACCAAATTCAGGGTTGGCATTGGTGGCCGCTTCAAGGGCCAAGAATAATAGACTGACCGGTCAAATCTGGCCGTCATTTGGCCATCACTGGTCTAAGTCGTGTCTTTCTCCCCGCCCATAAACATGTTTTAGTCTTTCCCTGAGAATCTTTCTTATGTTTTAATCAGTCTAGGTCACAGCCGTTTAGTAGTGACATTTTAGTTGCCCTGAAGAATGTTGAGAATACAATGGACAGCTAAGAAGAGTAATGAAAACGGTTTGAAAATCGGAAAAGCAAAAATAGAGCTTGGTGCTAGTCATAATGTTTGTTCTATTTCTTCCATTAGTATATTTGGTTTTTTATCGCCAACTATTAGTTGCTTTTTGTCTGTTTTTGGACTCGTTGTTTCTACATTCAAAAGCTCTTCGAAATATTCTTTCCATCTCGTTAAGATTTGCGCTTTGTTTGTTATTGCTTGGCCTCGTTTATCATTGATGATTTCAGTTGGATCATAATTGTCTTTCTTTTGTCTTATGGCTTTAATTGTTCTATAGAAATCTCTGGATGCTGATTTGTGATTGTTACTAATCATTTCTCCAAATTTTATCCATGCTTTATGTTTTTCTTCTTTGATTAATTTCTTCACTTCTCTTCATTCTATTGTGTATATATCATAATCGCTTGGCTTTTTAGTATTTAGCCAGATTTTGTATAGTTTTTTCTTTCTTTTTATGGCGTTCTTGACTATGTCATTCCACCATGGAGTGCTCATCTTTTCCTCCTTCTTCCTTTGCTTCGTTCCGCATATTGTGGTTGCTATTTTCGTCAATGATTTTTTTTAATACGAGCCACTCGTTATCTACTGTAGTTATTTGTTGTGGTAGTTGTTTAAATTGGTTTTCTAGTTGTTTTTCTATTTCTTTCTTTTTATCTTCTGTTTTAAGTTGGCTTAATTTTATTGTCCTTTCGGATTGTTTTCTTGTTTTCAATTGGTTCTTGTTGTCTTGTTTTGCTTTCTGGATGGTTATTAGCACCATTTTATGGTCTGTATCATTTGTGATGTTAGGCACCGCTCTGCTGTCTCTGATTTTCCTCTTCCTTTGTGTTCTCGTAGGATGAAATCTATTTGACTTTTACAATTGTTATCGTTCCATTTATACCAGGTGTATATTTGTGAGTCTTTATGTTTAAAGAAAGTATTAGTTATGCATAATTCATGTTGATTGCATAATTCAAGCAGTCGGTTGCCATTTTCGTTCTTTCTATTTGTGTTATCTCCAAATGGGCCCAGATATATGGAGTTCTCATAGTTGTGTTTTCCTGGTCTCCCGTTAAAGTCCCCCATCACCAGTAGATCTTCGTTCTTATTTACTTTGTTTATGATTTCGTTAAGTGTTTCGTAGAATTCTTCGTTCTCTTCGTCGTTGTTGTTGCAAGGTGCATATATTTGGATGTATGTTATGTTGACGTTGTTTTCTATTACTCTTAGGGTAATTATCCTTTCTGAATGTTGATGTATTTCTATAATGTTTTTGGACGTTTCTGGGTCTACAATGAATCCTACTCCGTGTTTTGCTACTTCGTTGGTGTTAACTCCTGAGTTTATTATGGTATAATTCATGTACGCTTTCCTTGTTTGTTTCTCCTTCAGTCTTGTGTCTGCTATTCCGAGTATTTTGATTCTTCTTTTTATCATTGCGTCCATTAATTGTTCTTCTTTGTCTCTGATACCGCAAATATTGATGGTTACAATTTTATTTACGTTGTGTTTGTATGATCTCGATTGTTTCTCCATTATTTTGGCTCTGAGCATGTTGTGTGTGTGTTACATTGATCTCTGAGCACTGTTGTGTGTATGTTACATTGTCCTCTGAGCACTGTTGTGTGTGTGTTACATTGTCCTCTGAGCACTGTTGTGTGTGTGTTACATTGTCCTCTGAGCACTGTTGTGTGTGTGTGTACATTGCCCTCTGAGCACTGTTGTGTGTATGTTACATTGTCCTCTGAGCACTGTTGTGTGTGTGTTACATTGCCCTCTGAGCACTGTTGTGTGTGTGTTACATTGTCCTCTGAGCACTGTTGTGTGTGTGTTACATTGTCCTCTGAGCACTGCTGTGTGTATGTTACATTGTCCTCTGAGCACTGTTGTGTGTGTGTTACATTGTCCTCTGAGCACTGTTGTGTGTGTGTTACATTGTCCTCTGAGCACTGTTGTGTGTGTTACATTGTCCTCTGAGCATTGTTGTGTGTGTTTACATTGTCCTCTGAGCACTGTTGTGTGTGTGTTACATTGTTCTCTGAGCACTGTTGTGTGTATGTTACATTGTCCTCTGAGCACTGTTGTGTGTGTGTTACATTGTCCTCTGAGCACTGTTGTGTGTGTTACATTGTCCTCTGAGCACTGTTGTGTGTGTGTTACATTGTCCTCTGAGCACTGTTGTGTGTATGTTACATTGTCCTCTGAGCACTGTGTGTGTGTGTTACATTGTCCTCTGAGCACTGTTGTGTGTGTTTACATTGCCCTCTGAGCACTGTTGTGTGTGTGTTACATTGCCCTCTGAGCACTGCTGTGTGTATGTTACATGTCCTCTGAGCACTGTTGTGTGTGTGTTACATTGCCCTCTGAGCACTGTTGTGTGTGTGTTACATTGCCCTCTGAGCACTGTTGTGTGTGTGTTACATTGTCCTCTGAGCACTGTTGTGTGTGTGTTACATTGCCCTCTGAGCACTGTGTGTGTGTGTTACATTGCCCTCTGAGCACTGTTGTGTGTGTGTTACATTGCCCTCTGAGCACTGTTGTGTGTGTGTTACATTGCCCTCTGAGCACTGTTGTGTGTGTGTTACATTGTCCTCTGAGCACTGTTGTGTGTGTGTTACATTGTCCTCTGAGCACTGTTGTGTGTGTGTTTACATTGTCCTCTGAGCACTGTTGTGTGTATGTTACATTGTCCTCTGAGCACTGTTGTGTGTGTTACATTGTCCTCTGAGCACTGTTGTGTGTGTGTTACATTGTTCTCTGAGCACTGTTGTGTGTATGTTACATTGTCTTCTGAGCACTGTTGTGTGTGTGTTACATTGTCCTCTGAGCACTGTTGTGTGTGTGTTACATTGTCCTCTGAGCACTGTTGTGTGTGTGTTACATTGTCCTCTGAGCACTGTTGTGTGTGTGTTACATTGTCCTCTGAGCACTGTTGTGTGTATGTTACATTGTCCTCTGAGCACTGTTGTGTGTGTGTTACATTGTCCTCTGAGCACTGTTGTGTGTATGTTACATTGTCCTCTGAGCACTGTTGTGTGTGTGTTACATTGTCCTCTGAGCACTGTTGTGTGTGTGTTACATTGCCCTCTGAGCACTGTTGTGTGTGTGTTACATTGCCCTCTGAGCACTGCTGTGTGTATGTTACATTGTCCTCTGAGCACTGTTGTGTGTGTGTTACATTGCCCTCTGAGCACTGTTGTGTGTGTGTTTACATTGCCCTCTGAGCACTGTTGTGTGTGTGTTACATTGTCCTCTGAGCACTGTTGTGTGTGTGTTACATTGCCCTCTGAGCACTGTTGTGTGTGTGTGTTACATTGCCCTCTGAGCACTGTTGTGTGTGTGTTACATTGCCCTCTGAGCACTGTTGTGTGTGTGTTACATTGCCCTCTGAGCACTGTTGTGTGTGTGTTACATTGTCCTCTGAGCACTGTTGTGTGTGTGTTACATTGTCCTCTGAGCACTGTTGTGTGTGTGTTACATTGTCCTCTGAGCACTGTTGTGTGTATGTTACATTGTCCTCTGAGCACTGTTGTGTGTGTTACATTGTCCTCTGAGCACTGTTGTGTGTGTGTTACATTGTTCTCTGAGCACTGTTGTGTGTATGTTACATTGTCCTCTGAGCACTGTTGTGTGTGTGGTTACATTGTCCTCTGAGCACTGTTGTGTGTGTGTTACATTGTCCTCTGAGCACTGTTGTGTGTGTGTTACATTGTCCTCTGAGCACTGTTGTGTGTGTGTTACATTGTCCTCTGAGCACTGTTGTGTGTATGTTACATTGTCCTCTGAGCACTGTTGTGTGTGTGTTACATTGTCCTCTGAGCACTGTTGTGTGTATGTTACATTGTCCTCTGAGCACTGTTGTGTGTGTGTTACATTGTCCTCTGAGCATGTTGTGTGTGTGTTACATTGTCCTCCGAGCACTGTTGTGTGTGTGTTACATGCCTCTGAGCACTGTTGTGGTGTATGTTACATTGTCCTCTGAGCACTGTTGTGTGTGTGTTACATTGCCCTCTGAGCACTGTTGTGTGTGTGTTACATTGTCCCTCTGAGCACTGTTGTGTGTGTGTTACATTGTCCTCTGAGCACTGCTGTGTGTATGTTACATTGTCCTCTGAGCACTGTTGTGTGTGTGTTACATTGTCCTCTGAGCACTGTTGTGTGTGTGTTACATTGTCCTCTGAGCACTGTTGTGTGTGTTACATTGTCCTCTGAGCATTGTTGTGTGTGTTACATTGTCCTCTGAGCACTGTTGTGTGTGTGTTACATTGTTCTCTGAGCACTGTTGTGTGTATGTTACATTGTCCTCTGAGCACTGTTGTGTGTGTGTTACATTGTCCTCTGAGCACTGTTGTGTGTGTTACATTGTCCTCTGAGCACTGTTGTGTGTGTGTTACATTGTCCTCTGAGCACTGTTGTGTGTATGTTACATTGTCCTCTGAGCACTGTTGTGTGTGTGTTACATTGTCCTCTGAGCACTGTTGTGTGTGTGTTACATTGCCCTCTGAGCACTGTTGTGTGTGTGTTACATTGCCCTCTGAGCACTGCTGTGTGTATGTTACATTGTCCTCTGAGCACTGTTGTGTGTGTGTTACATTGCCCTCTGAGCACTGTTGTGTGTGTGTTACATTGCCCTCTGAGCACTGTTGTGTGTGTGTTACATTGTCCTCTGAGCACTGTTGTGTGTGTGTTACATTGCCCTCTGAGCACTGTTGTGTGTGTGTTACATTGCCCTCTGAGCACTGTTGTGTGTGTGTTACATTGCCCTCTGAGCACTGTTGTGTGTGTGTTACATTGCCCTCTGAGCACTGTTGTGTGTGTGTTACATTGTCCTCTGAGCACTGTTGTGTGTGTGTTACATTGTCCTCTGAGCACTGTTGTGTGTGTGTTACATTGTCCTCTGAGCACTGTTGTGTGTATGTTACATTGTCCTCTGAGCACTGTTGTGTGTGTTACATTGTCCTCTGAGCACTGGTGTGTGTGTGTTACATTGTTCTCTGAGCACTGTTGTGTGTATGTTACATTGTCCTCTGAGCACTGTTGTGTGTGTGTTACATTGTCCTCTGAGCACTGTTGTGTGTGTGTTACATTGTCCTCTGAGCACTGTTGTGTGTGTGTTACATTGTCCTCTGAGCACTGTTGTGTGTGTGTTACATTGCCCTCTGAGCACTGTTGTGTGTGTGTTACATTGTCCTCTGAGCACTGTTGTGTGTGTGTTACATTGCCCTCTGAGCACTGTTGTGTGTGTGTGTTACATTGCCCTCTGAGCACTGTTGTGTGTGTGTTACATTGCCCTCTGAGCACTGTTGTGTGTGTGTTACATTGCCCTCTGAGCACTGTTGTGTGTGTGTTACATTGTCCTCTGAGCACTGTTGTGTGTGTGTTACATTGTCCTCTGAGCACTGTTGTGTGTGTGTTACATTGTCCTCTGAGCACTGTTGTGTGTATGTTACATTGTCCTCTGAGCACTGTTGTGTGTGTTACATTGTCCTCTGAGCACTGTTGTGTGTGTGTTACATTGTTCTCTGAGCACTGTTGTGTGTATGTTACATTGTCCTCTGAGCACTGTTGTGTGTGTGTTACATTGTCCTCTGAGCACTGTTGTGTGTGTGTTACATTGTCCTCTGAGCACTGTTGTGTGTGTTTACATTGTCCTCTGAGCACTGTTGTGTGTGTGTTACATTGTCCTCTGAGCACTGTTGTGTGTATGTTACATTGTCCTCTGAGCACTGTTGTGTGTGTGTTACATTGTCCTCTGAGCACTGTTGTGTGTATGTTACATTGTCCTCTGAGCACTGTTGTGTGTGTGTTACATTGTCCTCTGAGCACTGTTGTGTGTGTGTTACATTGTCCTCCGAGCACTGTTGTGTGTGTGTTACATTGCCCTCTGAGCACTGTTGTGTGTATGTTACATTGTCCTCTGAGCACTGTTGTGTGTGTGTTACATTGCCCTCTGAGCACTGTTGTGTGTGTGTTACATTGTCCTCTGAGCACTGTTGTGTGTGTGTGTTACATTGTCCTCTGAGCACTGCTGTGTGTATGTTACATTGTCCTCTGAGCACTGTTGTGTGTGTGTTACATTGTCCTCTGAGCACTGTTGTGTGTGTGTTACATTGTCCTCTGAGCACTGTTGTGTGTGTTACATTGTCCTCTGAGCATTGTTGTGTGTGTTACATTGTCCTCTGAGCACTGTTGTGTGTGTGTTACATTGTTCTCTGAGCACTGTTGTGTGTATGTTACATTGTCCTCTGAGCACTGTTGTGTGTGTGTTACATTGTCCTCTGAGCACTGTTGTGTGTGTTACATTGTCCTCTGAGCACTGTTGTGTGTGTGTTACATTGTCCTCTGAGCACTGTTGTGTGTATGTTACATTGTCCTCTGAGCACTGTTGTGTGTGTGTTACATTGTCCTCTGAGCACTGTTGTGTGTGTGTTACATTGCCCTCTGAGCACTGTTGTGTGTGTGTTACATTGCCCTCTGAGCACTGCTGTGTGTATGTTACATTGTCCTCTGAGCACTGTTGTGTGTGTGTTACATTGCCCTCTGAGCACTGTTGTGTGTGTGTTACATTGCCCTCTGAGCACTGTTGTGTGTGTGTTACATTGTCCTCTGAGCACTGTTGTGTGTGTGTTACATTGCCCTCTGAGCACTGTTGTGTGTGTGTTACATTGCCCTCTGAGCACTGTTGTGTGTGTGTTACATTGCCCTCTGAGCACTGTTGTGTGTGTGTTACATTGCCCTCTGAGCACTGTTGTGTGTGTTTACATTGTCCTCTGAGCACTGTTGTGTGTGTGTTACATTGTCCTCTGAGCACTGTTGTGTGTGTGTTACATTGTCCTCTGAGCACTGTTGTGTGTATGTTACATTGTCCTCTGAGCACTGTTGTGTGTGTTACATTGTCCTCTGAGCACTGGTGTGTGTGTGTTACATTGTTCTCTGAGCACTGTTGTGTGTATGTTACATTGTCCTCTGAGCACTGTTGTGTGTGTTTACATTGTCCTCTGAGCACTGTTGTGTGTGTGTTACATTGTCCTCTGAGCACTGTTGTGTGTGTGTTACATTGTCCTCTGAGCACTGTTGTGTGTGTGTTACATTGTCCTCTGAGCACTGTTGTGTGTATGTTACATTGTCCTCTGAGCACTGTTGTGTGTGTGTTACATTGTCCTCTGAGCACTGTTGTGTGTATGTTACATTGTCCTCTGAGCACTGTTGTGTGTGTGTTACATTGTCCTCTGAGCACTGTTGTGTGTGTGTTACATTGTCCTCTGAGCACTGTTGTGTGTGTGTTACATTGCCCTCTGAGCACTGCTGTGTGTATGTTACATTGTCCTCTGAGCACTGTTGTGTGTGTGTTACATTGCCCTCTGAGCACTGTTGTGTGTGTGTTACATTGCCCTCTGAGCACTGTTGTGTGTGTGTTACATTGTCCTCTGAGCACTGTTGTGTGTGTGTTACATTGCCCTCTGAGCACTGTTGTGTGTGTGTTACATTGCCTCTGAGCACTGTTGTGTGTGTGTTACATTGCCCTCTGAGCACTGTTGTGTGTGTGTTACATTGCCCTCTGAGCACTGTTTGTGTGTGTGTTACATTGTCCTCTGAGCACTGTTGTGTGTGTGTTACATTGTCCTCTGAGCACTTTTGTGTGTGTGTTACATTGTCCTCTGAGCACTGTTGTGTGTATGTTACATTGTCCTCTGAGCACTGTTGTGTGTGTTACATTGTCCTCTGAGCACTGTTGTGTGTGTGTTACATTGTTCTCTGAGCACTGTTGTGTGTATGTTACATTGTCCTCTGAGCACTGTTGTGTGTGTGTTACATTGTCCTCTGAGCACTGTTGTGTGTGTGTTACATTGTCCTCTGAGCACTGTTGTGTGTGTGTGTTACATTGTCCTCTGAGCACTGTTGTGTGTGTGTTACATTGTCCTCTGAGCACTGTTGTGTGTATGTTACATTGTCCTCTGAGCACTGTTGTGTGTGTGTTACATTGTCCTCTGAGCACTGTTGTGTGTATGTTACATTGTCCTCTGAGCACTGTTGTGTGTGTGTTACATTGTCCTCTGAGCACTGTTGTGTGTGTGTTACATTGCCCTCTGAGCACTGTTGTGTGTGTGTTACATTGCCCTCTGAGCACTGCTGTGTGTATGTTACATTGTCCTCTGAGCACTGTTGTGTGTGTGTTACATTGCCCTCTGAGCACTGTTGTGTGTGTGTTACATTGCCCTCTGAGCACTGTTGTGTGTGTGTTACATTGTCCTCTGAGCACTGTTGTGTGTGTGTTACATTGCCCTCTGAGCACTGTTGTGTGTGTGTTACATTGCCCTCTGAGCACTGTTGTGTGTGTGTTACATTGCCCTCTGAGCACTGTTGTGTGTGTGTTACATTGCCCTCTGAGCACTGTTGTGTGTGTGTTACATTGTCCTCTGAGCACTGTTGTGTGTGTGTTACATTGTCCTCTGAGCACTGTTGTGTGTGTGTGTTACATTGTCCTCTGCCACTGTGCTAGTTCTGTCGCAGAGTAAGGGCTGTTGTTTATGCTACCATGCGTGCCCGCGCATTGTAGTCACTGATGGCTGTGACCCATTTTTCACACGAGTTGTTTCTCTACATTTTTGTTCTTTTCACACAGAAACTGTTATTAAACACTCTTAAAAAACAAAATTCTATATGTCTATCCTGCTTAATCGAAATGCGCTGGCTTGGAACAGGTAGGAGATCTATTGATAATAAAATAGTAGTTTTTTCTGGAAGGGAAGATGGAAAACACCGTGAAGGAGTAGGCATAATGATGACAGACAAAGCTGCAAGAAGTTTATTAGAATGGGAACCGGTAAATAGCCGTCTGATACGAACACGCTACAAAACAAAACATGGAAGACTTTCAATTATTCAATGTTATGCGCCTACTAACGAAGCTGATGATGAAGTTAAGGACGATTTTTATAACCAACTGCAACAACTTATAAACAAAATACCAAAACACGATCTTTTAATTGTAATGGGAGATTTCAACGCCAAAGTGGGACAAGATAATGCAGGAGTGGAACATGTGATGGGGAGAGAAGGCTGTGATAATATTAGTCAGAATGGAGAAAGATTAATAGAATTATGTTTAATAGAAAATTTAGTTATAGGTGGGACATTATTTCCACACAAAAATATTCACAAAACAACATGGATATCTCCTGATGATAGAACCTCCAATCAAATTGACCACCTATGTATTAAACAACAATTCAGATCATCATTAATAGATGTAAGAGCTTACAGAGGTGCTGATGTTAATAGTGACCACAACCTGTGCATTGGGAAAATAAGATTAAAATTTAGAAACCAACAGAAGAGGTCAATTACACATAAAATGATAGTCATAAACTGAAAGATGAAGCCATAAAGGAAAAGTTTAACATAGAGCTAAGTAATTGTTATACAGCACTCGGTGAAATAGACTTAGATATCAATGAGATGTGGGACTCACAGAGCAAAATACTAATGACAGCAGCAGAAGCAAGTGCTGGACTGAAGAAAATGGAAAAACGAGCTTGGATCTCAGACACCACGTGGAAATACATCAAAGAAAGAAGAGAAGCGAAGAGAGCCATGACTAATGTAAAGACAGATCTTGGAAAGGTTCTGGCAAAAGCAACATACAAAGAATTAGACAACAAAGTGAAAAGTTCAGCAAGAAGAGATACAAGAGCTTATATAGACAATTTGGCAGAGAAAGCAGAGACAGCTGCAATTACAGGAGACAGCAGAACTCTTTATACTGTGCAAAAGATGCTGACAAACACCTATACATCCAGTGGAACACCAATTCTAGACAAATCTGGATCAATGCTAACAACAAGCGCAGACATAAAAGCCCGTTGGGCGGAACACTTCAAAGAAATTCTTAACCGTCCACTACCCCACAGTTTAATAGATTTTGAAACTGAAACACCAGCAGCAGAATTAAATGTAAATTTAGATGACTTCACCTTGAGTGAAATAGAAACCACCTTAAAGCTTATGACCAATAACAAGGCTGCTGGAGAGGATAAGTTAACAGCTGAGATCCTCAAGGCAATTGATAGCCATAATCTAATACATCTCCAAAAAATGTTCAACATCATTTGGAAACAGAGAAGACGCCTCATAAATGGAAAAAAGGAATCATTGTTAAGATCCCAAAAAAGGGCAATCTTAGAGATTGTAACAACTGGAGAGGCGTGACACTTTTGTCAGTTGCCTCAAAGTTATTCTGCAAAATCATCCTAAATAGAATACAGGATTCAATAGATACAGTAATGCGTGAAGAACAGGCTGGGTTTAGAAAAGGGAGAAGCTGTATTGACCACATTTTCACTCTACGACTTATATTGGAGGAACACATTGAAAAGCAAAAACCTTTGTACTTAACTTCATCGACTTCAAAAAAGCATTTGATAGTATTCATAGAGATTCTTTGTGGAAAATTCTGAAGCAATATGGTTTACCATCAAAATCATAAATATTATCAAAGACATGTATGATGGTTACACATGTGCAGTTCGAACAGAGGAAGGACTGAGCGAATGTTTCCCAATAGAAACTGGGGTTAAACAAGGATGTATTTTATCGCCCTTGTTATTTGGAATTGTTATGGACTTCATAATGAAGAAATGCTGCACTGGTAATAAAGGCATCGAATGGATACAATGAGACCATTTGGAGGACCTCGACTTTGCTGATGACATAGTTCTCATCAGCAGTCAGATAAAAACGATGCAGGAAAACACAAATGAACTATCATCAATAGCCAGCAAAATTGGGCTTGAGATCAATCATGAAAAGACTAAAGTCATGACTAGTTTAATTCCAACAGGTGACAAAATATACATGGAAAACAAACCAGTAGAAGAGATCGATCACTTTATCTATCTTGGAAGTCACATTGATCGAGAAGGGGATACGAGCAAAGAAATTAAAATCAGAAAAGCTAAAGCAGCAATGTCTTTCAGAAGCCTTGAAAAGTTGTGGAAATCAAAACTTATCAGCACAAACACAAACTTAGGCTATTCAAATCAAATGTACTATCAACCCTTACGTATGCGTGTGAAAGCTGGAAAACAACAAGAGATATAGAAACAAAGTTGAACGCATTCGAAAATAAATGTCTAAGGAAAATACTTGGTATAGCATGGAACGAATTCAAAACAAATGAGGAAATTAGAGAAATCGCCAATCAACCACTAATATCTTCAGTAATAAAGAAAAGACGATGGTCATACGTTGGACATGTGATGAGAAGAGATAATAACCGAATAGCAAAGCAAGCCCTCATATGGGAAACAACAGGTAAAAGAAAAAGAGGAAGACCCAGGGAGACACTGAGAAGAACATTGATGAGAGAGGCAAGAGCAGCAGGAGTCGGCTCCCTCAATGAGATAGAACTGCTTGCACAGAACAGAGACAGATGGCGAGATTTGATAAAATATCTTTAAAAGAAAACTGCTAGAACAAAAAATCCATATAGGAGAAGGTGTATCTTGGTCTACGCCCTATGGGCCGGTTACGGCTCGAAAGGTCAATAGATAGATCCTGCTTAATGATATTTTAGATCACATTATATCATTCTCTGGAATTGGAAACTTGACACATAATCCATATAGAATAGAAATATTGATGTTTCACTGAATCACAAAATACACCGTACGGTCACTCCGCCATCTTGTCCTCAAATTATACGACTTGATATTTTTCACACCTTATCTCTCTCTCTCTCTCTCTCTTTCTTTGTTCCTATATCTGGCACTGTATCTCTTCTTCAAATTATACGCCTTGATATATTTCACACCTTATCTCTCTCTCTCTATCTCTCTCTCTCTCTCTCTTTCTCTGTTCCTATATCTGGCACTGTATCTCTCTCTAAAATTTATACGCCTTGAAATATTTCACACCTTATCTCTCTCTCTCTCTCTCTCTCTCTCTCTCTCTCTCTCTCTCTCTCTCTCTTCTCTGTTCCTATAACCCTGCACTGTATCTCTCCCTCAAATTATACGCCTTGATATATTTCACATCTTATCTCTCTCTCTCTCTCTCTCTTTCTCTGTTCCTATATCTGGCACTGTATCTCTCCCTCAAATTATACGCCTTGATATATTTAACACCTTATCTCTCTCTCTCTCTTTCTCTGTTCCTAAATCTGGCACTGTATCTCTAAGGTGACCATTCGACCTGGATTGTCCGGGACAGTCCCGGAATTTGACATTTTTTGAACCTTTGTCCCGGATTAGCTGCCGTACCGGTTTTGTCCCAATTTTGGCATATTTTTTAGCTTTTGTCCCGGATTTGATAAAAAATAATTTGAACACAAACGTTTACCAATTTTGCCATTTTGGTATACGGCGTACATTTCTTCAATTAAAAAAAATGTTATTCCGTTGCTGTGTAGACAATTTTGTTTAATATCAAAACAGTAGAATGCGCTCCTAGTTTTAAATCTCGTATATATTCGTTGTGTTACTAACTTTCATTTCGCAAAAAATGGCACCGAAGCGTAATTGTAGTTTTAATCAAGATTTACAAAAGGAATACCCTTTTATAAAAAAGTCTACATCGTCATCAGACTTCACTGTAAGATGTAATATATGTTCATCCGGGTTTACTATTAACCATAGTGGACGTGGTGATATTAAGAGCCACATAAATAGTGATAAACATAAGAGAGCCGTCGCTGCTGCTGCATCAAGCTCGTCGTTGACAATTTTTTTTCGAGCTGAACAGGTTGGTGACAAAGAAGAACAGTTAGCTGCTACAGAAGGTGCCTTTGCATATCATACAGTGATGCACAATCACACGTTTAGATCTATGGACTGCACATCAAAATTGCTTCAGGTAACTTTAGAACCAAAATTTGCTTGTGCACGTACGAAAACAGAAGCTATTATTCGGAATGTGTTCACACCCCATGCTCTAAACGAGTTGAGATGTGACCTAGAAAACGTAACATTTATCTCCATACTGACAGATGCCTCCAACCACAAAGAAATCAATATTTTTCCTTTGCTTGTCAGATACTTTGATCGCAATAAGGGACTGAAAGTTAAAATATTAGAGTTGAAGTCATTACCGGGTGAAACATCTGATATAATAAGTAGTTTTCTTATTGACTGTCTAACTGAAAATGGTTTAGAACTGAAAGTAGTTGGATTATGTGCAGACAACACAAATTCTAATTTTGGGGGCGCTGAAAGAAAAGGACAGAACAATGTTTTCACAAAACTGAAAGAAAACCTTGGACATAGTTTGATAGGTGTTGGGTGTGCTTGCCATATTTTCCACAACACTGTTCGAGCAGCTGCAGACGTATTGCCTGTTGATGTTGAAATGACTATTGCAAAAATTTATCTGTACTTCAAATCATACACAGTTAGAGTTGAAAGTCTCAAGGAGTTTTGTCAGTTTGTCGACACAGACTTCCAGATGATTTTAGGTTATGCACAAACTAGGTGGCTTGCGCTCGTGCCTGCTGTTGAAAGGGTTCTTTACATGTTCCTGCCTCTAAAATCAAATTTTCAATCTCAAGACAGATGCCCAGTTTTTATACAGGAATTCTTTGAAAACCTACTGTCTGAGGCATGGCTTATTTTGGTTCACAGTCAGGCATCCTCTTTCCACGAAGCAGTGCAGAAAGTAGAGGGGCAGATGGTCACTGTATTTGAAGTCATTGACAACATCAATAGGTTGAAAGCTATCTTGGAGTCCAAGCTGGAAGACGGCTTCTTGCCATCAAGAGTTCAGATAATCCTTAAAAAGCTGGAAATGGAAGGATTTCCACGTGATGATGTGAACAAGTTTAACGCCAGCGATTCTTCATTTTATGAAACAGCTTTAAGTTATTTGAAGAAATGGGCTGCACATAATTTTCAAAACCTAGAGTCTTACAGCTGGGTAATGCTGAACAGAACACCAAATTGGGAAGATATTGAGAAGTCTTCATCATTAGTGAGTCAAACAGTGCCTTCAGTCGACTTTCCAGAAAATGAAATGTATGACGAATATGTCTACATGAAACAGTTCGTTACTTCACAAAAAATTAGTGAGTGGAGTCTTAATAAAACATTACCAGGGCAACGTTGGGTTGAACTAGCTTCCCACTTCAGAAACAATCATGTGCCCGTTTCACATATTCTGAAGTTGGCAGAGTTCTTTTTGTGTCTACCTGGAACAAATGCTGCAACAGAACGAGTGTTTTCTCTGATGAACAGTTTGTGGACAAATGATAAAACACAACTAGGTGTTGAAACTTTAAAAGCCATGTTGATCACCAAAGTGAACTATGAGGGAACATGTGTCGAATTTTATAAGATGCTGCATGCAAAGAAGGACATTTGACAGAAAATTCACTCATCTGAAAAGTACAGCATCTCTGTTTCACCTTCAATTTAAGTGAGTATCACTGTTTTTTTTTTATCTCCTGATTATCCTGATAGCGTATTGTAGGTCTAAATTATTAGATGTTTTAAAATGTATGTATTATTCACTTGAAAATGACAGCAAGAAAAAATGTAATTTTATTGGTGGAAAATTGAAGTAAAATTATTCCGTCTCGGAATGGGATTTCAAAAATATGGTCACCTTATGTATCTCTCCCTCAAATTATACGCCTTGATATATTTCACACCTCTCTCCCTCTCTCACTCTCTCTCTCTCTCTTTCTCTGTTCCTATATCTGGCACTGTATCTCTCCCTCAAATTATACGCCTTGATATATTTCACACCTTCTCTCTCTCTCTCTCTCTCTCTCTCTCTCTCTCTTTCTCTGTTCCTATATCTGGCACTGTATCTCTCCCTCAAATTATACGCCTTGATATATTTCACACCTTATCTCTCTCTCTCTCTCTCTCTCTTTCTCTGTTCCTATATCTGGCACTGTATCTCTCCCTCAAATTATACGCCTTGATATATTTCACACCTTCTCTCTCTCTCTCTCTCTCTCTCTCTCTTCTCTGTTCCTATATCTGGCACTGTATCTCTCCCTCAAATTATACGCCTTGATATATTTCACACCTTCTCTCTCTCTCTCTCTCACTCTCTCTCTCTCTGTTCCTATATCTGGCACTGTATCTCTCCCTCAAATTATACGCCTTGATATATTTAACACCTTATCTCTCTCTCTCTCTCTCTCTCTCTCTCTCTCTTTCTCTGTTCCTATATCTGGCACTGTATCTCTTCTTCAAATTATACGCCTTGATATATTTCACACCTTATCTCTCTCTCTCTCTCTCTCTCTCTCTCTCTCTCTCTCTCTCTTCATAATCTCATACTTTCATTTTTGTCTTTCGATGATTCTCTCTCTCGCTCCCTACATCAAACTCGCCCTCTCTCTCATTCTCTCACTTTGTGAATTTCTTAATCTTTCACTGACTCCTCCTTAATCTTTCACTGACTCCTCCTTAATCTTTCACTGACTCCTCCTTAATCTTTCACTGACTCCTCCTTAATCTTTCACTGACTCCTCCTTAATCTTTCACTGACTCCTCCTTAATCTTTCACTGACTCCTCCTTCTCTCGCGTACTTATAATGAGGCTTTCGACGCTATTTTTTGCCCCCCCCCCCCCCCATCGATGAGTTTTATTTCACGTCATTTCTCATGTCCTTGCATTTATATTTGCCGTTTGCTGACTCTCATTTTCTCACGTACTCGCCTTCTTTCCTCGTCTGACTCCATTCTTCTGTTTTTCATTTTTTTCTTCCTATCCCTTTTATTTCTATTTTTTTTCGCCAGTCACTTTCTCTTTCACTTTTTCTGTCACTGGCTCTCCTTTTTTCTTTTTCTATTTCTTTCTCTGTCTCTCTTTATTTTCTCACGTTCTCCTTTTTCTACCACTCTCTCTCTCTCTCACTCTTCGTTACATTCTATCACTCTCTCGTTTCTCCCGCTACCTCTTTTTCTCTCAATCTTTATCATTCTCTCACTCTCGTTTTCTCTCTCTCTCTCCCCCCGTTTCTATCTTTTTCTCTCAATATCTTTCTTTATCTCATTCTCTCTCTCTTTTTCTCTAATTATTTCTCTCTCTCTCATTCTCTCATTCTCTCACTTTTTTTTCTCTCATCCTCTCACTCACTCTCTCCTTCTCTCATTGTTTTTCTCATTCTCTCACTCTTTTTATCTCATTCTCTTTCTCTAACTCTCACTTTCTGTCATTCTCCTCTTAACCTCACCCCCCCCCACTCACTCTCTTTCTTCTTTCTTCCTCTTTTTCTCATTTTCTCTCTTTCTCTCATTCTCTCTCTCTAATTCTCTCTTTATGTGCCCCTCTTTTCCTGCCTATCTCCTACATCAAACAGCCGTAAGTTGCAATCCCCAACATCGAAAGACCAAATATAGATTCAACATCACATAGACTGTGTTTATTTCCTGTTCTTTCTCATTTCTCTATCTACGGGTGAGTTGTCCTCAGTCATGACACGACAGGTGAACACAAACTGTATCAAATTGGTTCCACTCACTTTGATGCCTAGGCCTGTAATTTCTCAAAACAGGTGCGACTAATTACCTGTGAAATTTAACTTAAGAGGATGAAGGCTTCTTGAAGTAGGGCCTGTCTTATACCATAAATATCTCCCCCCCCCCCCCCCCCCCAAAAAAAAAAAAAAAATTAAATAAATAAAATTAAAAAAAAAATAAAAAAAATTAATAAACAGAAAAAAATAATATAAACATTATAGTAATAAAAATAACAACAAACATATCATCCTCATCATCATCATCATCATCATCATCATCATCACCAAGTACCGGACCTGCTGGCGCAGGTGATCATGTCTCTCCACAACTTTCGATCTCGACAGTTATTTATCATTTCTCTTGTTGACCTTCTGCCAAGCCATTCTCTTAAGCTGTCTGGTATCTTTTGTCTTTGCTTCCCTCTATCTCTTCGTCCCTCAATTTTCCCAGTTGTTGCAATATATTCAAGTTGTTCTCATCTCATTACATGGCTAAAAAAAATGATGATTATTTCTTCCTAATATTGGAAATTAGCTTTTTTTTTTTGCTTAGAGCCTCTTTCAGAACGCTTTCATTACTCTTCTTAGCTGCCCATGGTATTCTCAACATTCTTCTGTAAAACCACATTTCTACATTCTCCAGTGATTTTCTTGTATGTTGTTCCATTGTCCATGATTCACATCTATGTGTTAAAACTGGCTCTACATAACATTTAAGAACTCTTTTTCTTGTTTCTATTGTCAAAAATGGTTTGTATAGTATCTTCCTAATTTTTTTGTAAGCTGCTTTTGCCTGAGACATTCTACATCTCACCTCATTTGTACATCTTCCGTCTGAGGTTAACAAAGTTCCCAAATATTTAAATTCATTTACATGTTTTAATATTGTTCCACTTGTCTTTATTTTGCACTGAGGTGATGTCTTTTACTTTATTGTTACCGTTACTTCTGTCTTTCTGCTATTAAGGCTGAGTCATTTCTTTTTGCTTTCTTTCACTATAAGGTCTAACATTTCTTGTACCTCCATATTTCAATCGAATGAAATCATATCATGATCAAGTACCGGGCCTACTGGCGTAGATGATCATGTCTCTCCACAACTTTCGATCTCGGCAGTTATTTATCATTTCTGTTGTTGACCTTCTGCCAAGCCATTCTTTTAAGCTGTCTGTTATTTTTTCTCTTTGCTTCCCTCTATCTCTTTGTCCCTCAATTTTTCCAGTTGTTACAATATATTCCAGTTGTTCTCTTCTCATTACATGGCCCAAACATGCTGATTGTTTCTTCCTAATATTGGAAATTAGCTCTCTTTTTGCTTTGACCTCTCTCAGAACCTCTTCATTACTCTTCTCAGCTGTCCATGGTATTCTCAACATTCTTCTGTAAAACCACATTTCTACAGACTCCAGTGATTTACACATATACAAATCATATACAATAGTATTATAATATCATTATCATCATGTGTTATATCGGCTATCGTAGGCAACCATGTCCTCCAACAACCTTCTTTCTATCCGCCGTTTATTGTATCAATTCTAGTGTTCATGTTTTCCGTACCACGCAAAAGGGGAAAAAAAATTGAAAGGCAGAATGAAAGAAATAATGAGGAAAGGAATGAAAGAAAATTATCATCATCATCATGTGCCATACCGGTTGGCGTAGGTGATCATGTCCCTCCACAATCTTCTATCTACAGTGCATCGTATCAGTTCTGTTGTTGACTGTTTTCCATGCCATGACACCAAGCTATCTAGTATTTTCTCTCTTTTTCCTTTTATTTTACCAGTTGTAACCAAGTATTCCAACTTTCCTCTTCTTTTGATATGCCCGAAAAATGTTGATTGCTTCTTTCTGATGTTTTTTAAGAGCTCCCTTTTTGTGTTGGCCTCTTTGAGAACTTCCTCATTGGTCTTTTTATCTGTCCAGGGAACTTTCAACATTCTTCTGAGAAATCCCATCTTTGTGGCCTCTAATCGTCTTTTCATTTGTTTGTCTACAATTTTAAGAAAATTATAAAATTTGAATAATAGAACAGAATGAATGAAAGAGAGGAACAAAGAAAAAAGAAGAAAAGAAGAATGAAAGGAGAAAATAATGGAAAAGAAATATAGGAAGGGGTGTAGACTGATAGATCAAACGAAGAAAGAGGAAAAAGACAAGGACGAAGTGAAGGAGGATTGACAGATAGAAGAGGAGGAAGTAAAGAGAGAGAGAGAGAGAAGGGGAGGGGGGGGAAGAAGAGTGCTGTGAATAAAAAGGAGAAGAACGAATTAGAGGAGAAGTAAGAAGCGAGAAAAGGAAAGAGACAAAACGGAAAAGAGGTAAACAGAGTGGAGGGAGGAACATCATCATCATCATCATCATCATCATCATCAAGTGCAGTCTCCACGTGGAAGGTTGGCTACCATGGAGCGACATTCCACTCTGTTTCTTGCTTTGATGGTGCAGATTGTCTTAGGTTGACTTGTCCATCTTTTGATGTTACTCGTCTATGTTAGTCTTGGTCTGCCTCTGCCTCTTTTACCTTGTATTTTTCCCCTCCAATATTACTTTTATTAGGCTGTGGTGTCTTTTAACATGCACCCAAAAAATTTCATTTGTCTTGTTCTAATTGTGTTTAGTAGTTCTCTTTATTTTCAGTTGTTTTAAAACTTTATCGTTTGTTTTCTTTTCTTTCCATCCAATGTGAAGGAGGAATAGAGAAGATTTTGTCATTCGGAGATGAGAGAATGAGAAAAGAAAATTGGGAAAAATATGAAAAATGAGAAGAAAAGAGAAGAAGGTTTTGACTCATTCATGGACTTTGAACATAAAGGAAGATTCATCTCTCTCTCTCTCATCCCTCTCTCTCTCTCATCTCTTTCCCCCTCTCTCTCTCTCTCTCTCATCTCTCTCTCATCTCACTCTCTCTCATCTCTCATCTCTCTCATCTCACTCTCTCTCATCTCACTCTCTCTCATCTCTCTCTCATCTCACTCTCTCTCTCATCTCTCTCATCCCACTCTCTCTCATCTCTCTCTCATCTCTCTCTCATCTCACTCTCTCTCATCTCTCTCTCATCTCACTCTCTCTCATCTCTCTCTCATCTCACTCTCTCTCATCTCACTCTCTCTCATCTCTCTCTCATCTCACTCTCTCTCATCTCTCTCTCATCTCACTCTCTCTCATCTCTCTCTCATCTCTCTCTCTCATCTCTCTCACATCTCTCTCATCTCTCTCTCTCATCTTTCTCTCTCTCATCTCTCTCAATCTCATCTCTCTCTCATCTCTCTCTCATCTCTCTCTCATCTCATCTCTCTCTCATCTCACTCTCTCTCATCTCTCTCTCTCACATCTCTCTCATCTTTCTCTCTCTCTCTCTCACATCTCTCTCATCTTTCTCTCTCTCTCTCATCTCTCTAATCGCATCTCTCTCTCTCATCTCTCTCAATCTCATCTCTCTCGCTCTCTCTCATCTCTCTCACATCTCTCTCATCTCTCTCTCTCTCTCATCTCTCTCTCTCATCTCTCTCTCATCTCTCTCTCTCATCTCTCTCACATCTCTCTCATCTCTCTCTCTCTCATCTCTCTCAATCTCATCTCTCTCTCATCTCTCTCTCTCATCTCTCTCTCTCTCTCTCATCTCTATCTCATCTCTCTCATCTCTCTCATCTCTCTCATCTCTCTCTCTCTCATCTCTCTCAATCTCTCTCTCTCATCTCTCTCTCATCTCTCTCTCTCTCATCTCTCTCTCATCTCACTCTCTCTCATCTCTCTCTCTCTCATCTCTCTCATCTCTCTCTCTCATCTCTCTCTCATCTCTCTCTCATCTCTCTCATCTCTCTCTCTCATCTCTCTCACATCTCTCTCATCTCTCTCTCTCTCATCTCTCTCTCTCTCATCTCTCTCATCTCACTCTCTCTCATCTCTCTCTCATCTCACTCTCTCTCATCTCTCTCTCATCTCATCTCTCTCTCATCTCACTCTCTCTCATCTCTCTCTCATCTCACTCTCTCTCATCTCTCTCTCATCTCATCTCTCTCTCATCTCATCTCTCTCTCATCTCACTCTCTCTCATCTCTCTCTCATCTCTCTCTCTCATCTCTCTCTCTCATCTCTCTCACATCTCTCTCATCTCTCTTTCTCTCATCTCTCTCTCTCATCTCTCTCAATCTCATCTCTCTCTCTCTCTCATCTCTCTCTCTCATCTCTTTCCCTCTCCCAATTAATTCACTTAAGAGAGGTTTTACTGTAATGGTCTAGCCAAATGAATAAATCAATGACGCAACCACTTACAACACAAGTTTGGCGAGATTAATTGACACGTGTCACAGTTACCAACCTATGTGGAGGTAATCCTGTTTGTCCTTGACATACTTCGGCCAGGTCAGGTCGACGAATCTGTTAGTAACTTGTTCTCCGTAGACTGACGTTTGGTTTCTCGGCTCATTAGGGTTCCTGAAATAGTTGAGAGATTGACAAGTTTTGATGATGACAGCTAAGCTGGGGGGGGGGGGGGTGGTTAGTTAAAGTTTTCTTTGCTTGCTTGCTTGCGTTCGCCCGATGACTAACGAATACACCACTTCATCATCCGCCCTTAAAAGGACGTTAAGTGGACGGTGTCTGCGTTGTGTTGCGGTTTGCAGTATAACTGTTATATTTGCGCCTTTCCGCCCAACACATCCGACTCCAGCACGACATTTTTGAGTACCGGGTTGTCTTCCCTCTTCGATTCCCTCCTCGCTTGGCCAGACTAGACAGGGTAGTTTGTTACTGGAGGCACCACGGAGAGGTGGTGGAGTAGGGTCTGGATGGCGCTGGTTCACCGATCCTGTCTTAAGACATCAGCTGTGGGTCGCGGACAAATTCCAGCACTGCTGCTTTGAGGCGACTTTGCCTTCCTGCTTTCTTTTAGGAGTGGCTGAGAGACAGGCTAGACTCAAAAAACAATAATAAAAATATTATTAATATTTTTAATTAATTTAAAAAAAAATTGTCATGGCGACTACGTGTTGTCGTTTTTATGATTCGGCACTTGCTGAGATATTTAAATGATTTACGCGACAGTAGATCTACGCGAAGAATAGGTAGAATTGGATGGAAACAAAAGATAACAAACGATGAAGTTTTAAAACAACTGAAAATAAAAAGAGAACTACTAAATACATTTAAAACAAGACAAATGAAATTTTTGGGGCATGTAAAAAGACACAACAGCCTACTAAAAGTAATATTGGAAGGAAAAATACAAGGTAAAAGAGGCAGAGGCAGACAAAGACTAACATGGACGAGTAACATCAAAAGATGGTCAAGTCAGTCTATGACAGCCTGCACCATCAAAGCAAGAAACAGAGTAGAATGGCGATCCATGGTAGCCAACCTTCGTTGCGGAGAAGGCACACGATGATGATGATGATGATGAATTAAAAAAGTATTAACACAACAGCATTTCAATTTGTTAGACGCGTGACATGAAACAGCCTGAGAGGTACGATCAGACGTGAAGAACTTTGGAAAAGGATTTGAGTAATTCCCATCAATAAACACATACAGAAATAATTGGTAAATTGGTTTGGCCACGTGATCGGACAGAAAGTTAAAACACAACACAATGAGCCTTCAATAAACGGTATAAGAACGCCAGACAAAAGTACATACAATAATTTTAATGTCGCCGCCTTGCTGGCACTGTGCCAAATGTTCATCCTGGTGTTTAATTGTCCAGTAAGTATATATATAAGTACTTATATAAGTAAATATAAGTGCTTAAAAATGCAACAAGATGCCGAGCTAATGCATAGCGCATTATAGGAATGAGGATAGAAAAATGGAGAAACAAGTAAAGTTGCATATTTAACTCTTTCAGTACGGAAGCTTTTTATCAACGCAAGGGATTTCAGGGCCACAATTGTTCATGGTTTTAAGAGTCAATCTACATATTTATATTTATCTAACAACATATAACATATTGTATTATGAATGTTTAGATAATTGAACACGGTATTATATTTCACCAATACCAAGATGATACAAGACTTGTAAAAGAATACGGTTTGATGACGGTTTACACTAATCAAATTGAGAGTGACGCACTGTGCGGCTAAACGTACGGAAAGAGTTAAATAGATGAGGAACAAAAGAAGAGAGCAAAATCAAGAAGCAGGAAAATGTGGAGATGCTGTGATGTTCATGTTTTGTTCCTAGCCTACGAAAAGTTGTCACCATACCCTGTTTTACTTTTTAAAAAAAATATATTTTCACACTAGTATTGTCAAAGAGATAGAGGGAAGCAAAGAGAAAAGATGCCAGACAGCTTAAGAGAATGTTGAGTTTACCATGAATGTTGGTTTTACAGAAGAATGTTGAGAATACCATGGGCAGCAGAGAAGAGTAATGAAAGCGTTCTGAAAGAGGCCCTAAACAAAAAAAAAAAAAAAAAAAAAAGCTAATTTCCAATATTAGGAAGAAATAATCATCATTTTTTTTTGCCATGTAATGAGATGAGAACAACTGGAATATATTGCAACAACTGGCAAAATTGAAGGACGAAGAGATAGAGGGATGCAAAGAGAAAAGATACCAGACAGTTTAAGAGAATGGCTTGGCAGAAGGTCAACAACAGAAATGATAAATAACTGTCGTGATCGAAAATTGTGGAGAGACATGATCATCTACGTCAGCAGGCCCGGTACTTGATAATGGTGATGATGATGATGATTGCCAATTATTGCAATAGCCGTCATCATCGGTTGGTGCAGACACGTCTTTCCACAATTTTTTATCTACAGTGATTTGTTTCATTTATGTTGTTGACTATTTTCCATGCCGTGATACCAAGCTATTCAGTATCTTCTCTTTTTGCCGTCCGCAATCTCTCTGTCCATGTATTTTGCCTGTTATAGCTAAGTACTCCAACTTCCCTCTTTTCAAATTGCAATAGTGATCATTTAAATGTATTTTAAAAATTAGCCAGCGTCAACTTCTCCTGCTGATTCCCTTGCTCTCACGCTGACTGTTGTAGGAAAGCCCGTCGTATTCCCTTACTCTCACTCTGACTGTTGTAGGAAAGCCCGTCGTATTCCCTTGCTCTCACTCTGACTGTTGTAGGAAAGCCCGCCGTATTCCCTTGCTCTCACTCTGACTGTTGTAGGAAAGCCCGTCGTATTCCCTTACTTGCTGGACATTTCAACGATGACACCTAATAACCTGCCCACAGCGAAGAGCTTCAAACTGTAACAAACTATGAATGTCTGAGATCTGTAGTGACTAACAATGGAGACTATCAGAAAGAGATCAATCTATGAATGTCTGAGATCTGTAGTGACTAACAATGGAGACTATCAGAAAGAGATCAATCTATGAATGTCTGAGATCTGTAGTGACTAACAATGGAGACTATCAGAAAGAGATCAATCTATGAATGTCTGAGATCTGTAGTGACTAACAATGGAGACTATCAGAAAGAGATCAATCTATGAGTGTCTGAGATCTGTAGTGACTAACAATGGAGACTATCAGAAAGAGATCAATCTATGAATGTCTGAGATCTGTAGTGACTAACAATGGAGACTATCAGAAAGAGATCAATCTATGAATGTCTGAGATCTGTAGTGACTAACAATGGAGACTATCAGAAAGAGATCAATCTATGAGTGTCTGAGATCTGTAGTGACTAACAATGGAGACTGCTAGAAAGAGATCAATCTATGAATATATGAGATCTATAGAGACTAACAAGTGTAACGCGTAAATCATCATCAAGTGCCGTCTCCGCAACGAAGGTGGGCTACCATGGAGCGTCATTCTGTTCTGTCTCTTGCTTTGATGGTGCAGGTTGTCATAGGCTGATTTGTCCATCTTTTGATGTTACTCATCCATGTTAGTCTTGGTCTGTCTCTTTTACATTGTATTTTCACCTCCAAGATTACTTTTAGTAGGCTGTTGTGTTTTTTAACATGGCCCAAAAAATCGCATTTGTTATGTTTGAATTGTGTTTAGTAGTAACGCGTCAAATACTAGTGTGCAATAATAACATCGGATGGAAGATGCACCACGGAAATTAAAAAAACAGAATAGCTCAGGCCAAAATAGCATTTCAGAAGATGAAAAATATATTATGCAACAAATCTATGTCAATAGAAATGAGAAAGAGAGTTCATCGGTGCTATATAGAACCAATTCTTACCAATGGAAGAGAATCATGGACAGTAGACAAACAAATGAAAAGACTATTAGAGGCCACAGAGATGGGATTTCTCAGAAGAATGTTGAAAGTTCTCTGGACTGCTAAAAAGACCAATCAGGAAGTTCTCAAAGAGGCCAACACAAAAAGGGAGCTCTTAAAAAACATCAGAAAGAAGCAATTAACATTTTTCGGACACACCATGAGAAGAGGAAAGTCTGAATACTTGGTTCTTCATCTTCTTCTTTCTACCTTTTTAGCTCCAAGTGGAGCATAGGTCTTCAACAAACACTTTCCAAGTCATTCTGCTTTTTGCCATTCTTTTAAGATCATTCCATGTCTTCCCCATCATCTTCATCTCTTCTTCTATCTATCTTCTCCAAGAATTCCTCGGTTTTCCTCTTTGACTTTTCCCCTTGGGAATTCCAAAAAGGGCCTGTTGTGTAATACTCTTAGTTGGCTTACGTAGTGTGTGTCCTATCCAGCGCCATCGTCTTCGCTGTATCTCTTTATCCACTGGTATTTGACTGGTACATTTCCATAATTCTATGTTAGTGTTTTTGTCCTGCCATTTCCATCCTTTTATTCTGCGTAGGCATCCATTAATGAAAGTCTGTGTCTTCGTGATTGTCAATTTTGTTGTTCTCCATGTTTCACAGCCATATAATAGGACCGACATAACATTTGAGTTGAACATTTTTATTTTTGTATTTAACCTAATTTCTTTGGATTTCGATATGTTTCCCAGTGCAATGAAAGTTCCTCTTGCTTTTGATATCCTTATTTTTGTATCATTTTCTGTTCTACCCTCTTTATCTATATTACTGCCCAGATATATGTGAGATTGTACGTCTAGTAGAGGTATTTCTCCTAGTTTTATTTGGTTATTGCCAACTGTATTAATTCTCATAATGTTGCTCTTATCTCTATTAATCTTCAGTCCTAGCTGTTGTGATCTCTCATCTAATATATTCATTTTATCCTGCATCTGTTGATGGCTGTGTGATAGGAGAGCTATGTCATCAGCAAAGTCTAAATCATCAAGTTGTTTGGTCAGTGACCACTGCATCCCATTAGAATACTTGGTTACAACTGGCAACATAAAAGGAAAGAGAGATCGCGGACGACAAAGAGAGAAAATACTGGATAGCTTGGTGTCATGGCATGGAAAACAGTCAACAATAGAACTGATACGACGCACTGTGGATAGAAGATTGTGGAAGGACATGATCGCCTACGCCAATCGGTATGATACATGATGATGATGATGATGATGATGATGATGATGATGATGATGATGATGATGATGATGATGATGATGATGATGATAGTAACTAAGAATGGAGACTATCAGAAAGAGTCAATCTATGAATGTCTGAGATCTGTTTGTAGTAACTAACAATGGAGACTGTCAGAAAGAGTCAATCTATGAATGTCTGAGATCTGTAGTAACTAACAATGGAAACTGTCAGAAAGAGTCAATCTATGAATGTCTGAGATCTGTCTGTAGTAACTAACAATGGAGACTATCAGAAAGAGATCAATCTATGAATGTCTGAGATCTGTAGTGACTAACAATGGAGACTATCAGAAATAGTCAATCTATGAATGTCTGAGATCTGTAGTGACTAACAATGGAGACTGTCAGAAAGAGTCAATCTATGAATGTCTGAGATCTGTAGTGACTAACAATGGAGACTGTCAGAAAGAGTCAATCTATGAATGTCTGAGATCTGTAGTGACTAACAATGGAGACTGTCAGAAAGAGTCAATCTATGAATGTCTGAGATCTGTAGTAACTAACAATGGAGACTATCAGAAAGAGTCAATCTATGAATGTCTGAGATCTGTAGTAACTAACAATGGAGACTATCAGAAAGAGTCAATCTATGAATGTCTGAGATCTGTAGTGACTAACAATGGAGACTGCTAGAAAGAGATCAATCTATGAATGTCTGAGATCTGTAGTAACTAACAATGGAGACTGCTAGAAAGAGATCAATCTATGAATGTCTGAGATCTGTAGTAACTAACAATGGAGACTGCTAGAAAGAGATCAATCTATGAATGTCTGAGATCTGTAGTAACTAACAATGGAGACTGCTAGAAAGAGATCAATCTATGAGTGTCTGAGATCTATAGCGACTAACAATGAAGACTGTCAGAAAGAGATCAAAATATAATATTAACATCATTTAATTAATAAAAAAAATTAGATGTCACGAAGAATATGTGGTACAATACTAACGAGGTATACAATTAAAACTACTGAGGACATATATGTTTCCGATATGAAAATACGACTGCGAATCATGGAAAATCTGGGAAAAAAATAATAATGAAGAAAATTATTTGATTGCTACAGAAAAATCCTAAGGATAAATTGGATAACAAAAAAGAGCAATAGGAACATGAAACGATCTAAACATTTATAAGAATTGACTTCTAAGCACTTTACTGATGGAATTAGTGCTACCGTCACGCCAAAGGATATAGTGATCTAGAAAGAACAATAATTAATTCATGCATTCATTCATTGAGTGCCGTCTCCGCAACGAAGGTTGGCTACCATGGAGCGCCATTCCGTTCTGTCTCTTGCTTTGATGGTGCAGATTGTCATAGGCTGACCTGTCCAACTTTTGATATTACTCGTCCATATTAGTCTTGGTCTGCTTCTGCCTCTTTTACCTTGTAGTTTCCCCTCCAAGATTACTTTTAGTAGGCTGTTGTGTCTTATAGCATGCCCCCAAAATTGCATTTGTCTTGTTTGAGTTGTATTTAGTAGTTCTCTTTTCATTTTTAGTTGTTTTAAAACTTCATCATTTGTTTTCCGTTCTTTTCATCCAACTCTTCCTATTATTCTGTAAATCCACATTTCAAAGCCTTCAATTTTCTGTTATGTTTTCTTGTCTAATGTCCATGTTTCTGCACCATATAGGAATGTTGAGATGATATAAAATTTTGCTTTTCTTAGTTTTAGCCCTGGTGTTATTTGTTTTGATGTTAGTATATTTTTCATGACATTAAAACTACTTTTTGCCATTTCTATTCTCTTGTTTATTTCAATTATACATTTTCCATCACTGGTTATAGTATATCCAAAGTAGTTGTAGGTCTAATCTGTCTCCAGGTCTATTCCTTCAACTTTGATATTTATTATATAGAAAGAACAATAATAGAGGGCATGGTTCCAGGAATAGAGCCGCAATAGCTCAGTGGTTAGTGAACTGGACTACAAAGGACAAGAGGTAGGGTTCAATCCCAACCGACGGCTTCCGGTTCACCAATCCTTAAGTGGGTACCGGATTTTTTTCTGGGAAAGTAAAACGGCACGGGCGTAATACCGACCACATTACCCCAAAAATCATGTGTTGAAGGTCTGTAAAATTTATGGTCACTAACACCATATTCCCTATACGCCACTTGGCGTGACGGGGGTACTTTACTTTTTTATATGATTGCGGGAAGCCGAGACAGGAGCAGACCAATAATAAGATAGTTTTAAGACATAAGAGACCTTCAACCTGGCAACAAAAGAAGTGTGGAATCCATGGATGTAGAGGATTTTATTGCTGGTGCGGGAGGAGGTACTGGGTGGTTGAGAGGGTAAGATATCGGCCTCTACACTTGAAGGTTCAGAGTTCAAATGAAGTTCCAGGTGGTGTGGACTTGCATCTTTTGATCTGTTTTATCAATGGGTCCGTTGTTTCTTTGTATTCGTTGTTTCTTTGTATTCGTTGTTTCTTTAGATCCGTTGTTTCTTTGTATTCGTTGTTTCTTTGTATTCGTTGTTTCTTTAGATCCGTTGTTTCTTTAGATTCGTTGTTTCTTTGTATTCGTTGTTTCTTTGTATTCGTTGTTTCTTTGTATTCGTTGTTTCTTTGTATTCATTGTTTCTTTGTATTCGTTGTTTCTTGTTATTCGTTGTTTCTTTGTATTCGTTGTTTCTTTGTATTCGTTGTTTCTTTGTATTCGCTGTTTCTTTGTATTCGTTGTTTCTTTGTATTCGTTGTTTATTGGTATTCGTTGTTTCTTTGTATTCGTTGTTTCTTTAGATCCGTTGTATCTTTGAATCCTTTGCATCTTTCAATCCATTGTATCATTGAATCTGTTGTATCTTTAAATCTGCTGTGGCTTTACCCTTTATCTTACGACACTGTCGAGGTCTGCCGGGAAAGAGGTATTTCGTGAAGAGTGACAAAAAGAACCGGATAATAAAGCCCGCTTATCCAGTGCAGTCGCCGCCAGGTGTTTGGGTCTGAGTTCCTTATTTCATCCTCGACAGAAAAATACGTTTGACCCTACCGGGATTCGAACCCAATTTCTACGAGCTTGAAGCCAGACAAGCGATCGACCCGACCACCTCTTCTCCGATCTCTGGGTTGTGAGATACAGTGTCTAGCCCACTCGAATATGGAGGAAAATGGACGTAAACTAGAAGGCTCCGTGTGCATTCCTGCACGTTAAAAAAACCGTGGTGGTTTAAAGTCAAAAAAGAATAGACCACTGCCCTGGCAACATTCAACAAAACCTCCCCATGGCGGACACGGATGTGGCAAGCAAAAGATTACGCTTCTTTGTCGCAAATTAGCGACAGAGCGCACTAACGTCGATTTAACGGGCGAAGTCTAAAATGAACAAGAAGAGGAATTAAGCTTTTGACATTCACTTTTGCCCAACATTCCGGCCTCAATCTTCAATCTAATTTTAAGAAGTGCTTTCTTTCCAAAACCAGACACTTTTCACGTGTAAAACTCTACAATTGTCGACGACAATTTCTGTTTTTATTTTTTCTTTCTTTACTCAAATACCCGCAGTCATGATCTCAATTTGTGATTCATTGTGCAACGTAATTGTTTGTCATACACACATTGTACATTTTCTTTACTGTCTGGGTTCCTTCCGTCATATTGAACGGTTCGTTAACAATACCAGATCTGATTGGACAGTCTTTTTAAGAAATATAATTTGATTGGTTGATAGAAGGTCGCGCTTTTTTATTTCCTGTTTGCTCTGTTTTTGTTTTCTTTTTAAAAAATCCCGGGTATCTCAGTTTTTGCTCCACCAAAAACCAATCTATTACCACTTGACACAGCACTTTACTAACAGACAAGTGTTAGCCACAATGAACAATGCCTCAGACAAGAGAAGAAATGTTCATTTTAAATTGTAAAGGATGGCATGTAAGATATTATGTTGTGGAAATATTCCTCCCATCCTACTTTAACCTTAGTCTCATAATACTCGGTTTCATCGTTCGCTCTTGAGGTGGTGTTTAGCAGGAACTATTTGCGTCGATTTGTTAGTTTGCGTACGTCATCATTATAGTATAGTTTAGTTTTAATATAGTGTAGCACAGTACAATACAGCTGAGTTGAATTGAGCTGAGTTGAGTTGGGTAGGTTAGGGTAGGGTAGGGTTGGGTTGAGTAGGGTAGGGTTGGGTTGAGTAGGGTAGGGTAGGGTTGGGTTGGGTTGAGTAGGGTAGGGTTGGGTTGGGTCTAGTTGGGTTGGGAAGGGTGGAGTAGGGTTGGGTTGAGTTGGGTAGAGTAGGATTAGGTTGGGTAGGGTGGGTAGGGTTGGGTTGGGTCTAGTTGGGTGGGAAGGGTGGAGTAGGGTTGGGTTGAGTTGGGTAGAGTAGGATTAGGTTGGGTAGGGTTGGGTTAAGTTGAGTTCATTTGAGTTGAGTTGCGTTAAGTTGATTTGAGTTGAGCTGAGCTGAGCTAAGTGAAGCTGAGCTGAGTTAAGTTGAGGTGAGTTGATATGATTTGAGTTCAGTTCAGTTCAGTTCAGTTCAGTTCAGTTCAGTTCAGTTCAGTTCAGTTCAGTTTAGTTTAGTTTAGTTTAGTTTAGTTTAGTTTAGTTTAGTTTAGTTTAGTTTAGTTTAGTTTAGTTTAGTTTAGTTTAGTTTAGTTTAGTTTAGTTTAGTTTAGTTTAGTTTAGATAAGTTGAATCATCCTCATTATACATCACATACGCCCACAATTGCTCAGATTTCCACCTTCGTATGTCCCTCAGACCTTATATTACAGACTAAGACCAGATGGACTGAATTTTACCAATCTAACCTCGCCATACAGGCAGATATTCTCCGATTCAGAAGTACTTTTATTTCGTTATCGTCCAAGGTTTTGACATTTTGGTTAGACTTTTTCTTCACAGTTTTGTCTAGGCAGCGACCTTTTTATGGAAAATCTTTACAATTTCCAAATCTAAATTATTCGTTAACGTGCTCACAGTGCACACGGGACCTGCTGTAGTTTTCTTTTTATTTTTTGACCGTTAACATGAGAGCCATAAACCGAATTTCACTCCCCAGATGCCAACATGGGTAAAGCCACGAAGAAAACACAAATTTGAAAAATAAAAATTCGGGACGTCTGGTCTTGATTCAGTCCCTGGACCTTCCGACTACTGCAGTCGCCACGGGGTGTTTATGTCTGAGTTCCTCAATTCATCTTCGATAGAAAAAGACGTTTCACCCTACCGGAATTCGAACTCAATTTCTCATGGCTTGAAGCCTGACACGCGACTGACGCCTTATCTCTAGACCACCCAGTCACTCTTCACCAGGCTTGCTGATTTCTCTCTTTGGCTTTTCTTTAAAACAGACACGAGGAGGCGAAGGCGCGCCTCACAGCACCGGAGCTGGAAGTTGTTAGCAACCCACAGCTGATGGCTTGCCCCAGGATCGGTGAACCAGAACCATCCAGACCCTGCTCCACCTCTCCGTGGTGCCTCTAGTAACAGACTAACCTGTCTAGTCTGGCTAGTGCGTAGGTATCGAAGAGGGAAGACAACTCGGTACTCCAAAATTACACGCTGAAGTCGGATGTGTTGGGCGGAAAGGCGCAAATATCGCATTTATGCTGCAAACCACAACACAACACAGACACTTAACGTCCTTTTAAGGGCGGATGATGAAGAGGTATACTCCCAAAGTCATCGGGCGAACGCAAGCAAGCAAAACAGACACGGTTATAGGAAGGCCTAAACAGTGAAGCGGGCTTGTAAGAGAAAGGCTTGTAGGTTTAGACTTGTAGAGAGTTGGACAAAATAGGTAAAAATAGGGCTAACATATTGTGTAGAGAGTTGGACAATATAGGTAATAAAAAATGGGGGTGCAACATATTGTGTAGAGAGATAAAAATAGGTAAATATAGGGCTAACATATTGTGTAGAGAGATAAAAAAAAGGTAAATATAGGGCTAACATATTGTGTAGAGAGATAAAAATAGGTAAAAATACGGCTAACATATTGTGTAGAGAGATAAAAAAAATAGGTAAAAAAAGGGGCAAACATATTGTGTAGAGAGATAAAAATAGGTAAATATAGGGCAAACATATTGTGTAGAGAGATAAAAATAGGTAAATATAGGGCTAACATATTGTGTAGAGAGATAAAAATAGGTAAAAATAGGGCAGACATATTGTGTAGAGAGATAAAAAAAAGGTAAAAATAGGGTTAACATATTGTGTAGAGAGATAAAAAAAAGGTAAATATAGGGCTAACATATTGTGTAGAGAGATAAAAATAGGTAAAAATAGGGCAAACATATTGTGTAGAGAGATAAAAATAGGTAAAAATAGGGCAAACATATTGTGTAGAGAGATAAAAAAATAGGTCAAACATATTGTGTAGAGAGATAAAAAAAATAGGTAAAAATAGGGCAAACATATTGTGTAGAGAGATAAAAAAAATAGGTAAAAATAGGTCAAACATATTGTGTAGAGAGATAAAAAAATAGGTCAAACATATTGTGTAGAGAGATAAAAAAAATAGGTAAAAATAGGGCAAACATATTGTGTAGAGAGATAAAAAAAATAGGTAAAAATAGGGCTAACCTATTGTGTAGAGAGATAAAAAATAGGTAAATATAGGGCAAACATATTGTGTAGAGAGATAAAAATAGGTACAAAATAGGGCTGACATATTGTGTAGAGAGATAAAAATAGGTAAATATAGGGATAACATACTGTGTAGAGAGATAAAAATAGGTAAAAATAGGGCTGACATATTGTGCACAGGGTTAGAAATATGATAAGAGTGGCAAATACAAGATAACAGAAATGGGACAACTACCACCAGACAGAAAAGTATGAAATACATTTCTTAGCCTAAAAATGGGTCCCAGTTATTATTATTTAAAAAATAGATCGGCCTTCTGGGATTCTGAACAGATAATCCATAAATTCTCCTATCATCATCAGGTCTCATGTAATCGCAGAATGTTGCATTCACCACAACCCCTCTGTCTTTAGCCATATCTACCATAAAGCAGCTTTGCAGAAAATGATGCAATCCATTTTTGACAATAGAAACAAGAAAAACAGAGTTCTTAAATGGTATGTAGAGCCAGTCTTAACATATGGATGTGAATTATGGACAATAGGACAAGAGACTGGAGTCTTTAGAAATGTGGTTTTACAGAAGAATGTTGAGAATACCATAGATAGCTAAGAAGAGTAATGAAAACGTTCTGAAAGTGGTCAAAGCAAAAAGAGAGCTAATTTCCAATATTAGGAAGAAACAATCATCATTTTTGGCCATGTAATGAGAAGAGAACAGCTGCAATATATTGTAACAGCTGGGGAAATTGAGGGACGAAGAGATAGAGGGAAGCAAAGAGAAAAAATACCAGACAGTTTAAGAGAATGGCTTGGCAGAAGGTCAACAACAGAAATGATAAATAACTGTCGAAATCGAAAGTTGTGGAGAGACATGATCACCTACGCCAGCAGGTCCGATACTTGATGATGACCATAAAACGTTGCATTCACCACAGCTCATCTGAGAGAACTTCTATGGCTATCCACACCTCTTACAGAACGTTGCATTCACCACAGCTCATCTGAGAGAACTTCTATGGCTATCCACATCTCTTACAAAACGTTGCATTCACCACAGCTCATCTGAGAGAACTTCTATGGCTATCCACATCTCTTACAGAACGTTGCGTTCACCACAGCTCATCTGAGAGAACTTATATGGCTATCCACATCTCTTACAGAACGTTGCATTCACCACAGCTCATCTGAGAGAACTTATATGGCTATCCACATCTCTTACAGAACGTTACATTCACCACAGCTCATCTGAGAGAACTTCTATGGCTATCCACATCTCTTACAAAACGTTACATTCACCACAGCTCATCTGAGAGAACTTCTATGGCTAGCCACATCTCTTACAGAACGTTACGTTCACCACAGCTCATCTGAGAGAACTTCTATGGCTATCCACATCTCTTACAGAACGTTACATTCACCACAGCTCATCTGAGAGAACTTCTATGGCTAGCCACATCTCTTACAGAACGTTACATTCACCACAGCTCATCTGAGAGAACTTCTATGGCTAGCCACATCTCTTACAGAACGTTACATTCACCACAGCTCATCTGAGAGAACTTCTATGGCTATCCACATCTCTTACAGAACGTTACATTCACCACAGCTCATCTGAGAGAACTTCTATGGCTATCCACATCTCTTACAGAACGTTGCGTTCACCACAGCTCATCTGAGAGAACTTCTATGGCTATCCACATCTCTTACAGAACGTTGCGTTCACCATTGACCATCTGAAAGAATCTTTGTCTCCAGCCAGATCGCCTAATTCTTCTGTTGTCATTTTCAAGGTCTCCTTGGTGTCTTGAAAAGCTTTCTTCTTGGTCTGCCTCTGATGTGTCGCCTTCTTTTATTGTTCTTTCCGCTGTGTCTTTTGACGTAAAAAAAAAAAAAGTAAAGTACTCCCGTCACGCCAAGTGGCGTATAGGGAATATGGTGTTAGTGACCATAAATTTTACAGACCTTCGGCACATGATTTTTAAGGTAATGTGGTCGGTATTACGCCCGTGCCGCTTTACTTTCCCAGAAAAAAAATCCGGTACTCATTAAAGGCTGGGTGAACCCGGAAGCCGTCGGTTGGGATCGAACTCTACCCCTTGTCATTTGTAGTCCAGTTCACTAACCACTGAGCTATCGCGGCTCCCGTCTTTTGACGTGATCCCAGTATATTCATTTTCTCTGTAGAATTGTGCTTATAAGATAATTCTTTTCGATGCGTAAGTCTTCTAACTGCCTTTTTCATTATATAAGGTAATTCTTTATCGCTGTCATGATTTTTTGGCAGTAGTTTTCACCAATAATCATGAACAAATATTACACTTGTAATAGTGTAATGTAATGATCTAAGGAGATAATGTAAGGTAATAGTAAAATGGGACGACGTAATGATCATTCAGATAATCATGGTGTGTTAGCTTTCACCATTGCTAAAACATTCAAACATTTCTATAGCAGCTAAACAACAAATGATAAGAATAGCAATTTCATACCAACTTTGTGCTATGAAAGTCAAACATGGACCTTTTCTAAATCATATTTAAGAAAGATCAATACACGTGAGATGCGATGCTTGAGAAAAGTAACAAACAACACAAGGAGAGATAGAATACCAAATTAAACCATATGAAAAATGGTAGGAATAAAACCCTGCCAAGAATATATAGTTCCTGTGTGTTACCGGGGTCTCATTATGAGTAAAGAATAGTGACACTGTGACCTTCCAAGCATGTCGTAAGAGGCGACTAAGGAGGTTGATCGATCGCTTGACAAGCTGTCATTGTAAAAACTATTGTTATGGAAACAGAACTATAGATTTTAGAGGCAGTGATCTCCACAATATGTGCCGCTTTGGCACGCAAGGTTTTTGTTATCGAGATTGTGGTTCTGCCCTATGTGCCGTCTTCGGCTCGAAAGGACAATGGATGGATGGATGGATGGATGGATTGAAGAATATATAGAGCAACAACAACTTAAATGATTGGGCCACCTAGTCAGAATGAATCCTCACCAATCACCATCAAGGGTGTTCTTCTCAAGAATGCATGACCAAAAGGAAGACCTACAAGAAGATGAATAAATGCAGTGATAGAGACATGTAACAGCAAAGGAAAATCACTAATTCAGACAGTTCGAGCAGCTCAAGAACGAGAAATGATATAACCACGACACCTTTTAGGTATCAGTGAGAAGAGAAAAGAAGAAGATGGATAGATGCAGTGACAGAGACATGTAACAACAAAGGAAAATCACTAATTCAGACAGTTCGAGCAGCTCAAGAACGAGAAATGATATAACCACGACACCTTTTAGGTATCAGTGAGAAGAGAAAAGAAGAAGATGGATAGATGCAATGACAGAGACATGTAACAACAAAGGAAAATCACTAATTCAGACAGTTCGAGCAGCTCAAGAACGAGAAATGATATAACCACGACACCTTTTAGGTATCAGTGAGAAAGAGAAAAGTAGAAGATAGTGTGTTAAGGGAGAGTGAGACTCACGAGTGAGTGAACGAGTTCAGGGTCTCGCAAGAAGATTACAATGAGTTGAGTCAGGGAGAGCAGTCAAGTGTGAAGAGAGGACAAAGGGGATTGAAGGTAACAACGTAGTTTAAATGAGGGGTGCATGACAGGCGAGTTGAGTTATGACAGGCGAGCTGAGTTATGACAGGCGAGTTGAGTTATGAAAGGCGAGTTGAGTTATGACAGGCGAGTTGAGTTATGACAGGCGAGTTGAGTTATGATAACAAGTAGAAAAGAGTAAATCTCGTGAATATTAGGGAATGTCTGGAGATATAGAGAATTATTACAATTTAGAGAGTGTGTAACAGTACGCTAATGAAAGCATGGGGGCAGGTAACTTAGTTGTTACCCGCTTCTCAATAGACAATAGCAGTAACAGATGGTAGCGACCAGCAGTAGTTAGGACATAAATTTAATTTTGGAAAATTTCCAGCCAGAATAACAAGTTAGGGGATAATAGAAGTTCACGCAGGGGGTAGTGGATACACAGAAGTGGGAAGGAGGTAATGTCTAGAATTACTGGACGACACGATGATGAGTTAAAAAAAAAAATGTAAAGTACCCCCGTCACGCCAAGTGGCGTATAGGGAATATGGTGTTAGTGACTATAAATTTTACAGAACTTCGGCACATAATTTTTGGGGTAATGTGGTCGGTATTTACGTCCGTGCCGCTTTACTTTCCCAGAAAAAAATGCGGTACTCAATAAAGGCTGGGTGAACCCAGAAGCCGTCGGTTTGGATCGAATCCTACCTCTTGTCCTTTGTAGTCCAGTTCACTAACCACTGAGCTATCGCGGCTCCCGATGATGAGTTTAGGTCCATGACAATTCCCACTTCAACTTTTAGGCAATGCATGACAATAGCATGCATTGACCCCGTGACTTTGGCCCTTCTGATAAATAAGTTGTCATCCAACTACCAGGAGAAGTCATTATCATTAGGTTACCATTATTTAAATAGGGCATAGAAAGTCACGAAAACAAAGTGTTATTTATCAAGTCGTGGATAGTTGAGACACAGGTCAGATTTGAGTCACAGAATGATCAGGATTGACCAACTGTGATCAGAAGAGTGCAAATTGTTACTTTGCGACAATTTAATTGGCTGCTGATTTTATGCGAACAGTGTGAGGTTGGAGTAGTTAAACTTCAACACTATAGGTTTGAGTTAGTCAACAGTCAGGACTGAACAGTTAGAAGAGTCAAGAGTCAGGGATAGATCAGTCAGAGATAGAGACAGTCAGGAATGAGAATTAGACAAGTTAGGAAATTAGACAAACAGTTAGAAAAGTTAAGATTAGAAAGTTGAGCCAGTTAGTTAGGAAGTTAAGAATCATCAAGTTGTAGTTGTAATGCAGTTGAGAAGCTATTAAGTAAGTTGATAGAGTAGTGAGTATAGCAATGAAAATAGGAACTTTAGTGTTGTAAAAGTGCTTAAGAGTATTTCAAGTTGTTTCACATTCCATATGAACGTAAGTTGAATAAATAATGTTGTATGCAAGATATGCACTTGGGGCTGATCATATCCATCGGCGATTTGCCTCAGAGAAGTCCCGAATTAATTAACATTAATTTAAGATAAATGCATCCACTACAGAACGATCATAGGCCAAGATTAATCATAGAAATCAATAAACTGACTATTTATATATAGTGAGAGAAAAAGTGTATGTCATGAATTACCTGTTGTGATCAACTATAAATGTGATGTTCTGTCAAGTTATAATATAATACCAGAAACAAGAAACAATAAATATGCTATAACAAGTGAAGCGGAAAAGTGACGTGGCGAGATTCTATTGGTTGAGACATGAAGTATTTAAAGGTCTGCTTAAGCAAAAAAGTAAGGACGGCACATGTAGGCTAAACGGAGAAGTGATATCCTGTAGTTAGGAACAGGGCGAAACGCTCAAATTAGTAGAAGGATGAAGGAAAAACTAGACTGGATAATTCAGTTGGAAGAGCTTCTGCACAGATAGTCTAGTTCAGTAATTAGAATGTTCTTTTACTACAGAGAAGAGTGACAGTGAGCAGACTATCAAGTAAAGCGCTGCGATATTATGTTCTGAGGATGAGAATAGAAGTACTTGTTATAATGTGTGACGAGAGAGTCATGCGTTTAGTTATGATTAGTTCAGATGGGGTTTAGAAGCACTACTTTGACAGCTGGAGCGGTCGTCCATGCCGTCCAGTCTTGTTGTTACTGAGATTTGTGCATTCAGTTGATTGTGTAAATAAACGTAATGACGTTCATGTGTTACATATGAGACTTGTGTACTAACTGAATAGCCTGTAGATGTGTTGATAAACTGAGTCCAGTAGACCATCTGGTCTAACCCAAGTACGAAAGAAAACACAACGCGAAGTACAACTAGCTACAACGGTAACGGAAGCGAGGCTTCCACATTATCAGAATACTAGAGCTATAGATCTTGAGTAGCTCTAAGTTAAGTTCACCCTTATCAGATGCTCCAGATCATGCTAGTTCCAGTTGATCTTCATCATCTTATTCTTTTCTCTTTCTCACTGATACCTAAAAGGTGTCGTGGTTATATCATTTGTCGTTCTTGAGCTGCTCGAACTGTCTGAATTAGTGATTTTCCTTTGTTGTTACATGTCTCTGTCACTGCATCTATCCATCTTCTTGTGGGTCATCCCCTTGGTCTTTTTCCATGCATTCTCGAGAAGAACGCCCTTGTTGGTGATTGGTACGTATTCATTCTGACCAGGTGGCCCAACCATTTAAGTTGTTGTTGTTCTATATATTCTTGGTTCGGTTTTGTTCCTACCATTTTTTTTATGGTTTCATTTGGTATTCTATCTCTTCTTGTGTTGTTTGTTACTTTTCTCAAGCATCGCATCTCATATGTATTGATCTTTCTTAAATGTGATTTAGAAAGTGTCCATGTTTGACTTCCATAGCACAAGGTTGGTTTCATTTGGTATTCAGTTGATCAATCAAATGAAATCAAGGTGAACAGGTAATCGAGTTAATCAGACATCATCATCTCAAATCAAGATAAAGATCAATCAATCAATTTAGAGCTTTGCAGTGGGAATAAAAGATCACACACTTACAAGCATGACTCTCTAGCTGTCATAAAATTCAATGGGTAATGGGAACTTTCACTTCAAGACATCCGATCAGTTTTTAATTTCCCCACTTCCTTCCTGCTGGCATGGTTAAAAACAAACAAAGGAAACTTTGTTTTATTTTCCGAAACAAAAGATTTTGCCGACGAAACAAAATAAAAACGTATTTTACATACAATGACAGGAAATTGTATGAATCATTGCTCAGAGCAGAAATACACCTTTAACGAAATTGAAACCTGATTTCGTCTATTTCCGCAAAAAAATTATCAGGATAATAAGATTATATTAGACGATGGGATTCGATGGAGAAGAGTTGAATCGGGTTGATTAGGTCAGGAAATCTGAAAGAAATTAAACGGCTGAAACGATAACAACGAGAACGATAACAACAAAGCTTAATGATTTTGGAAATGAAAAAGATGATTTAACAAGGCTGAAATTGTGATAACAATAGCAGTAAAGATGATAACAATACGGGAAAAAATTACAGTGGAAAAAGCAGTGAATTTTTTTTTTTCATTCGTCAGCTTTTTACCTCTTACGAAGTCCCTACAGACTAGAAACTGAATTTTGTAAGTTAATCCATTTTTCTCTGGCAGTCGTGTTCCCAGAGGTCCCTCGCTGCACAGGCAGATAACTCCGTCTTTCGTCATATTTTTTCGTCCATGTGAAATTGATATTTCAAGCCGGGCCTCGCTGCTGAGACCAGGGGTGGTTGCCGCAGAGAGAAGTTATAAATAAAAATCTCAACTGGTGCAGGCTGGATTTGAACCCACAACCTCTCTGTCTCGAGGCTGGCGTCTTGCCTCGAGACCAACCAGTGAATATGAATACAGCTGTGGTGATAACAACAGCAGGAATGATGATAACACAAAGTCAAAGATAACAATTGAAGCAGCAGCGATTACGAACACGGCTGTGGTGATAACAGCAGCACAGATTACAGCGACAGCATCAACGATAACAGCACAATCAGCAACAATAACAGCACAATCAGCAACGATAACAGCACAATCAGCAACGATAACAGCACAATCAGCAACGATAATAGCACAATCAGCAACGATAACAGCAAAATCAGCAACGATAACAGCACAATCAGCAACAACGATAACAACTGCAAAGATTAACATCATCGTCATCAAACATGTCTGCTGGCGTAGGTGATCATGTCTCTCAACAACTTTCGATCTCGACAGTTATTTATCATTTCTGTTGTTGACCTTCTGCCAAGCCATTCTTTTAAGCTGTCTGGTATCTTTTCTCTTTGCTTCCCTTTATCTCTCTGTCTATACATTTTCCAAGTTGTTACAATATATTCCAGCTGTTCCCTTCTTTTTGCATGGCCAAAAAAAAAAATGATGATTGTTTCTTCCTAATATTGGAAACTAGCTCTCTTTTTGCTTTGACCTCTTTCAGAACGTTTTCATTATTCTTCTTAGCTGTCCATGGTACTCTCAACATTCTTCTGTAAAACCACATTTCTACAGACTCCACTGATTTTCTTGTCTGTTGTCCTATTTTCCATAATTCACATCCATATGTTAAGACTGGCTCTACATAACATTTAAGAACTCTTTTTCTTGTTTCTATTGTAAAAAATGGATTGCACAGTATCTTCCTATTTTTTTGTAAAGCTGTTTTTGCCTGAGCTATTCTGCATCTCACCTTTCTTGTACATCTACCATTTGAGGTTAACATTGTTTCAAGATATATTTAAACTCCTTTACCTGTTTTAATATTGTTCCACTTGTCTTTAGTGTGCATTGTAATGATGTCTTTTTCTTTGTTGCTACCTGCTGTCTTTTTGCTATTGAGGTCTTTATTTTTGCTTTCCTTCACTATAATGTCTAACATTTCTTTAACTCATTTTCACTCTTAGCGATTAAGACTGTATCATCAGCATGACTGAGTTTATATAAAAAAATACAGCAGTGACGATAGCAGGGACCTGAGCAACACTAATGATGATGGATAGAGGAACTTATAGGGAGCCGCGATAGCTCAGTGGTTAGTGGACTGGACTACAAAGGACAAGGGGTAGGGGCGATCCCAACCGACGGCTTCCGGGTTCACCCTCCCTTAAATGGGTACCGGATTTTTTTCTGAGAAGGTAAAGCAGCACGGGCGTAATACCGACCACATTACCCCAAAAATCATGTGTTGAAGGTCTGTAAAATATAGGATCACTAACACCATATTTCCCTATACGCCACTTGGTGTGACGGGGGTACTTTACTTTTTTTTACAGGAACTAACACAGCCACACTTTTAAACAAAGATGATAGCAAATATGATAATGAACCTATCGACAACAGCAACAACGATAACTAAGACGATAACGTGAACGACAGCAATGATAACATCAACCAATACAACGATAACAACAGCTACAACAGCAGAGATAATATGTCCATAATCAACAACAATAGTAGCATTTACAAAAGTAAGTAAAAGAAAATCTATATAGGCGACGATAATAAAAAAAAAACATCATCAGGAACAACTATAACATCATCTACCAAAACAACGATAAAACTAACATCTTTAATAACGGAGATAATAACATCTTTAAAAAAAATAACAAATAAAAACAACGATGACATCTCAGAACAAACAACGATAATAAAGTAAATAAAAACAAGGATACAACATCTACACGTCAACAATAAAGACATCTACAAGGCAAGTATAACGACATCTTCAAAAGCAAAAGAAAACATCTACAAAAGTAAGTATAACGACATCTTCAAAAGCAAAAGAAAACATCTACAAAAGTAAGTATAACGACATCTTCAAAAGCAAAAGAAAACATATACAAAAGTAAGTATAACGACATCTTCAAAAGCAAAAGAAAACATCTACAAAAGCAAGTATAACGACATTTTCAAAACCAAAAGAAAACATCTACAAAAGTAAGTATAACGACATCTTCAAAACCAAAAGAAAACATCTACAAAAGCAAGTATAACGACATTTTCAAAACCAAAAGAAAACATCTACAAAAGTAAGTATAACGACATCTTCAAAAGCAAAAGAAAACATCTACAAAAGTAAGTATAACGACATCTTCAAAAGCAAAAGAAAACATCTACAAAAGTAAGTATAACGACATCTTCAAAAGCAAAAGAAAACATCTACAAAAGTAAGTATAACGACATCTTCAAAACCAAAAGAAAACATCTACAAAAGTAAGTATAACGACATATTCAAACAAAAAATTAAAAAATAAAATAAAATAAACGACATCTACAAAAGCGAGAAAAACGAAAAAAAAAACTTCTATAAAAACAAGAACAATAATATATACAAAATAATATATACAACAATAATATATACAAAATAATATATACAAAAAAAACTTCTATAAAAACAAGAACAATAATATATACAAAGATAACAACATCTACAAAATGAGAACATTAACAAAATTAATGGTAGCGCCACCTACGAAAATAACCGTAACAACATCTACAAACTGGCAACGATAATATCATCTACAAAAATGACGATAGTAACATCTACAAATATAGCGATAATATTATCTACAAAGGAGCCGCGATAGCTCAGTGGTTAGTGAACTGGACTACCACGGACAAGGGGTAGGGTTCGATCCCAACCGACGGTTCCGGGTTCACCCAGCCTTAAATGGGTACCGGATTTTTTTCTGGGAAAGTAAAGCAGCACGGGCGTAATACTGACCACATTACCCCAAAAATCATGTGCTGAAGGTCTGTAAAATATAGGGTCACTAACACCATATTTTCTTATACGCCACTTGGCGTGACGGGGGTACTTTAGTTTTGTACTTTACTTTATTATCTACAAAAATGACAACGATACTGACATAACAAAAACAATAACGTAAAAACAATAACATAATAAAAACAATAACATAAAAACATTAACATAACAAAAACAACAACATAAAAACATTAACATAACAAAAACAACAACATAAAAACATTAACATAACAAAAACAACAACATAAAAACGATACCATAATACAAACAATAACATAAAAACGATAACATAACACAAACAATAACATAAAAACGATAACATAACACAAACAATAACATAAAAACAATAACATAAAAACGATAACATAACACAAACAATAACATAAAAACGATAACAACAAAAACAATAACATAAAAACAATAACATAAAAACGATAACATAACACAAACAATAACATAAAAACGATAACATAACACAAACAATAACATAAAAACGATAACATAAAACGATAACATAACACAAACAATAACATAAAAACGATAACATAACAAAAACAATAACATAAAAACAATAACATAAAAACGACAACGATTCTAACTTAACAAAAACTGCAAAAATAACATCCACAAAAACGACAATAGAAACATAACAAAAACGACAACCATCATCATCATCATGTACCGTGCCTGCAGTCGTAGGTGATCATGTCTCGCCACAGCTTTCAATCTGGACAGTTAATTATTATTTCTGTTGTTGACCTTCTGCCAAGCCATTCTCTTAAGCTTCACAACAATAATGACATGTGCAGAAACCACAATGATAATAGGAAGAACGACGACAGCAACGATAGTTTTAAGAAAATTATAATCGGGAAAAGTTTATTGAAAGAAAAATGAAGCGTCGACAAAAAAAAATCACAAAGATGAGATGTTTTAATATTTTTTTTTCAACATTTTAGAGAATGAGCAAGGAGACAAAGAATGGATAGGAAATGTCCAGAGAAAGAAATTTCTTTAAGAAATTAACAAAATGAATCTCGTACTGGAAATACCTGATAAAGGAATAATTTTTTTGATAGAAAATTATTATTATTATTATTTGTATTATTACTATTTAATTTATTGTGTTTGTTATTTTATGTTTTGTGGGAGAATTTATAACAGAGACTGTGAGCGGTTGTTGTAGCGTCCTGGCCTGGCGGTAGAGCGCGTGTGAGTTCAAATACGGTTTCTTCCTCTTTTCTCACTTCACTGATACCTAAAAGGTGTCGTGGTTTATATCAGTTGTTGTTGTTGAGCTGCTCGAACTGTCTGAATTAGTGATTTTCCTTTGTTGGTACATGTCTCTGTCACTGCATCTATCCATCTTCTTCTTTTCTCTTTCTCACTGATACCTAAAAGGTGTCGTGGTTATATCATTTGTCGTTCTTGAGCTGCTCGAACTGTCTGAATTAGTGATTTTCCTTTGTTGGTACATGTCTCTGTCACTGCATCTATCCATCTTCTTCTTTTCTCTTTTCAATGATACCTAAAAGGTGTCGTGGTTTATATCATTTGTCGTTCTTGAGCTGCTCGAACTGTCTGAATTAGTGATTTTCCTTTGTTGGTACATGTCTCTGTCACTGCATCTATCCATCTTTTTCTTTTCTCTTTCTCACTGATAACCTAAAAGGTGTCGTAAGTTATATTTCATTTGTCGTTCTTGAGCTGCTCGAACTGTCTGAATTAGTGATTTTCCTTTGTTGTTACATGTCTCTGTCACTGCATCTATCCATCTTTTTCTTTTCTCTTTTCACTGATACCTAAAAGGTGTCGTGGTTTATATCATTTGTCGTTCTTGAGCTGTTCGAACTGTCTGAATTAGCGAGTTTCCTTTGTTGTTACATGTCTCTGTCACTGCATCTATCCATCTTCTTCTGGGTCTTCCTCTTGGTCTTTTTCCATGCATTCTCGAGAAGAACGCCCTTGATGGTGATTGGTGAGGATTCATTCTGACCAGGTGGCCGAACCATTTAAGTTGTTGTTGTCCTATATATTCTTGGTAGGGTTTTATTCCTACAATTTTTCTTATGGTTTCATTTGGTATTCTATCTCTTCTTGTGTTGTTTCATACTTTTCTCAAGCATCGCATCTCACATATATTGATCTTTCTTAATACGGTTTAAACATCATAACGATTATCAATGAACATGATAAGAAAAGTGGAGGTGGGCTTTGTACACAGGCAATGGGTAGGGTCTTTGCAGAAGTTAAAAATACGCAGGGTCACCTTTGTCTATGTCCCGGGACATGCGGGAGTACGGGGACACGAAGGAGCGGACAGGTTGGCTAGTGCGCTATATTTGAGGACGGTCAAGCAATTGATCGGGCGGACGTCATTAATGTCCTTAGAGATGTAGGAAGGGCACAGGACTTCGACAACCATGAGTCCAAGTCACTCCTTCGGATGAAAGAGATGGGAGTTAAGATGGACACAGCCAGAAACGAGAAACATAGTGGGCGTGTATGAAGACTTATCAACCAACATAGAACTGGAGTCGTCAGTCGCTGGACACTGCGAGACTTGCTGAGGAGGGGGTGGGGGGGGTCTGAGCACTTATGGACAAGTTTGGAGTGCAATGATGATGACCCGCAAATAACTCAATCATCACCATCATCAAGTGCCGTGCCGGTTGGTGCAGGCGACCATCTTATGTTGTTCATCTTTCGTACTTCATTAAAAAAAAAAAAAATCTATATTGCCCCGTCACTTCAAGTGTCGTATAGGGAATATGGTGTTAGTGACCATAATTTGTACACACCTTCGACACATGATTTTTGGGATTATGTGGTCGGTATTACGCCCGTGCAACTTTACTTTCCCATAAAAAAATCAGATGCCCATTTAAGTCTGAGTGTACCTGGAAGCCGTCTATCAAGTTAGAACCCCATCTCTTGCCCATAGTAGTCCAGTTCACTAACGACTGAGCTATCACGGCTCCCTTGGGATAGAACCCCATCTCTTGCTCATAGTAGTCCAGTTCACTAACGACTGAGCTATCACGGCTCCCTTGGGATAGAACCCCATCTCTTGCCCATAGTAGTCCAGTTCACTAACGACTGAGCTATCACGGCTCCCTTGGGATAGAACCCCATCTCTTGCCCATAGTAGTCCAGTTCACTAACGACTGAGCTATCACGGCTCCCTTGGGATAGAACCCCATCTCTTGCCCATAGTAGTCCAGTTCACTAACGACTGAGCTATCACGGCTCCCTTGGGATAGAACCCCATCTCTTGCCCATAGTAGTCCAGTTCACTAACGACTGAGCTATCACGGCTCCCTTGGGATAGAACCCCATCTCTTGCCCATAGTAGTCCAGTTCACTAACGACTGAGCTATCACGGCTCCCTTGGGATAGAACCCCATCTCTTGCCCATAGTAGTCCAGTTCACTAACGACTGAGCTATCACGGCTCCCTTGGGATAGAACCCCATCTCTTGCCCATAGTAGTCCAGTTCACTAACGACTGAGCTATCACGGCTCCCTTGGGATAGAACCCCATCTCTTGCTCATAGTAGTCCAGTTCACTAACGACTGAGCTATCACGGCTCCCTTGGGATAGAACCCCATCTCTTGCTCATAGTAGTCCAGTTCACTAACGACTGAGCTATCACGGCTCCCTTGGGATAGAACCCCATCTCTTGCCCATAGTAGTCCAGTTCACTAACGACTGAGCTATCACGGCTCCCTTGGGATAGAACCCCATCTCTTGCTCATAGTAGTCCAGTTCACTAACCACTGAGCTATCACGGCTCCCTTGGGATAGAACCCCATCTCTTGCCCATAGTAGTCCAGTTCACTAACCACTGAGCTATCACGGCTCCCTTGGTCGTTCAAGCAATTTATAATTTCAGTCCTTGTTCTTTTATCATTCTCTCTCTCTCTCTCTCTCTCTCTCTCTCTCTCTCTCTCTGCGATCAAGACTCAATCAGTGTAGGATTCCAGACACTCTCATGAAGTCAGCTGTCTGTTTAAGGGAATCGATTGCCTCATATAGTTTCTCTTCCAGGGAGGTGGGTGTGGACCACATTGCTCTTCTCAGGTCTGTGTACTAGGGGCAATCCTGTAGAACATGTTTTGTAGTCATATTGTCCAGTGTACAGTGGCATAGGCTGGTTGTAGCTATTTTGAGTTTGTTGAACATGTGGTTTCTCATTTTATTGTGGCCAGTGCTTAGGCGAAGTATGATGACTTGATCCCTCCTTGATAGTTGATGGTATCCGTCACTCTCGTTATGCTTTGGGTGTTCTCGTTTCCATTTTTCATGGAACAGACCCTTGAGGATGGATTTGGCTTCATCATAACTGAGCGGATGGTTCTCTTGTGGCAATCTCCCTCCATCCTTAGCTAATTTATCTGCGCGTTCGTTCCCGTGTATGTTACAGTGAGAAGGTAACCAGTATGAGCATGCAATACAATTTTTTTTTTTAATGAGACAAATCTGAAACAAGTTCAACGCATCAAAAACTTGGGAACAGTAATAACAGCAGATGGAAGATGCACCACAGAAATAAAAAGCAGAAAAACTCAGGCGAAAATAGCGTTTCAGATAATGGAAGACGTTATATACAACAAATCTATGTCAATAGAAGTGAGAAAAAGAGTTCCTCTTTGCTATATAGAGCCAAGTCTGACTTATTGAAGTAAATCATGGACAGCAGACAAACAAGTTAAAATGACGATTAGAGGCCACAGAGATGGGATTTCTCAGAAGAAAGTTGAAGGTAAAAATATTGATGGTTCGACGTACATGCGACCTTCTTCATAAAATAGGGAGGGACAACATAACAAGACAAGGAATTCAAGAGGAAGAAGAATGTTTCACGCCAAAGAGAGTCAAACTTGTCAAAATTAATTTTCAAAATCAATCTCATAATAATCTCAATAAAGATCTACAACAATTACTTAATGAAAATAAACATGACAAGGAAAAAAATATGGACTAGATGTGAATATCAAAAAGACTAAAACTATGATCATAAACAAAGAAAATACTCAAAACCCACAAGTGGATATCAAAATAGAAGGAATATACCTGGAGACAGTTCAGAACTACAACTATCTTGGGCATACTATAACCAGTGATGGACAATGTACAACTGAAATAAATAAAAGAATAGGAATGGCAAAAAGTAATTTTAATGTCATGAAGACCATACTAACATCAAAACAAATAACACAAGGGCTAAATCTAAGAATAGCAAAATGTTATGTCTTCTCAACATTCCTATATGGTGCAGAAACATGGACATCAGACAAGAAAACAGAACAGAAAATTGAAGCCTTTGAAATGTGGATACATAGAAGAATAGGTAGAATTGGATGGAAGGAAAAGAAAACAAACGATGAAGTTTCAAAACAACTAAAAATGTAAAGAGAACTACTAAACACAATTCAAACAAGACAACTGCGATTTTTGGGCCATGTTAAAAGACACAACAGCCCACTAGAAGTAATCTTGGAGGGGAAAATAAAAGGTAAAAGAGGCAGACCAAGACTAACATGGACGAGTAACATCAAAAGATGGACAAACCAGCCTATCACAACCTGCACCATCAAACAAATAGACAGAGCAGAATGGCGATCCATGTTAGCTAACCTACGATGCGGAGATGGCACTCGATGATGATGAATCTCATAATTATTCTTTTTTTTTTAATCCTCTTAAATTTTGACCGTGAACCAATCAATTATTAATGATTACCCCGTCTTGTGGAGCCCTGTTACTAGTAATAAGATTAGACAAATACTCTTCTATTGGCGTTCATTGGCAGAACGCGTTGAGCTATAGTCAAATCTTCCCCTGGAAAGATGGCAACCACTTCCGCAGCCACTGCCGCAGTCCTCTTTAGAGAGTCGTCATCATCATCATCATCATCATCATCATCATCATTGAGTACCGTCCCCGCATCGAAGGTTGGCTACCATGGAGCGCCGTTGTACACTGTCTCTTGCTTTGGTGGTGCATGTTGTCGTAGGCTGACTTGTCCATCTTTTAATGTTACTCGTCCATGTTAGTCTTGCTCTGCCTCTGCCTTTTTTACCTTTTAATTTTTCCCTCCAAGATTACTTTTAGTAGGCTGTTGTGTCTGTCAACATGACCCAAAAATCGCAATCTTTAGAGAATGCAAACATTAAAACAGTTTGTATTTTTAAAAATTTTTACAGGTTTTTTTATGTATTTAATTTTTTTCAATTTGTTCCAGTGATTTTCAAGGAGATAGGCTGTTTCCTTCCGGTGATGACGTTTGAAATGATCGCACACACAATCATCATGGCTTCCTCTAGAGCTCGACCTTGCACACGCCAACCAGAGTTTAACATAGTCGCTTAAACAGTTTCAGGGAGTCGCGATACCTCAGTGGTTAGTGAACTGGACTACAAAGGACAAGAGGTCGTGGTCGATCCTGACCAACGGCTGCAGGGTTCACCCAGTCTTAAATGGGTACCGGATATTTTTCTGGGAAAGTAATATGGCACTGGTGTATTACCGACCACATTACCCCAAAAATAATGTGCCGAAGGTCTGTAAAAATTATGGTCACTAACACCATGTTCCTTATATGCCACTTGGCGTGATGGGTGGCTCTTTACTTCACATTTTTACTTTTAAACAATTTCACTTGCGTTGTTTGTTTTAAATATGTGCCAAGATTAAATCAAAGCAAATTACGAGACTTGAATGGGTGTCTTAGCATGCGAGTTTCCACCCATATGTGCTCGGCCGCCTATCCAGAAGTGTTCGGAGACTTCTGGATAGTGTCGCTTCAAGCATCGAAACTCACGATGCGAGGCGGCATTCTTCTCCTTCCCAGAGTACTATACCCTGGTACCCATTTCTGCTAGCGGCTGGGTCGACCGCGGGGGTATTTTTTTTCCAACCACGAGTACAACTCACACTGCTTCCAACGGGAATCGAACACATTTTATTCGAACGTCGGTAGCCTAGTCGTGTGGTTTTCCCAACTAGGCTACCGAGGCCCCCTTAAATGTGTGTTTTCGAGGAAATTGGAGTAAAGAAACTACTGTGCGCTCTCTCTTTGATGGTAGTCGTTTGCAATCGTCGTCTGTGCGCCGATTAGGGCTGCACGGTTGTCGACATGGCCGACAGAATATACCAACACACTTTGATTGGAGCTGTGATATGGATGTTGGAAATTCCCGATTACAGTGAAACTGACCCCGTGAACAAAAAAAGAACATCCCAACGGTGACGTGCATCCGGTTGCACAGAGTGGGGAGACCAGTGGGATTGTTGTCCCTTGGGTAACATTCTTAGCCACGGAATCATTTTAAAGGGAAATAAATGTAATATTGTATTTCTTGATTCTTGATTGTTCCATTGACGTTAGACAGTACATAGGACTCGCGCAGTCTCCCAATAACTGTCTCTATTCTTGATCCTTCCAAAGACTTTGGACGATTTGAGGCTCGTTGAGTCTCACATCAATTGGCTCTATTCTACTTCTTTCTCATCTTCTTCTTCTATCCTTCCTCTGCTGCCGTTGGCGTCGAGGGGAGAAACAATCTGCGATTCTTTGCTCTTCTGTTGGCCTCTTCTGATGTTATCCCTCCTAGTGACTCTAGTATTCTCTTTATCCATCTCTTTCTCGGTCTTCCTCTTAATCTGGCGTTTTCGTAGCGTTTGTTTATGGCTTTTTGATTCATTGTTAGTTCTTTTTGTCTTGGTATGTGGCCGAACCAATTTATCTGTTGTTTCTTTATGTATTCGATGGCTGGTTCAATTTCGAGTTTCTTCCTCAGGTCAGTGTTTCTTACTCTGTCCCTTAAGCTGTTTCCTGTCATTCTTCTGACACATTTCATTTCGGTGGTCGTTATCTTTCTTATTGTTCTAGAGTCCAGCGTCCAATTCTGGCACTGATAGCACAGAGTTGGTATAGGTCGTTTCAAAATATTTTGAAGGTGTTTAAAATTCCATATCTCTGCAACCAATTGATTGATAATGCTGAAATTTTGCATATGGTCTTGTGATTTTTTGGTCCCAAGAAGTACATTCATTTCCTCACCAACAAACGTATAGTTTTAAATATTCTTTATTTGAAGTATACAAATTTAAGGCATTTTGGTCAAACCATATATTTGGAGGAATTACCGCTTCATATGAGTGAGCACCCACGGACTTGTCATCTTGAACGTAATGCGCGCCAATTTCCCTGTTTTAAGCACTAAAAAACACATAAAACGCGTCATAGTTATAATTTTATATCCGGTGCATCCCATTTCCTGTCGTTTTGTTGTGATTTATGTGCAACGGCGTATCCTAATTATTGGGTAATTTCGTTAAATTTGTGATCTGTTAGTCAATGGGTATAAAAGTAAAGTTCCTTACATTGCAATCAGTGGCAATAAAGGTGTATAAATATTTTTGCATAGAAGCTAAGCGTGGAAAACTGTATCGAAGCATCTCAAAGCCAGAAAAGAGAACTATTCACGCATTGGGTATAAGCAAACGCTTTTTCAAACAAGTGCTTAAAGCTAACGGAGTGTCCAGTTCAATCAAGACTAGGACGCTAGGAAGAAAGAAAGTAGTAGATAGTTTTGACAAGGAAGTGATTAGAAGAGCAATTTGTAAAATGTTCGATTCCAAAGAAACTGTGACTTTAAGAAAACTGAAAATTCGACTGAGAGCAGAAAATGACATTGTTGTGTCGAAAACAACATTATGGAGAACTGTTAGAAGCATCGGTTTTACGTTTAGAAAGTACGATAGTGGTAGAAATGTCATCTGCGAGAAGCCGCACTTAGTTTCTATGAGGAGTAAATATTTACGTGAAGTACGGGAAATGCGTAACCAAGGTTATGATATTGTATTTCTAGATGAATCTTGGATAAATTCTCACCACACAAGTGCAAAGGAATGGCAGTTATCAGATGGAAGTATTAAAAGATGTGTACCCACTGGAAAAGGACAGCGTATTATAATGGCACATGCAGGCAGCCGAAAAGAAGGGTTGGTGAAAAATGCAGAACTTATATTCACCTCTAATTATACTGACAACAGGGACTATCACACCGAGATGAATGGCTATATATTTAGAGAGTGGATTGAAAATACTCTTCTTCCAATTCTAGACAGACCATCCTATCTGGTAATGGACAACGCGTCGTACCACAACGCTGTGGCAGAAGAAGACAAAATTCCTACATCTACCAGTACAAAAGATGTTATAAAGATTTGGCTAAGAAAGGAAGGAATTCCATTTAACGAGGGATTTTTGAAACCTGAATTACTGTCACTTGTTAAGAAATCGCAAAAGACCAAAGTATTCCAAATAGACAAAATCATTCAACAGCATGGTCATACGTGCTTGAGACTGCCCCCTTATCATCCACAATTAAGCCCCATTGAACTCGTTTGGGCAAAAATTAAAGGACAGGTGGCAGCTGAGAATACAAGTTTTAAACTATGCGATATAAAAGGACTGACATATGCTGCTCTATCACAGATTGACAAAGATTTTTGGTGCAAATGTGAAGATCATGTCTTAAAAGAAGAAAATGACTATTGGAAAAAAGATGGACTATCGTTCGTTCAGCCCAGATTAGTAATCAATATGTTAGACTCCTCTGATTCAGAATAAATGAAATAATAATGGACGTTTTTATATGTCCGCATGATCAATCTTTAGCTAAAGTTGATAACGTTTTGAAAATGTAAAGATTCTTGATATGTGTACTGCAGGCATGCAAAGAAACTAAATCACTTTCATATGTCTTGTTTACGTAAAATAATGAAAGTCACATGGAAAGACATAAAACGAACAATGTAGCTCTTTACAGTGAAGAGGATCCCGTGCTTACATCGGACTCTTTAGTCACATGCGTACCCATAAACAATAACTTTGCTTGATATGTCATGCTCGTTATCGCTGCAACGGATAATTAATTTTTTTTAATGTATTCTTTGTTGTATATTGTTTAAATAGTTTTCATTAATGGAACTGTTTATACGCTGATTTGTTTTAGACCGTCTGTAAAGGCTATAACATTGACATTCTCATAGTATTTTAAAGAAAGTAAACAATAGAAAGTAAAGTGTTGATAAACGCCTCCAACTTTCAAGTTGTGTAGAGACGCCTATGTCGAGAAGCTGATTTCCATTAATGTACGGTAAATTATTTTCTCCAGGAGCAAAAAGATCCGTAAATTCACTGAGATCAAAGGAAAGTGCTGCTTCATGATGAAGCATACTTCCTACATCATTAAATTTTGTGAAATCGGTGGGACCTTGGAAAAACAAGGCCAGATGCAAAAAATCAAGTTTGTAAGTGCAGGGAAAGAGGAGATATTTCATGTTAATCGTGAACATTTAGATTTGAAACGACCAATAGAAACATTGATTTGTATATTGCCCTTTTTGCTTCCGTAGTTATTGCTTTGTTTTTCAATAGTGTTGATACTTGGCCTATAACTTGGCTCTATTCTTGATCCTTCCAAAGACTTTGGACGATTTATATAAGGCTCGTTGAGTCTCACATCAATTGGCTCTACTCTTGATCCTCCCAGTGCATTAGAAGGCCCATATGGAACATAGATTCTAACACTAACTGTCTCTATTCTTGATTCTTCCAATGACTTTAGATCCAGTGACATCTTTCCAGTGACGTTAGTTGACACATATGGCTCGTACAGTCTCCCATCAATTGTCTCTATTCTTCATCTTTCCAGTGACGTTAGATGACACATTGGGCTCGTACAGTCTCACATCAATTGTCTCTATTCTTCATCTTTCCAGTGACGTTAGTTGACACATATGGCTCGTACAGTCTCCCATCAATTGTCTCTATTCTTCATCTTTCCAGTGACGTTAGATGACACATATGGCTCGTACAGTCTCCCATCAATTGTCTCTATTCTTCATCTTTCCAGTGACGTTAGTTGACACATATGGCTCGTACAGTCTCCCATCAATTGTCTCTATTCTTCATCTTTCCAGTGACGTTAGTTGACACATATGGCTCGTACAGTCTCCCATCAATTGTCTCTATTTTCATTTTTCCAGTGACGTTAGATGACACATTGGGCTCGTGGAATCTCCCATCAATTGTCTCTATTCTTCATCTTTCCAGTGACGTTAGTTGACACATATGGCTCGTGGAATCTCCCATCAATTGTCTCTATTCTTCATCTTTCCAGTGACGTTAGTTGACACATATGGCTCGAGGGAATCTCCCATCAATTGTCTCTAATTCGGGCGGCGAGCTGTTCAATTTCAAAGAATGAGTCTATGCCTGCCAAACTTGCCTCCTTTCTTTGAGTTCTTTTCAGTGTTTCCCGAGGTCGTCCTCTTTTCTCTAACAAGATGTCTCCCATTTCAGAGCCTGCTTAGCAATTCTCTGGTCGTTTCATCTAAACACATGTCAGACATATGTTCATCTTCTTCTACTATTAGTAGACAGAATAGATAGTTGCAGCTGTTTTAGTGAATAATAGTAATTTTTTTTTTAAGAAGCAGGTGGGAGAGGTGGAGGTAGCTCATTATTTACTTTGTCCAGGTGCTGGAAACCTATATACAAAGCTATCTATAGTTTTATTAAACCCTGTGGACTGAAATGAAAATCCTGGAGTCACTCAAAGTTTGTCACGTCTTCAGCTATGTGAGTTATTGTCGGCTGAAAGCGCTCAAGACATTGGGTGATTGCTTTCAGCTCTGGGGACCTATTAATTCTATATCTGGCTGTGCCAACATACAAGCCTTGGCCCGGGGATGTGGGTCTCCTGGACTTCCGGTCAATATGGCGGTTAGGTGGCAGAAACCGTTGAGGCTGTGTCTGAAAAGTGTTCCTTGTTGTAGTTTCCTCATATTCCAAGTCCGGCTTACTGCCGGAGCTACTGAGTTTAGTGCTCTGTGCACACCGTGAGCTGTGGTTTTAATCCGTCTCGTGTTTCGATATTCCGATTGCTTACCATGAATGATGATATCGTACGACGAAGGACAGTTAAGCTGCGTTCACTTTCGGTGCCGCTTGGCCTTATGTCTTTTGGCATGTGCGGTAGCTGCTATGATAGGGACTGCAGCTGTCTTTCTTTGTTTGGATCCTTCTGTGAGATAAATTTTAATTCGGATGATCCCTACTGGCACGGGGAGTTGAGCAATTGTGGATTTTAATTCGTATACAGTGATACCTATTTCTTCGACTAACTGAACTATAGTTGCACCTCCTACCCAGCAACGCAGCGTGTTTACTTATTTAGAACTCATTTGTTGGTCTTTGACTTAATTAACCATCACCTGGGTGTGGCTGATCGACTTAATGAGGTTAAAATCAACCCCAAGTGACTTAGCAATTAGTGTCGTGCTTATCCTTTCTGTGATACAACTATCACTATCATCATCATCATCATCATCATCATCATCATCATCAATTATCCTGCCTGCTGGCGGAGGTGATCATGTCTCTCCACAACTTTGGATCGCGACAGTTATTTATTATTTACTTTCCCAGAAAAAAAAAAAACGGTATCCATTAAAGGCTGGATGAATCTGGAAGCCGTCGGTTGGGATCGAACCCTAACTCTTGTCCTTTGTAGTCGAGTTCACTAACCAATGAGCTGTCGCGGCTCCCAACGACTCAATCCAAATTGTGATGAACTCACCCTGTCACGCGGTTCTTGTCCGTGTAATGAAGAATTAAACAAAGAAAAGAAAGATTTGCGTTCGGCTTTCACCAGATTAACGCCCTATCAGTTCTGACCGTCCTTTAACGGTTTCTTCATCTCTCCTCCCCCTCATCCCCCATCCCTTTCCAAGTCTGCCGAATGGGGTAAACCCCATTTCCGATCCATCACCGTATAATGGCCGAGCATTAACGAGGATTAAGTGATACAATTTTGGAGCAGTGGCGTGCGAGGATTAGCGAGGGCGTTGTGTGCTCCGAGTGATAGCTAGTGGGGAAATAATAGCACAAGGACGTAAAATGGCGTAAAATGAAGGTTCAAAAGTTAAAAAGGAAACCTGTCATAAAATAAATATACCTCTCAGTAAATGAATTTTTCCATTTTTTTATCTCTATTTGTCATTTCTTTCTCTCTGTTATTCTTATTATAAACGTTCTAAAAGAGGCCAAAGCAAAAAGAGAGCTAATTTCCAATATTAGGAAGAAACAATCATCATTTTTTGACCATGTAATGAGAAGAGAACAACTGGGATATATTGTAACAACTGAAAAAATTGAGAGACGAAGAGATAGAGGGAAGTAAAGAGAAAAAAATACCAGACAGCTTAAGAGAATGGCTTGGAAGAAGGTCAACAACAGAAATGATAAATAACTGTCGTGATCGAAAGTTGTGGAGAGACATGATCACCTACGCCAACAGGCCCTGTACTTCATAATGGTGATGGTTCTTATTTTCTTATTGTTCTTACATCTAGGGTCCAGGACTGGCAATGGTAGCACACCGTTGGGATGAAGTTTGTATTGTAGAGTGCCTGTCACAACATGCCTCTAGTGTAAATTCCTTGTTAGACAATAAAAGTGATAACTGTCCAATGATTCTACAAGCTTTGTTGCATCTTGAGTTTATTAATGCTGTTTGTGAATTGCGGTTTGTCACTAGATTTCCTAGGTATTTAAATTCCTCTACTTATTTTAGTTGTCTGACATCTATAATGATGTTCTGTTTCTCTTTTGTGATGTTCATGACTTCTGTTTTCTTGATATTGCTTTTCATGTTGTATTTGAGTGCATGTGCTGTACATAAATGAAGATTTATAGAAGAATAGGTAGAATTGGATGGAAAGAAAAGAAAACAAACGAGGAAGTTTTAAACAAACTAAAAATGTAAAAAGATCTACTAAACACAATTAGAGCAAGACAAGTGAAATTTTTTGGTCATGCTAAAAGACACAACAGTCTAATAAAAATGATATTGGAAGGGAAAATACAAGGTAAAAGAGGCAGAGGCAGACCGAGACTAACATGGACGAGTAACATGAAAAGATTGACAAGTCAACCTATGACAATCTGCACCATCAAAGCAAGACATAGAGTGGAATGGCGCTCCATGGTAGCCAACCTTCGATGCGGAGACGGCACTCAATGATGATGATGATGATGATGATGATGATGTGCTGTACGTCAATTGTAAATATTCTTGGAAATCTTCTATGTTCCCATGTATTAGCGCCTAATCGTCTGCAAATAGAAGATTGTACTAAGCAAGTCAAATCACTGGCGTCTCTTGACAACTTATATTACGACTGTGTTTGGAGAGAGAGAGAGATAATCTATTTAATCATTAAGTATCTGACCTGCTGGCGTAGGTGATCATGTCTCTCCACAAATTTCGATCTCGACAGTTATTTATCACTTCTGTTGTTGACCCTCTGCCTAGCCATTATCTTAAACTGTCTGGTATCTTTTCTCTTTGCTTCCCTCTGTCTCTTCGTCCCTCAATTTTCCCAGCTGTTACAATATATTCCAGCTATTCTCTTCTCGTTTCATGGTAAAAAAAAATGATGATTGTTTCTTCCTTATATTGGAAATTAGCTCTCTTTTTGCTTTGACCTCTTTCAGAACGTTTTCATTACTCTTCTTTGCTGTCTATGGTATTCTCAACATTCTTTTGTAAAACCACATTTCTACGGCCTCCAGTCATTATCTTGTCTTGTGTCCTATTGTCCATGATTCACATCGATATGTTAAGACTAGTTCATTTTTAAAAAAAATTAAGTCAGGTTCTACAAAGCATTTAAGAACTCTTTTTCTTGTTCCTATTGTCAAAAATTGATTGCACAATATCTTAATTTAAAAAAAAACTGAAACAAACCACATTTCGCAGACTCCAGTGATTTACTTGTATTGTAGAATCTATTTAATCAAAACAAAAACAGCCAAAGAGGTCAGTCCTTGCCGTAGCTTCCATGAGCTATTTCTATCTCACTTATTTTGCGTGAAGCATCAGCTAATTATAGATTTACTTAGACTTTCGGGATGAAATAGACCACCCAAAGCTTGTGACGTTTTCATCATGACGAGCAGGGCGTTTGTGGGTGAAATGTCGTCAGCCGTCTTTAGTTCGCATGGGTGAGACGCCACAAGCTTTGGGTGATTTTGGGAAATCTTTCTCAGCCCGCCGGCTTTAGTGAATCTATAGTTGGCAGTGGGTGAAACACACCTTTAACATTTCTGTCTGTCCGTCCGTCCGTCCATTCGTCCGCCCGCCCGTCTGCTAGCCCGCCTGCCTGTCTGTCTCTCTGTTTGTCTTCTTTTTTTCTTTCTTTCTTTCTTTCTTCTTTCTTTCTTTCTTTCTTTCTTTCTTTCTTTCTTTCTTTCTTTCTTTCTTTCTTTCCTTCAAGCGTTCACCCGACAGTTACTAGAACAACGAGCAGTCCGCTTAGCCATCCGCCTTTAGAAAAGGGCGTTAGGTGGGCCTACATGCCTTGTTTTGGAGTTTACTTGCGCAATTCCGCCCACTACATTCGACGTCAGAACGGTATTTTTTAGCACCGTGTTACCTTCCCTCTTCGATCCCTAGTCGCTTGGCCAGTATTGATTGTCTGTTTCCAGGAGCACCGCTAGAAAGTGGATGAAGCAGGGTTTTCTTGATCAGCTCCTGTTTGCCGATCCTGACACATGCACTCTGATCTGAGGCGTCGATCGCACTCAGTAAAGTACAATAGCCACGTGAAAAGGCACAACGGGCTGGAAAGAACAATAATGGAAGGCATTGTTCTTGTGCGACGCGTCATGGGCAGACCTAGAATAAGGTGGTTTGAAGGCATCAAGGAGAGATTGAACATCACAATAGAAGAAGTGGGAGATCTGGCTAGAGGCAGGGATTATTTCAGTCGGGCTGTGGTGAATGCAACGTTCTGTGGGAGATCTGGCTGGAGATAGAGATTCTTTCAGACGGGCTGTGGTGAAGGTAACGTTCTGTGGGAGGTCTGGCTGGAGACTTATTTTTTCAGATGGGCTATGTTGAATGCAACGTTCTGTGGGAGATCTGGCTAGAGACAGATTCTTTCTGATGGGCTATGCCGAATGCAACGTTCTGTGAGAGATCTGCCTAGAGACAGAGATTCTTTCAGACGGGCTGGGCTGAATGCAACGTTCTATGGGAGATCTGGCTAGAGACAGATTCTTTCGGATGGGCTTCGCTGAATGCAACGTTCTGTGGGAGATCTGGCTAGAGACAGATTCTTTCAGACGGGCTGGGCTGAATGCTACGTTTTGGAACGGGCCTGCGACATGATGATGATAATGATAGTGGTGATGATGATGATGATGATGATGATGATGATGATGATGATGATGATCACTCTCAGCTCAGTAATTGAATGCGCATCTTTAAAATGATTGTATCAACATTTAAATAACATGGTATAAACATCCCCCGGGTGGAATAAAAGATTCCGCGCGATACGCCACTGGTAAAAAGAGAGATTCAAAGTTGCGGGAGGGTAGTTTGTCACTAGAAGGAACCGTCTCAGTCCCAGAACTATGAGTTTACCCAGTCCAAAAAGAGATGTAAAATCCAGACAATCAGTAAATGACACATTTCTTAACCGGTACCAGAACTCGTTCATCTTTGCAAGAATTTACCGCCCTTAGGCAGTGGTTCTCAGATTGTGGTAGATAGTGGTCTCTGATTAGTTAGTGGTTCTCATGAGCGTAACCAGACTCTGGGAAAGAAACCGCAAGTAGAGAATTTTGTCGTGTGCCCACTTAGTGGTTAGAATTCATATAAAGGCACCATGCACAAAGGTATAATATTTATTAGTAAAAACACAGGTTTTTTTTTTTTTTTTTTTTTTTTGCTTGAAATTATAACACTGCCCATAATACAACTAATATTAAAACAGGTAAATGAATTTTAATATCTGGGAACTTTGTTAACCTCACATGGAAGATGTACAAAAGAGGTGAGATGCAGAATGGCTCAGGCAAAAGCAGCTTTCCAAAAAATGAGGAAGATACTATGCAATCCATTTTTGGCAATGGAAACAAGAAAAAAAGTTCTTAAATGTTCTGTAGAGCCAGTCTTAACATATGGATGTGAATCATGCACAATAGGACAACAGACAAGAAAATCACTGGAGATTGTAGAAATGTGGATTTACAGAAGAATGTTGAGAATACCATGGACAGCTAAGAAAAGTAATGAAAACGTTCTGAAAGAGGTCAAAGCAAAAAAGAGAGATATTTTCCAATATTAGGAAGAAACAATAATTTTTTGGCCATGTGATGAGAAGAGAACAACTGGAATATATTGTAACAACTGGGAAAATTGAGGTACGAAGAAACAGAGGGATGAAAATAGAAAAAAAAATACCAGACAGCTTAATTAAGAGAATGGCTTGGCAGAAGGTCAACAACAGAAATTATAAATAACTGTCGAAATCGAAAGTTGTGGAGAGACATGATCACCTAAGCCAGCAGGGCCGGTACTTGATGATGATGATGATAATAAAACCAAACTCAGAAAATTCAAATGAAACGAATTATCAACCCGTACCTACGCACGTGAAAGCTGGAAAACAAAGAATAAGATTGAGAGAAAAGTAAACGCATTTGAGGACAAATACATAATAGGTATATCCTGTGTACAATGGTATGAGTTTAAACCTAATATAGAGGTAAGAGAAATAAATGGTCATGCAATCAACGATCTCATCCACTGCTCGGAAGCGACGATTGGCCATACGCCGGATACGTCTTGAGAAGAGAAAACAAGAGAATATCAAAAGAGGTTCTTCTATGTGATCTATAGAGACACTAAAAATAACACTGATAAGAGAAAAATGGGAGGGGGGGGGGACCTCGGTAGCCTAGTTCGGAAAATCACCCGACTGGACTACCGACGTTCGGACAACCCGTGTTCGATTCCCGCTGGGAGCAGTGTGAGTTGTACTCGTGGTTGGAAAAAAAAAAATACCCCCACGGTCAACCCAGCCGTTGGCAGAAATGGGTACCAGGGTATTACCCTGGGAAGGTGAGGAATGTCGCCTCGCATCGTGAGTTTCGATGCTTGAAGCGACACTATCAAGAAGTCTTAGAACATTTCTGGATAGTCGGCCGAGAACATATGGGTGGAAACTCGCGTGTTGAGACGCCGGTTCAAGACTCGTACTTTACCTTGACCTTTACCTTTACTGATAAGAGAAGTAAAGAGACAGGCATAGACTCATTAGATAAGATCGAACATCTTGCCCAGAATAGAGATGGATGGTGAAAAACACTACAAGCCGCCCTATGCAAACTATAGCGAGACTAGAAGGAAATAATATCATCAGAAATAACAACAAAATTTGTTTGTTTTGAAAGGTGAAATGAGTTATTGCAACAAACACTATGTGTTTTCTGATTATATGGAAGGATTGGTTGTGGTTGGTTGGTTGCGTTCGCCCGATGACTAAAGTATTCGTAGACTGTAGACTTCCTCTTCGTCATCCGCCCTTAAAAGAACGTTAAGTGGACGTGTTTGCGTAGTGTTGTAGTTTGCAGTGTAACACTGTGATATTTGGGCCCAACACATCCGACTTCAGCACGACATTTTTGAGTACCGGGTTGTCTTCCCTCTTCGATCCCTGCACGCTTGGCCAGACTAGACAGGTTAGTCTGTTACTGGAGGCACCGCGGAGAGGTGGACCAGGGTCTGGATGGTTTTGGTTCACCGATCCTGGCGCAAGCCATCAGCTATGAGTCGCTGACAACTTTCAGCTCTGGTGCTGGGAGGCGCGCCTTCGCCTCCACATGAACGAATTAATCGTGTAGCCGCGATAGCTCAGTGGTTAGTGAACTGGACTACCACGGACAAGGGGTAGGGTTCGATCCCAACCGACGGCTTCCGAGTTCACCCAGCCTTAAATGGGTACCGGATTTTTTTCTGGGAAAGTAAAGCAGCACGGGCGTAATACTGACCACATTACCCCAAAAATCATGTGCTGAAGGTCTGTACAATATAGGGCCACTAACACCATATTTTCCTATACGCCACTTGGCGTGACGGGGGTACTTTACTTTTTTTTACTTTGAAGATTTGTAAAAATGACACTTGAAAACATAAAGTATGATGTAAGCTTTTTTCTTACTACTATATATCACTTTTACGTCTTTAATCCTGGCTGCGCCATTTAGGATTTTTATTTATGATTTATTTTTGAGGCTTTCTTGGTCTCAGCAGCGAGGCTCGGCTTGAAACGTTATTTACTCATCGTCGGAAACAAATATAGGTACATCCAAAGACGGAGTTATCTGCCTTTTTTTTGGCAAGGGGCCTCTTTATTTATAATTTCTCTGTGAAGCAACCACCCCTGGTCTCATCAGCGAGGCCCGGCTTGAAACGTCAATTACTCATGGACGGAAAAAAATATGAGTAACTCCGAAGACGAAGTTATCTGCCTATTCGGCAAGAGACCTCTGTACACACGGCCGCCAATGAAAAACGAAATAACGCACAAAATTGAGTTCCTACTCTATAGAGAATTCGACAAAGGTGAAAGATTGGCGAACGAAAAAACGGAAAAAAAAAAATATAAATTACTTTGCTATTACTGGACTTCATTTATGTACCTAAAGTTATAAACTTATCTAAAAGTAAATACAGGAATCAAGTATACGATCGTAAATGCCGCAAGAGGACTGCCGATACACAAGCAGTAGTGAAAGAGAGCCACGGGTGTCACAGATATGAGAACCACTGCTTTCAGACTTGCACAAATAACGATCGTCGGTCGGTGGTCCATTTGTTTCCTCTGTCGCGAGTTAATCGAATCTAGTGACAACAAGTCACAACTGTTTTGGTACAATGTTCCATGGACTATCCTCCTTCCGGCCAAATATGCGAAGTAATAACGCCTTCTGTGTATTATGCCATCATTTAGTTGTTTGGGTTGAAATATTTCAATGAAGACTAATTTTGTTTCTGAAAGGGGTTGTTGCTTGGTTGATTAGTTGATTGAACGGTTGATTGGTTGGATGGACGGCTGATTGGTTGGATTGTTGGTTGGCTGGTTGGTTAATTGGTTGGCTGGTTGGCTGATTGGTTTGATAGTTGCTTGGCTGGTTGGCTGATTGGTTGTATAGTTGATTGGCTGGTTAGTTGATTAGTTGGATAGTTGCTTGGCTGGTTGGCTGATTGGTTCGATAGTTGGTTGGCTGTTTAGTTGATTAGTTGGTTTTGTTGATTGATTAGTTGACATGTTTGTTTGTTTGTTGTTGGTTAATTGGTTCGCAGCTTGGCTGATTGACTGAATTCTTTCTTGGCTGGTTGATTGGTTGGATGGTTTAATAGACTAGTTGGCTGGTTAGTTGATTTGTTGGATGTTTGATTGATTGATTGAATAGTTGGTTGATTAGTTGATTGGTTGGTTAATTGATTGGTTGGATAATTAACTGGTTGGTTGGTTAATTGGTTAAATTTTTTTATTGATTGGTTGGCTGGTTGATTGATTGGTTGGTTGATTAGTTAGATGCATAGTTGGTTGGCTGGTTAGTTGATTTGTTGGCTGTGCTGATTGATTGGTTTGTTGATTAGTTGAATGGTTGGTTGATTGGTTTGGCAGGTTGGTTTACTGCATGGTTAATTGGTTCGCTGATTGATTGATTGATTGATTGATTGGTTGGTTAATTGATTGATTTATTGTTTGGTTGGTTAATTGATTGACTGGTTGGTTGATTGTTTGATTTGTTGATTGGTTGGATGAATGGCTGGTTGATTGGTCGGCTGGTTGCCTGGTTTCATGGTTCATTGATTTATTGGTTATTTGGTTGATTAATTGATTGATTGGTTAGATGGATAGTTGATTGGTTGGCTGACTGGTTGGTTGGGTGGTTGATTGAATAATTCGTTGATTGTTTGATTGGTTGGATGGTTGATTGATTGCTTGGTTGTTTGATTGATTGATTGGTTGTATGGGTGATTGATGAGTTGTATGGTTGATTGATTGCTTGGTTGGTTGTTTGGTTTGATGGTTGAGTGGTTGATTGATTAATTTGTTGGTAGATTGATTGGTTGGCTGGTTTATTCTTTGATCGGCGTGTTCTTTCGCTGGTTGGTTAATTGATTGGCTATTGATTGGTTGGCTGGTTGGTTGATTGACTCTTTGGATGACCGGTTGATTTATTGGCTGGTTGTTTGGTTGATGTGTTGGTTGCCTCACTTTTCGGTTGGTTGGTTGGTTGGTTGAATGGTTGAATTTCTGGTTGGTTGGCTGGTTTATAGATAGGCTTAATGGTTGGTTAGCTGGTTGATTGAATTGCTAGTTGGTTGATTGGCTTGCTGGTTGATTAGTTCGTTGGCAGGTTAGCTACTTAATAGGTTGCATGTCTGCTTAGTTAATTGGCCTGGTGGTTAATTATTTGGTTTATTTGATGGCTGGATGTTTGGCTGTTTGGTTGGTCGGTTGGTTGTGTTGCTGGTTGATTGATTTATTGGTTAGTTGTCTGTCTTTCTGGTTGGCTGGTTGGTTGTGTTGCTGGTTGATTGATTAGCTGGCTAATTGATTTATTTGTTGGTTGTCTGTTTTTCTGGTTGGATGGTTGGTTGGTTGTGTTGCTGGTTAATTGATTTATTGGTTGGTTGTCTGTCATTCTGGTTGGCTGGTTAGTTGGTTGTGTTGCTGATTGATTGATTTGCTGGCTAATTGATTTATTGGTTGGTTGTCTGTCTTTCTGGTTGGTTGGTTGGTTATGTTGCTGGTTGACTGATTTATTGGTTGGTTGTCTGTCTTTCTGGTTGGCTGGTTGGTTGGTTGGATGGTTGTGTTGCTGGTTGATTGATTTGCTGGCTTATTGATTTATTGGTTGGTTGTCTGTCTTTTGGTTGCTTGTGTTGGTGGCTAATTGATTTATTGGTTGGTTGTCTGTCTTTCTGGTTGGCTGGTTGGTTGTGTTGCTGGTTGATTGATTTGCTGGCTAATTGATTTATTGGTTGTTTGTCTGTCTTTCTGGTTGGTTGGTTGGTTGTGTTTCTGGTTGAGTGATTTGCTGGCTAATTGATTTATTGGTTGCTTGTCTGTCTTGTTGTTTGGTTGGTTGGTTGGTTGGCTAGTTGGTTGACTGAATGGAGGGTTACTTAATTTTTTTTGGTTAGCTGACTTTCTGGTTGATTGACTTACCTGGTTGTTTGATTATTGGAATGATTGACAGGGTTGCTGCTACGCTGGTTATTGAGCTGATTGGCTGATTTATTTCATGGTTGGCTGCTTGATTAATTGGTTGATTTTCTTCGGATGGACGAATTCTTTCTTTCTTTCTCTCTCTCTCTCTCTCTCTCTTTCAATCTTTCTTTTATTTTTTTCTATAAAGATTATTGGGCCTGGCATGTTACCGAGAATATCAGCCATCAAGATATCGTTGTCTATTCTCAAATATGAACACCAAGCCCATATTTCCCCACTTGTTTTAAAGCGTTAATGGGGGTAGGGGGTGGGGAGGGAAGGGGCCCTTACTTTTACTTACATACACGAAGAAGAAGAAGACAATCCAATTGTGCGCTTGGTTTCCATCCGTTAGTAGCTTTTTTTCCATAATTGGAATGGAAAGCAATTTTCTTTCTAGCTGATGTGTGAAGGAAAGGATAATAGATTAAAGTCAGAGATAGAGAAAGAGAAAGAGAGAGACAGACAGAGAGTCCAGTAGTTGAATTTCTAGAGACAAATAATAATAGATGAAGATTATTTTGTATCGAAAGTTCCCATGCGGTAGATCAGTGAAACATTTCAGTGGTAGGTGTACACTGTAGATGTAGAAGATGTATCTTTATAACATCATCATCATCATTATCATTATCATCATCATCATCATCATCATCATCATCATCATCATCATCGTCATCATCATTATCATTATCATTATCATTATCATTACCATCATCATCATCATCATCATTATCATTATCATCATCATCATCATCATTATCATTATCATCATCATTATCATCATCATCAACATCATCATCATTATCATCATCATCATCATCATCATTATCATCATCATTATCATCATCATCATCATCATCATTATCATCATCATTATCATCATCATCATCAAACCAGGCAACAGATCCACCAACATTCTATTCCAGATCATGGCATACCACATCTACACCAGACCTTGCTTTCCATTCACCAGACCTGGATTGGAATATCACACGTATTGTTGGGAAACAACTTGGAGGCAGCGACCACCGACCTGTCTTTTTAGTGGTGCAAAATGAGGCCGTCAGGGAGAGCAGCACTCTCTCCAGATGGAATTACAAAAAGGCAGACTGGAAAATGTATCAACATTACACCAGTGTACTGACTAAAGATCTAAATACAGACAGAGACATCAACAAAATAGTTGATGAATTCAGTAGACTAATAATACAAGCTGCCAGTGAAACAATACCCAGAGGGGCACGGAAACACTACAAACCATACTGGAATAGTGAACTAGAGCAACTGCACAATGACATGGAAACATCTCGAAAACAAGCAGAAAATAACCCCTGCCAGGAACACCACAATAACTATCAGCATGCTAAAGCCAAATTTCAATGGGCTAAACTACAAGCCAGACGGAGAAGTTGGAAAGAGAAAACAGAGTACATGAATCTAGAACGAGACACAAGAAAAGTGTGGAAGCTTGTAAAACAGCTGAATGATGAGGGTACAGAAGGGAACACAAAAATTACACTGAAGAAGGATGGAAACATTCTAACAGGTAAACATGCAGCAAATCACTTTGCAGACTCCTTTGCAAATGACAACAATATTGAAATTAGCCTAGAGAAACGTCAAGAGACCCGTCTAAAACAACAAAATGCAAGACAAGAAGAGACTGCACATGAAGTCATGGAAATACCCATTACACAAAGAGAGCTAGAGCTGGCAATATCCAAATTAAAAATGAAAAAGTCACCAGGTAGTGATGGAGTGTCTAATGAAATGATTAAGAACTTGGGAACTGCAGCTAAAGCAAAACTACTGCAGATCTACAACATTTGCTGGATCACAGGTAAAGTGCCACAGGCATGGAGAGAAGCAATTATGATACCATTACTAAAGCCAGGAAAAGATGGTTCAATGACATCCAGCTATAGACCAATCAGCCTTACAAGCTGTTTGTGTAAAACAATGGAACGTATAATCAATCTCAGACTGCAGTGGTACCTGGAAAGTGAAAATCTCCTTGTCCCACAACAAGCAGGCTTTAGACAGTGTTACTCTACCGAAGATCAGGCAACCTATCTTTCCCAGGAAATTGAGGATGCGTTTCAAGAAAAGAAACTGGTACTAGCAGCATGGATAGACCTAAAGAAAGCATTTGATAAGGTATGGAAGGAAGGGCTTTTGAAGAAACTGAGAAATTATGGAGTAAATGGCAGGATGTACAAATGGGTCAAAGCATACCTGCATAACAGGAGAGCCAGAGTGCAACTGGATGGTCTTAAGAGTAAGAAGGTCTTACTGCGCCAGGGCGTTCCACAGGGAGGGGTACTATCTCCAACACTTTTTCTGATCTACATCAATGACCTAGTTACTGAACTACCACATGGTATCAAAGTGGCAATGTATGCAGATGACTTGGTAATGTGGTGCACAGAGGAGTATGCAACAGTGGCCTCCAAATTGTTACAAAGAGCTATGAATGCACTGAATTCATGGACAAATAGATGGTGTATCAGCATCAATACAGACAAATGCAGTACTACACTTTTCACTCTTTCCCCAAAACAAAAAGCAGGAGCCATCTATATAAACAATGAGCCTGTGAAAGAAGACATACAGGCTACGTATCTCGGAGTTACATTTGATAACAAACTATCTTGGAAACAGCAGATAAATAAGGCAACCCAAAAAGCAAGGAGAAAATTGGCTATTCTAAGAAAGCTGTGTGGAACTACGTGGGGTGCGAGTGGGAAAATACTCAGTAAAGTTTACCAACAGAGTATACGCCCACATTTAGAATATGGATCATCTGCATGGTGTTCAGCATCAAACACCACACTTCAAGAACTGGATAAAGTACAAAACCAGGCACTTAGGGTCATCACAGGAGCAATGAAATCAACACCAATATTAGAGATGGAGAAATTGTGGAGGATACCAGCACTGAGAGAACGGAGGGACACAAAGGTGCTGATACAGGCAGAAAAATTTGCTTGCATGCCGAGACATCCAATGAAGGACCGATTCCAAAATCTTGCATTGGGACGACTTAAGAGAAGCAGTTTTATCCACCAAGCCAAGCGTATTAGTAGACAAACACCAGACATGCCAAGAGCTGTTAACCCCCTACTGCCCATACCAGAACAGACTCCCTGGACAGAGGAATCTGGATTATCAGTTCAAATACGGACAGAAGTGAAAGGAATAGTTGATAAAGAGGAACAGAATAGTCTACAGCGAAAAACAATAACTCTCAGTTTCCTGGATGAAGAATACCCACAAGACCTATGGATTCGTGTGTATACAGATGGATCAGCACAGAATGCAGTAAAAAATGGGGGAGCAGGTGCATATATAGAATACCCAAATAACACTAGGGATATGAATAAAATAGCAACAGGGAAATATTGTCACAATTATGATGCAGAAATACAAGCAATAAAGTTAGCAATAGAAAAACTGCTGAACATTAATCTTAGCCCGCAGCCTGTAGTGTTTTTGACAGATGCAAGATCAGTACTCCAGGCACTACAATCCAGAAAATTACCACATCTGCAGACCTTATTGACTGAACTCTGCAAGCACCACAGGGTTGCCCTGCAGTGGATCCCATCTCACTGTGGAATACCAGGAAATGAGAAAGCAGATCAGTTGGCAAAGGAAGGTTCAACAGGCACACAACTAGATACACCTGTTACATACCATCATAAGAAACAGATAATCAAATCAATCAGAGGACCACAAGCCCCAAATCAGGATGCCTTTTATAATATGAATAGATATGAACAAGTTATCATTATACGTCTCAGAACAGGACACAATCGACTCCATAGTCACATGTATACAAAATTCAAGATCGGCACCTCAACTACTTGTACATGTGGACAGGCGCCCCAGACTGCTGAACACATACTTCAAGACTGCACTGAATATAGTAGACTGAGGAAAATCCATTGGCCCATAGATACAACACTACAGACAAAACTATATGGGCCACTGCAAGAATTACAAAAGACAGTAACATTTATACAGGAAACGACATTGCAGATATAGACAATGCTTCAGGCGAACGAAAGATAGATAGATAGATCATCATCATCATTATCAATTTCCATTTATGCTTGCGTAGGTGATCATGTCTCTCCACAACTTTCGATCATGACAGTTATTTATCATTTCTGTTGTTGACCTTCTGCCAAGCCATTCTCTTAAGCTGTCTGGTATCTTTTCTCTTTCCTTCCCTCTTTCTCATATTCCCTCAATTTTCCCAGTTGTCCCAATATATTCCAGCTGTTCCCTTTTCATTACATGGCCACAAAATGATGATTGTTTCTTATTAATATTGGAAATTAGCTCTTTATTTACTTTGGCCTCTTTCAGGACGTTTTCATTACTCTTCTTAGATGTCCATGGTATTCACAATATTCTTCTGTAAAATCACATTTCTACAGCCTCGGTGATTTTTTTTCTCTATTGTCCATGATTCACATCATACATTACTAATAGCCCTGCATAAAATCTAAACATTCTTTTTTTATTGTTTCTATTGTCAAAAACATTGTCTAACATTGATAGAAACAGAGGCAGAGGTAAAAAAAAAAAATCTATATATGTATTTTATAGACTACACAAAAGCATTGGGTGTCCGGTTAGCGCAATCGATAGGCGGTTGGCTTACCACGGCAACAGCCGGGGTTCGTACCCTGGCGAGGACACCTGGGTTTTACTAATTCCCTAATAATTAGTGGGAGCCGCGATAGCTCAGTGGTTAGTGAACTGGACTACTACGGACAAGGGGTAGGGTTCGATCCCAACCGACGGCTCCGGGTTCACCCAGCCTTAAATGGGTACCGGATTTTTTCTGGGAAAGTAAAGCAGCACGGGCGTAATACCGACCACATTACCCCAAAAATCATGTGCTGAAGGTCTGTAAAATATAGGGTCACTAACACCATATTTCCCTATACGCCACTTGGCGTGACGGGGGGTACTTTACATTTTACTTTTACACAAAAGCATTTGACAAAGTAAAGCATGTGAAAATAATAAATATGCTGGAGAAATTAAACATTGATGGCAAGGATCTGCGAATCATAAAAAAAGCAAGTACTGGCAACAAGCAGCGGCGATAAGAATTAACAACCATACAGGACAATTTCAATATATAAAACAAGGACAAGGCTGTTTTCTGTCGCCGGATTTGTTTTCACATTACAGCGAACATATTATGATATCAATAATAGACAAAATAGGAATTGAAGTCAACTGTCACAACATAAATAATTTGCGATATGCGGATGACACAGTTTAATAGTAGAGACAGAGAATGAACTACAAGAAATGATAGACATAGTAGAAAAAGAAAGCAACAAGAAAGGTCTCAGTCTGAATAGTAAGAAAACAGAAGTGATGTTCATATGAAAGTAACAATCATCATCATCATGCAGCATAAAAATAAACAGGACAAATCTGAAACAAGTACGTGACATATACTTGTACACAATAATAACATCAGATGGAAGATGCAACACAGAAATAAATAGCAGAATAGCTCAGGCCAAAATAGCATTTCAGAAAATGAAAAATATCTTATGCAACAAATCTATGTCAATAGAAGTGAGAAAGAGAGTTCATCTGTGCTATATATAACCAATTGTGACCTATGGAAGCGAATTATGGACAGTAGACAAACAAATTAAAAGACGATTAGAGGCCACAGAGATGGGATTTCTCAGAAGAATGCTGAAAGTTTCCTGGACAGCTAAAAAGACCAATGAGGAAGTTCTCAAAGAGGCCAACACAAAAAGAGAACTCTTAAAAAAACACCAGAACGAAACAATCAACATTTTTTCGGGCACATCATGAGAAGAGGAATGTTGGAACACTTGGTTACAACTGGCAAAATATAAGGAAAGAGAGATCGGGGACGACAAAAGAGATAAATTACTAGATAGCTTGGTGTCATTGCATGGCAAGCAATCAACAACAGAACTGATACGATGCATTGTGCACATGATCGCCTACTCAACCGGTATGTTACATGATGAAGATTGTCAAAAATGAATCGCACAGTATCTTCCTCATAGTATCTTCCTCATAGTATCTTACTCCTAGTATCTTCCTCATAGTATCTTCCTCCTAGTATCTTCCTCCTAGTATCATCCTCCTAGTATCTCCCTCATAGTATCTTCCTCATAGTATCATCCTCATAGTATCTTCCTCATAGTATCTTCCTCCAAGTATCTTCCTCATAGTATCTTCCTCATAGTATCTTCCTCATATTATCTTCCTCATAGTATCATCCTCATAGTATCTTCCTCATAGTATCTTCCTCCAAGTATCTTCCTCATAGTATCTTCCTCATAGTATCATCCTCATAGTATCTTCCTCATAGTATCTTCCTCATAGTATCTTCATCCTAGTATCTTCATCCTAGTATCTTCCTCATAGTAACTTCCTCCTAGTATCTTCCTCAGTATCTTCCTCCTAGTATCTTCCTCCTAGTATCTTCATCCTAGTATCTTCCTCATAGTAACTTCCTCCTAGTATCTTCCTCCTAGTATCTTCCTCATAGTAACTTCCTCCTAGTATCTTCCTCCTAGTATCTTCCTCATAGTAACTTCCTCCTAGTATCTTCCTCCTAGTATCTTCCTCATAGTATCTTCATCCTAGTATCTTCCTCATAGTAACTTCCTCCTAGTATCTTCCTCCTAGTATCTTCCTCCTAGTATCTTCCTCTTAGTATTTTCCTCATAGTATCTTCCTCATAGTATCTTCCTCATAGTATCTTCCTCAATTTTTGAACGGTTACTTTTCCCTCAGCCATTCTGTACTTACCTCCGTTGTACATCTACGTCACAATTGAATATCTGATACTATATGTGTACTATATTTACGTATCTTGGGACTGTATGAATATTATCAGCGGCCACTAATGTTACATTGAGACCTTTGATTTGTTTGTTTGTCCCTATCTTACCGTTGTGTATAGATGATAGCAGGAATAAAGAATATTTATTCTGAAACTGTTAATGGTTCTTGCCTTTTATGTTTCTGTCATATATAACGGTTGTGGAAAGTCAGAGCAACGTGTGTGTGTGTGTGTTGGTGTGTGTGTGAGTTGGTGTGTCTGTGTGTTGGTGTGTGTTTGAGTTGGTGTGTGTGTGGGTGTGGGTGTGTGTTTGGGTGTATGTTTGTTGGTGTGTGTGTGTTGGTGTGGGTATGTGTTGATGTGTGTGTGGGTGTGGGTGTTGATGTGTGTGTGTTGGTGTGTGTGTGTGTGTTGGTGTGTGTTGGTGTGTGTGTTGGTATGTGTGTGTTGGTGTGTGTCTGTATGTTGGTGTGTGTGTGTGTGTATGTTGGTGTGTGTGTGTGTGACTGTATGTGTGTTGGTGTCTGTGTGTGTGTGTTGGTGTATGTGTGTGTTGGTATGTGTGTGTTGGTGTGTGAGTGTGTGTGTGTGTGTTGGTGTGTGCGTGTGTGTGTTGGTGTGTGTGTGTGAGTGTGTGTTGGTGTGTGTGTGAGTGTTGGTGTGTGTGTGAGTGTTGGTGTGTGTTGGTGTGTGTGTGTTTGTTGGTGTGTCTGTGTGTGTGTTGGTGTTTGTGTCCACTGTATTTCTGATCTCCTAGTTATATTTTCTTTTGCATCTCCCCGCCCCCTGCGCTGATACGAATAATAACCCTGAAAAATAATCAGTTATTATGAGAAGAAAAAAAACTAAAGTACCCCCGTCACGCCAAGTGGCGTATAGGGAATATGGTGTTAGTGACCCGTCACGCCAAGTGGCGTATAGGGAATATGGTGGTAGTGACCCGTCACGCTAAGTGGCGTATAGTAAATATGGTGTTAGTGACCACAAATTTTACAGACCTTCAGCACATGATTTTTGAGGTAATGTTGTCGGTATTACGCCCGTGCCACTTTACTTTCTCCGAAAAAAAAAAATCACGTAACCATTTAAGGCTGGGTGAACCCGGAAGCCGTCGGTTGGGATCGAACCCTACCTCTTGTCCTTTGTAGTCCAGTTCACTAACCACTGAGCTATCATATTAATCCACCAACTCTAAATTCAATCTAATTACATCACACCACCACCTGTTAAATAGTTAACGCTGGAACCTCTAATTCATCATCATCATCGAGTGCCCGTCTCCGCTTCGATGGATTATCTGCCATGGAGTGCCATTCCGCTCTGTCTCTCGCTTGGATGGTGAAGGCTGTCATACGTTGACTACTCCATCTTTTTATTTTAACCGTCCACGTTAATCTTGGTCTGCCTCTGTCTCTTCTACCATGTATTTTAACTTCTAAAATTACGTTTAGTAGGCTATTGTTGTCTTTTAACATGTCCCAAAAGACAACACTAAAAGCCTCATAAAAAGTTGGCTCTAGATGCACTAGTTATGCCAAAAAAACACCTGTTTCACAATTATAATCGATAAACACCTGTTCCACAATTATAGTCGATAAACACCTGTTTCACACTTATAGTCGATAAACACCTGTTCCACAATTATAGTCGATAAACACTTGTTCCACAATTATAGTCGATAAACACCTGTTTCACAATTATAGTCGATAAACACTTGTTCCACAATTATAGTCGATAAACACTTGTTCCACAATTATAGTCGATAAACACCTGTTCCACAATTATAGTCGATAAACACCAGTTCCACAATTATAGTCGATAAACACCTGTTCCACAATTATAGTCGATAAACACCTGTTCCACAATTATAGTCGATAAACACCAGTTCCACAATTATAGTCGATAAACACCTGTTCCACAATTATAGTCGATAAACACCTGTTCCACAATTATAGTCGATAAACACCTGTTCCACAATTATAGTCGATAAACACCTGTTTCACAATTATAGTTGATAAACACTTGTTCCACAATTATAGTCGATAAACACCTGTTCCACAATTATAGTCGATAAACACCTGTTTCACAATTATAGTCGATAAACACTTGTTCCACAATTATAGTCGATAAACACCCTGTTCCACAATTATAGTCGATAAACACTTGTTCCACAATTATAGTCGGTAAACACTTGTTCCACAATTATAGTCGATAAAAACTTGTTTCACAATTATAGTCGATAAACACCTGTTTCACAATTATAGTCGATAAACACTTGTTCCACAATTATAGTCGATAAACACCCTGTTCCACAATTATAGTCGATAAACACTTGTTCCACAATTATAGTCGATAAACACCTGTTTCACAATTATAGTCGATAAACACCTGCTTCACAATTATAGTCGATAAACATTTGTTCCACAATTATAGTCGATAAACACTTGTGCCACATTTATAGTCGATAAACACCTGTTTCACAATTATAGTCGATAAACACCTGTTCCACAATTATAGTCGATAAACACCTGTTCCACAATTATAGTCGATAAACACCTGTTCCACAATTATAGTCGATAAACACCTGTTCCACAATTATAGTCGATAAACACCTATTCCACAATTATAGTCGATAAACACCTGTTCCACAATTATAGTCGATAAACACCTGTTTCACAATAATAGTCGATAAACACTTGTTCCACAATTATAGTCGATAAACACCTTGTTCCACAATTATAGTCGATAAACACCTGTTTCACAATAATCGTCGATAAACACTTGTTCCACAATTATAGTCGATAAACACCTTGTTCCACAATTATAGTCGATAAACACCTGTTCCACAATTATAGTCGATAAACACCTGTTTCCCAAGTATAGTCGATAAACACCTGTTCCACAATTAAGGTCGATAAACACCTGTTCCACAATTATAGTCGATCAACACTTGTTCCACAATTATAGTCGATAAACACCTGTTCCACAATTATAGTCGATAAACACCTGTTTCACAATTATAGTCGATAAACACTTGTTCCACAATTATAGTCGATAAACACCCTGTTCCATAATTATAGTCGATAAACACTTGTTCCACAATTATAGTCGATAAACACTTGTTCCACAATTATAGTCGATAAACACCTGTTTCACAATTATAGTCGATAAACACCTGTTTCACAATTATAGTCGATAAACACTTGTTCCACAATTATAGTCGATAAACACCCTGTTCCACAATTATAGTCGATAAACTCTTGTTCCACAATTATAGTCGATAAACACTTGTTCCACAATTATAGTCGATAAACACTTGTTTCACAATTATAGTCGATAAACACCTGTTTCACAATTATAGTCGATAAACACCTGTTTCACAATTATAGTCGATAAACACTTGTTCCACAATTATAGTCGATAAACACCTGTTTCACAATTATAGTCGATAAACACTTGTTCCACAATTATAGTCGATAAACACCTGTTTCATAATTATAGTCGATAAACACCTGTTTCACAATTATATTCGATAAACACCTGTTCCACAATTATAGTCGATAAACACTTGTTCCACAATTATAGTCGATAAACACCCTGTTCCACAATTATATAAATCAACTACAAACCATAACACAACGCCCGTACATCCACTTTTAAGGGCGGATGACGAAGATTCCCATCTATTCCTTTCCTCATCGAGTCAACACGAACGAACGTCACGAAAAGACGTCAAATCGTTCGTTTCACCCTCTGGAGCTTAGAAGCTGAAACCTTATATTGGCTTGTTATTTCTCAACGCGAACCTCCAGCCAACACTAATTTAGTTGTTGGCTGGTTATTTCCCCCTGCCCATAAAGAAAATGACAGGCGAGCCTAATGAAGTGATGTCCCCTTTCAGAAAATCACGGCAAAAACCTTTCTCATTACTAAAGTACTGTGGGGTCGCGATATGGGAAAAGCCACTTCAGAAATGTCGCGTATATGAAATTCAGGCAAATGAAGTTAAAATAAAAGACATTAAGTGAAAATAAGGAGATTTACAAGGACACGATTTTTTTTGGGTTTATTTCGTGAATCATCATCGTGTGTCCGCTCGACATCGTGGGTTGATTACTATTAATTGCCATTGCAGCGTGTCTCTTGCTTGGATGATACGGATGCCGTATTTTACCATTACAACAACACACTACAGCTGTGACGTATTAATGTCATCCTGTCTCTTGCCTTGGTGTTCTTCATCATCATCATCATCATCATCATCGAGTACCATACCTATAGCCGTAGGTGAACATGTCTTTACACAACTTTCGATCTCGACAGTTATTTGTTTGTTTTCTGCCGTCTATCCGCCTTAGTGACCGGAAGTTGAATTATTAAAATATTAAATTATATTACAATGTTATAATTATAAAATTGTTCCAAATGGACATGAAAAATAAGACGTAAGTTGTGAAGTTCAGTGACCTTTAAGGTTCTCAAAGTTAGAATTGTCAAACTCCAGTGCTTGTGATTGCCCATAGTCATTTCCAGCACCAATTCACTAGAATTAATAAAGAAACACACCATCACTGTCACAACACTGAAATACTACATATCAAGCGCTGTGAAGCATCGAAAAACACACCAATCACTGTCAAATCATCGAAATACATATCAACCTCAGTCAAGCATCGAAAAACGCAACAGACGCTGTCAAAACATTAAAAAAAAACACACCAAATACTCTCGAACCATCGAAAAACACATCAGACGCTGTCAAAACATCACAGAGACTGAGATTCTTTCAGACAGGCTGCGGTGAATGTAACGTTCTGTGGGAGATCTGGCTAGAGACAGAGATTCTTTCAGACGGACTGTGGTGAATGTAACGTTCTGCGGGAGATCTGGCTAGAGACAGAGATTCTTTCAGACGGACTGTGGTGAATGTAACGTTCTGTGGGAGATCTGGCTAGAGGCAGAGATTCTTTCGGACGGGCTGTGGTGAATGTAACGTTCTGCGGGAGATCTGGCTAGAGGCAGAGATTCTTTCAGACGGGCTGTGGTGAATGTAACGTTCTGTGGGAGATCTGGTTAGAGGCAGAGATTCTTTCAGACGGTCTGTGGTGAATGTAACGTTCTGTGGGAGATCTGGCTAGAGGCAGAGATTCTTTCAGACGGGCTGTGGTGAAGGCAACGTTCTGTGGGAGATCTGGCTAGAGACAGAGATTCTTTCATGCGGGCTGTGGTGAATGTAACGTTCTGTGGGAGATCTGTCTAGAGACAGAGATTATTTCAGACGGGTTGTAGTGAATGTAACGTTCTGTGGGAGATCTGACTAGAGACAGAGATTCTTTCAGATGGGTTGTAGTGAATGTAACGCTCTGTGGGAGATCTGACTAGAGACAGAGATATTCTAAGACGGGCTGTGGTGAATGTAACGTTCTGTGGGAGATCTGACTAGAGACAGAGATTCTTTCAGACGGGCTGTAGTGAATGTAACGTTCTGTGGGAGATCTGGCTAGAGACAGAGATTCTTTCAGACGGGCTGTAGTGAATGTAACGTTCTGTGGGAGATCTGGCTAGAGACAGAGATTCTTTCAGACGGGCTGTAATGAATGCAACGTTCTACAAAGACATGCGACCTGATAATGACACTCACAAGTGCTTGTGGACAGAATGTCCATCTTCCCGGAAGTCCTTCGACCTCGCTAACGCCATAACTGACAATGCAAAATGTCTGCATGTCGCCGAGTTCTTGCAGACACTAACACAGTTGCTTAAACCGTTTCGGTTGCTTTGTTCTCTTGTGGGTTTTCCAGGAAGCTGAAGTGAGGAAGTGAATGTATACTCTCCATTTGATGGAAATCGGTTTAAATCGTTGTCTATGCCGGCGATAGGGCTGGACGGTAGTCGTTCATATCAACTTAATTCTCCAACGGGCTTTGTTTGGAGTTAAGACATGGATGGAGCGGATATCGGTAATTCCTGACTTCAGTGAAACTGACTCTACGAACATAACATAACACAACACAACAGAACAGAACACAACATAATAGAACACAACAGAACGCAACAGAACAGAACACAACAGAACAGAACAGAAAAGCACACAACAGAACAGAACAGAACAGAACACAACGCAAAACAATAGAACAGAAAACAACAGAACATAACACAACAGAACATAACACAACACAACAGAACAGAACACAACAGAACAGAACACAACAACAGAACAGAACAGAACAGAACACAACAGAACATAACACAACACAACAGAACATAACAGAACACAACACAACATAACACAACACAATAGAACAGAATAGAACACAGCAGAACAAAACAAAACAGAACAGAACACAACAGAATAGAACACAACAGAACGCAACAGAACAGAACATAACAAAACAGCACACAACAGAACAGAAAACAACAGACCACAACAGAACATAACAGAATAGAACAGAACACAGCAGAACAGAACACAACACAAGAGAACAGAACAGAACACAACAGAACACAACATAACAGAACACAACAGAACAGCACACAACAGAACAGAAAATAACAGAACAGAACAGAACACAACAGAACAGAACATATCACAACAGAACAGAACACAACAGAACATAACACAACACAACAGAACATAATAAACAGACAACAACACAACAGAACACAACACAACAGAACACAACATAACAGGACACAACACAACAGAACATAACAGCAGAACAGAACATAACACAACAGAACAGAGCACAACAGAACACAACAACAGAACAGAACACAACAGAACAGAACACAACAGAACAGAACAGAACACAACACAACAACACAACAGAAGACAACAGAACACAACAACACAACAGAACAGAACACAACAGAACACAACACAACAGAACACAACAGAACAGAACACAGCTCAAAAGAATAGAACACAATAGAACAGAACACAACTGAACAGTGCAGAACAGAACACAACAGAATAGAACACAACAACACAATAGAACAGAACACAACTAAACAGAGCAGAACAGAACACAACAGAACACAACTAAACAGAGCAGAACAGAACACAACAGAACACAACTAAACAGAGCAGAACAGAACACAACAGAACACAACTAAACAGAGCAGAACAGAACACAACAGAACAGTTCTAAAAGTCTACTAAAAAGCGTTCTAGATCGTCCCGACTGAAAAATTCTCGGCTATATTCAGTTTTCTTGCTGTTTTCTTGATAGTGTTTCTGTCTGTTAGCAATAAACCCAGATATTGTGTTTACTGTTTACTTTTCTCAAAGCACCCGGATGTTGTTATAATAGTTAAAGTTATCGCGTTTTCTGAGAGATAAACATTTGTGCTTACTAAAATAACCCTGGGGCAGTTATTGTAATTCCTTGCACAAGTTATAACAGACACGATAACGACCGAGTTTTAAATCGCACGAAATATGTTTGCTCAATTTGAGGATTGACAGTACTCAAACATCACCGGAAGTAATCTTCGTGAACTCACTCTGACTATAGACCGGAAGTGATCGAGATCAAAGGTAACTGTTTTCTTCAAGGATTGTAATAGGTTTAGAGGCTAACACTACCACACAACGTCCGATATTATCCGTCCGCAGATCGATAACTGAAATTGAGAAAATAGTCCTTAAAATAATTGAATAGTCCCAAACTCTCGCACCCAGAAGACAGCTGCCTGGTTGGCATGTGGTACTTTCTGTTGATACATTTGTACAAGGTGGATTGGATGCTTCGCTGTCAGTGATGTTTGTTCACGTCAGTTAGCCAGATTTAAGAGAAAGTGATGGTAAGATACATGTAGTTATCAGTTTGGCTGCGAACAGCAATATTCCTGCCAGGCCAAGATTTGATGTACGACTGTTGGCTTTTATGAACGCAATCCTTAAACGCCACCAACTGGCAACTCACTAAAACACAAGGGAAATAAAACTACTATTTAAAAAAAGGTTTCAAGTACAGCTATTTGCGACTGCCAACAATTTGCTTCCTTTTATGATTGTTGGGCGCAAATGGCGAATTCGCCTTGATTTTCAGCATCATTGAGTGCCGTCCCCGCATCGAAGGTTGGCTACCATGGAGCGCTATTCCGCTCTGCCTCTTGCTTTGATGGTGCAGGTTATCATAGGCTGACGTGTCCATCTTTTAATTTTAATCGTTCCTGTTAGTCTTAGTCTGCTTCCGACACTTTTACCTTGTATTTCCCCTTCAAATATTACTTTTAGTTGGTTGTTGTGACTTTTAACATGGCCCGAAAACTTCATGTGTCCCCACTCCTCCGCATCTTAACTTGACTTGAAGGGAAAGAATCCCTGGATTCTTCATGGCTCTTCCATCTTGCGAGCACTGGCTAGTTGGGTCCGATGTCTAGTCCTCTCTGGGTAGTTAGATCCGTTGTCTAGCCCTCTCTGGTTAGTTAGATCAATTGTCTAGCCCTCATTGGGTAGATAGATCAGTTGTCTAGCTTTCTTTGAGTAGTTAGATCCGTTGTCTAGCCCCACTGGGTAGTTAGATCCGTTGTCCAGCCTCACTGAGTAGTTAGATCCGTTTTGTCTAGCCCTCACTGGGTAGTTAGATCCGTTGTCTAGCCTTTTCTGGGTAGTTAGATCCGTTGTCTAGTTTTTTCTTGGTAGTTAGATCCAATGTCTAGCCTTCTCTGGTTAGTTAAATACGATGTCTAGCCTTATTTGGGTAGTAAATTCAATGTCTAGCCTTCCCTGCATAGTTAGATCCATTGTCTAGCCTCATTTGGGTAGTTAGTTTCAATGTCTAGCCCTCTCTGGGTAGTTAGATCCAATGTCTAGCCTTATTTGGGTAGTTAGATTCAATGTCTAACCTTCTCTGGGTAGTTAGATCCAATGTCTAGCCATCTATGGGTAGTTAGATCCAATGTCTTGTCCTCTCTGGGTAGTTAAATACAACGTCTAGCCCTCTCTTGGTAGTTAGATCCAATGTCTAGCCTTCTCTGGGTAGTTAGATGCAATGTCTAGCCCTCTCTGGGTAGTTAGATACAATGTCTAGCCTTCTCTGGGTAGTTAGATCCGATGTCTAGCCCTCTCTGGGTAGTTAGATCCAATGTCTAGCCTTCTATGGCTAGTTAGATCCAATGTCTAGCCTTCTCTGGTTAGATCCAATGTCTAGTCCTCTCTGGGTAGTTAGATCCGTTGCATGGCCCTCTCTGTGTAGTTTGATCAATTGTCTAGCCCTTCTGGGTAGTTAGATCCGATATCTAGCCATCTGTGGGTAGTTAGATCCGTTGTCTAACCCTCTCTGGGTAGTTAGATCCGTTGCCTAGACCTCTCTGGGTAGTTTGATCCTTTGTCTAATCCTCTCTGGGTAGTTAGGTCCGACGTCTAGCCTTCTCTGGGTAGTTATATCCGTTGTCTAGCCCTCTCTGTGTAGTTAGATACGACGTCTAGCCTTCTCTTGGTAGTTAGATCCGATGTCTAGCCTTCTCCTGGTAGTTAGATCCGATATCTAACCTTCTCCTGGTAGTTAGATCCGATATCTAGCCTTCTCCTGGTAGTTAGATCCGATATCTAGCCTTCTCCTGGTAGTTAGTTCCGATATCTAGCCTTCTCCTGGTAGTTAGATCCTATATCTAGCCTTCTCCTGGTAGTTAGTTCCGATATCTAGCCTTCTCCTGGTAGTTAGATCCGATATCTAGCCTTCTCCTGGTAGTTAGATAGATATCTAGCCTTCTCCTGGTAGTTAGATCCGATATCTAGCCTTCTCCTGGTAGTTAGATCCTATATCTAGCCTTCTCCTGGTAGTTAGATAGATATCTAGCCTTCTCCTGGTAGTTAGATCCGATATCTAGCCTTCTCCTGGTAGTTAGATCCGATGTCTAGCCTTCTCCTGGTAGTTAGATCCGATATCTAGCCTTCTCCTGGTAGTTAGATCCGATATCTAGCCTTCTCCTGGTAGTTAGATCCTATATCTAGCCTTCTCCTGGTAGTTAGATCCGATATCTAGCCTTCTCATGGTAGTTAGATCCGATATCTAGCCTTCTCCTGGTAGTTAGATCCTATATCTAGCCTTCTCCTGGTAGTTAGATCCTATATCTAGCCTTCTCCTGGTAGTTAGATCCTATATCTAGCCTTCTCCTGGTAGTTAGACCCTATATCTAGCCTTCTCCTGGTAGTTAGATCCTATATCTAGCCTTCTCCTGGTAGTTAGATCCGATATCTAGCCTTCTCCTGGTAGTTAGATCCTATATCTAGCCTTCTCCTGGTAGTTAGATAGATATCTAGCCTTCTCCTGGTAGTTAGTTCCGATATCTAGCCTTCTCTGGGTAGTTAGATCCGATGTCTAGCCTTCTCCTGGTAGTTAGTTCCGATATCTAGCCTTCTCCTGGTAGTTAGTTCCGATATCTAGCCTTCTCCTGGTAGTTAGATCCGATATCTAGCCTTCTCCTGGTAGTTAGTTGCGATATCTAGCCTTCTCCTGGTAGTTAGATCCTATATCTAGCCTTCTCCTGGTAGTGAGATCCGATATCTAGCCTTCTCCTGGTAGTTAGATCCGATATCTAGCCTTCTCCTGGTAGTGAGATCCGATATCTAGCCTTCTCCTGGTAGTGAGATCCGATATCTAGCCTTCTCCTGGTAGTTAGATCCGATATCTAGCCTTCTCCTGGTAGTTAGATCCGATATCTAGCCTTCTCCTGGTAGTGAGATCCGATATCTAGCCTTCTCCTGGTAGTTAGATCCGATATCTAGCCTTCTCCTGGTAGTTAGATAGATATCTAGCCTTCTCCTGGTAGTTAGATAGATATCTAGCCTTCTCCTGGTAGTTAGATCCTATATCTAGCCTTCTCCTGGTAGTTAGATCCGATATCTAGCCTTCTCCTGGTAGTTAGTTGCGATATCTAGCCTTCTCTGGGTAGTTAGATCCTATATCTAGCCTTCTCCTGGTAGTTAGTTCCGATATCTAGCCTTCTCCTGGTAGTTAGATCCGATGTCTAGCCTTCTCCTGGTAGTTAGATAGATATCTAGCCTTCTCCTGGTAGTTAGTTCCGATATCTAGCCTTCTCTGGGTAGTTAGATCGATGTCTAGCCTTCTCCTTGTAGTTAGATCCGATATCTAGCCTTCTCCTGGTAGTTAGATCCGATGTCTAGCCTTCTCCTGGTAGTTAGATAGATATCTAGCCTTCTCCTGGTAGTTAGTTCCGATATCTCGCTTTCTCTGGGTAGTTAGATCGATGTCTAGCCTTCTCCTGGTAGTTAGTTCCGATATCTAGCCTTCTCCTGGTAGTTAGTTCCGATATCTAGCCTTCTCCTGGTAGTTAGATCCGATATCTAGCCTTCTCCTGGTAGTTAGTTCCGATATCTAGCCTTCTCCTGGTAGTTAGATCCGATATCTAGCCTTCTCCTGGTAGTTAGTTCCGATATCTAGCCTTCTCCTGGTAGTTAGTTCCGATATCTAGCCTTCTCCTGGTAGTTAGTTCCGATATCTAGCCTTCTCCTGGTAGTTAGATCCGATATCTAGCCTTCTCCTGGTAGTTAGATCCGATATCTAGCCTTCTCCTGGTAGTTAGATCCTATGACTGTTTCAAATCCAAAAAAGTAGACCACAGAACGTTGTTTGACAAAATTCTCAGGAAAAAATCACCGAAACTATCGACAATTAAAAAAACAGAATAGAGCACCTCTGAAATCGGTGGATATCTGCCTGCATGGCGGTTGAATCCGGAGCACACGACTACTGGTGTGAAACTAGGGAAAAAAAGTGAAGCTACGGGACATTTAGTTCCTCCAGATGTCCTAGAGATATAAACCTGACGTACGTAAAGAAACACCAAATAAACGTAGCCATCAAAATATCATCAAGTACGTTAATCTCAACTTCTTGAGTGACGAAAAATCAACACATCTTTCTACTTATGTCAGTACACATCTGAGATCACGGAATGATTTCATGCGAAATCTTTTGACCAAATCTTGTCCACGGTTCTGACTATTCAATTCTTGTTTGCATAGGAAAACTACTTTTTTAAAAGGATAAATAGAAAGGCAGAATAATAAAGGCAAAAGTGGTATTTTTAAAAAATGAAAAAGATTTTGTGTAACAAATCTATGTCAAAAGAAATGAGAGAGTTCACTGGTTCTATATAGATCAATTTCTGACATCTTGAAGGGAATCATGGACATTAGATAAACCAAAAAAAAAAACGCTGATTAAACACCATAGAGATGTGATTTCTCAGACGAATGTTAAAAGTTCCCTGGACAGCTAAAAAGACCAACGAGGATATTCTGTAGGAGGCCAACGCGAAAAGGGAACTCCTAAAAAAACATCAGAAAGAAACAATCAACATTTTCGGGCACATCATGAGAAGAGGAAAGTTGGAATACTTAGTTACAACTGGCAAAATACAGGGAAAGAGAGATCGCGGACGACAATGATTGATGTTACTTGGTAGCTTGGTGTCATGGTACGGCAAACAATGAAAATTATAATTGTTACGATGCACAATAGACAGAATTGTGGAAAGACATGCTATTTTCTATTCTTTTCTTTTCATGTAATCAGTATCCCTGTCGTCGGGAATTCCTCATATCCGCTCCATACACGTCACAGCATCGGGGCAAAACGGGTTGACATATTAAGACAAGGTCGATTACCATGCAACCATAATCGGTGACTGAGGCGACGATTCCAAATCACTTCCGTTAAATAGAGAGTACACAGTCGCGTCCTTACTCTAGTTTCATAGAAAACACGCATTTAAAATACACACTTAAACACACATTACAACACACATTTAAAACAAACACTTAAACACACATTTAAAACACACACTTAAACACACATTACAGCACACATTTAAAACACACACTTCAACACACATTACAACACGCATTTAAAACACACATTACAAAACACATTACAACACACATTTAAAACACACACTTAAACACACATTACTACACACATTTAAAACACACACTTAAACACACATTACAACACACATTTAAAACACACATTACAACACACACTTAACACACACATTTAAAATACAGATTTAAAACACACACTTAAACACACATTACAGCACACATTTAAAACACACATTTAAAAAACACATTTGAAACTCACACTTAAACACATTACAACACACATTTAAAACACACACTTAAACATACATTACAACACACATTTAAAACACACACTTAAACACACATTGCAACACACATTTAAAACACACACTTAAACATACATTACAACACACATTTAAAACGCACACTTAAACACATGATACAACACACATTTAAAATATACATTTAAACACACATTACAACACACTTTTAAAACACACACTTAAACACACATTACAACACACACTTAAACACACATTACAACACACATTTAAAACACACATTTAAATACACATTACTACACACATTTAAAACACACACTTAAACACACATTACAACATACATTTAAAATACACATTTAAAACGCACACTTAAACACACATTACAACACACATTTAAAACACACACTTAAAAGCATTTTACAACACACATTTAAAACACACATTACAACACACACTTAACACACACATTTAAAATACACATTTAAAACACATATTTAAAACACACATTTAAAACACACATAAAACACACATTTAAAACACATTTAAACCCACATTTAAAACACACATTTAAAACACACACTTAAACACACATTACAGCACACATTTAAAACACACATTTAAAAAACACATTTAAACACAATTAAAACACACATTAAACACACAATTAAAACATACATTAAACACACAATTAAATACACACATTTAAAACACATATTTAAAACACACATTTAAAACACATAAAACACACATTTAAAACACATTTAAACCCACATTTAAAACACACATTTAAAACACACATTTAAAACACACACTAAATCACACATTTAAAACACACATAAAACACACATTTAAAACACATTAAAACACACATTTAAAACACACATTTAAAACACACATTTAAAACACACATTTAAAACACACACTAAAACACACATAAAACACACATTTAAAACACATATTTAAAACACATATTTAAAACAACCAAAGGAACCGAAACGGCTTAAGCGACTACGATGTTTCCTGTCAAAACAGGTGTGATGTGCAGCCATTTTGTATTGCAATTAGCGTTACCAAGTTCGAACTCCAGTGTGAGCCAAGTCGGCTGCATAGGTGACGATATCAAACGAAATCACCAAGAAGAGAGAGTCCGCAGTCACTTACAACTCCAGTTCTCTTAAATAACGCGACCACAAAAAAAAAATAAATAACACTTCAAAAACTGTTAAAACACTGAAGAATGAACTGCTTTCAAAATCTAAAGAAAACTGCCGTATTGACCGCCATTTTCCCGGAAGTCGGATATGATCGTCTGAGCAACCGGTATGGAACTGTTTTTTTTTTGTTTTTTTTTTTCGTTTGCCAGCTTTTACCTCTGACGAAGTCCCTAGAGACTAGGAACTGAATTTTGAGTGTTAATCCATTTTTTCCTGGCAGCCGTGTGCATAGGGGTCCCTCGCCGCACAGGTAGATAACTCCGTCTTCGGAGGTACTCATATTTTTTTCCGTCCATGAGTAATTGACATTTCAAGCCGGGCCTCCTCGCTGCTGAGACCAGGTGGTGGTTGCCGCAGAGAGAAATAAAATAAAAATCCCAACCAGTATCGCCAAGATTTGAACCCACAACCTCTCTGTCTCGATGCCGGCGTCTTGCCTCGAGACCAACCAGCCGACCGGTATTGAACACGGTGATAACCAAAAGCAAAAATAAATTGTGTAAACCTTAATCTTTATTCTCATCATCAATATTATGTTGATGTGATTACCCCAGTAACATTATGTCCGTTAGATCATAAAGTACCCATAGTATTCAAAGCACTTTAGCTAATAAGAAATTAATATAAGAATTGATATTAAAAAAATAAACGAGGAACGCTCCTGGCGTATCGAAATAAAACTACTGAAATGTTTATTATGCTTTCTTTATCCTTCGGGAGTATTTTACTACTACCACTTTCAGTGGATGGGTCTGGCTTGGAATGAATGACGTTATCTATAAAGAAACGAGGTAGTAAAGACAGGAAGATGGGTTAGTGACCTTCTGAAGTAATTCGGTAACGGAGAAATTAACAGAGGTAGATAGAGTAGCGGGAAGGAGATAGTCAACGGTCGGTACTGGAAGCAAATGGAAGGATTTAAAGATTTATGTCTTATTTCTATCTGTCTGTCTGTCTGTCTGTCTGTCTGTCTGTCTGTCTGTCTGTCTGTCTGTCTGTCTGTCTGTCTGTCTGTCTGTCTTTCTTTCTTTCTTTCTTTCTGTGTTTGATTGATTCATTCTTTCTTTCTCTCTCTTTTTCGCTCTTTCTTTTTTTCATACTTTCTTTCTTTCTTTCTGTGTTTGATTGATTCATTCTTTCTTTCTCTCTCTTTTTCGCTCTTTCTTTTTTCATTCTTTCTTTCTTTCTTTCTTTCTTTATGTGTTTGATTGATTCTTTCCCTCTCTCTTTCTTTCCTTCGCTCTTTCTTTCATTCTTCACATTGTCATGCACCCGTTCGGGGGTAGAGGGAGATTCAAAGTTCTGGTTTTCGCCATTTTGACAGCTTCACTCATCATTGTCGATTGATGTTGAGCTTTTCATTGGTGTTGTCTGCCCATCTTACTCTGGGTCTGCCTCCTCTCTCTTCTTCTCTTTTAACATATTCATTGTATGGTAAGGAATCTCACGGCATTCTTTTTACATGCTAAAACCAGTTTATTTGTTGATTCTATTGTAGCTTATAAGTTCAATGCCTACTCTTTCTCTATTAATATTATGTCTATGTTAGTCATATGTCATATCTTTATGTGTGCATGTCTATGTCAGTCATATCTCATATCTTTATGTGCATATCTGTGTTAGTCATTTGTCATATCTTTATGTGTGCATGTCTATGTCAGTCATATCTCATATCTTTACGTGCATGTCTGTGTTAGTCATGTGTCATATCTTTGTGTGTGCATGCCTATGTCAGTCATATCTCATATCTTTATGTGCATGTCTGTGTTAGTCATGTGTCATATCTTTGTGTGTGCATGTCTATGTCAGTCATATCTCATATCTTTATGTGCATGTCTGTGTTAGTCATGTGTCATATCTTTGTGTGTGCATGTCTGTGTCAGTCATATCTCATATCTTTATGTGCATGTCTGTGTTAGTCATTTGTCATATCTTTGTGTGTGCATGTCTATGTCAGTCATATCTCATATCTTTATGTGCATGTCTGTGTTAGTCATGTGTCATATCTTTGTGTGTGCATGTCTATGTCAGTCATATCTCATATCTTTATGTGCATGTCTGTGTTAGTCATTTGTCATATCTTTGTGTGTGCATGTCTATGTCAGTCATATCTCATATCTTTATGTGCATGTCTGTGTTAGTCATTTGTCATATCTTTGTGTGTGCATTTCTGTGTCAGTCATATCTCATATCTTTATGCGCATGTCTGTGTTAGTCATTTGTCATATCTTTGTGTGTGCATGTCTATGTCAGTCATATCTCATATCTTTATGCGCATGTCTGTGTTAGACATTTGTCATATCTTTGTGTGTGCATGTCTATGTCAGTCATATCTCATATCTTTATGTGCATGTCTGTGTTAGTCATGTGTCATATCTTTGTGTGTGCATGTCTATGTCAGTCATATCTCATATCTTTATGTGCATGTCTGTGTTAGTCATGTGTCATATCTTTGTGTGTGCATGTATATGTCAGTCATATCTCATATCTTTATGTGCATGTCTGTGTTAGTCATGTGTCATATCTTTGTGTGTGCATGTCTATGTCAGTCATATCTCATATCTTTATGTGCATGTCTGTGTTAGTCATTTGTCATATCTTTGTGTGTGCATGTCTGTGTTAGTCATTTGTCATATCTTTGTGTGTGCATGTCTATGTCAGTCATATCTCATATCTTTACGTGCATGTCTGTGTTAGTCATGTGTCATATCTTTGTGTGTGCATGTCTATGTCAGTCATATCTCATATCTTTATGTGCATGTCTGTGTTAGTCATGTGTCATATCTTTGTGTGTGCATGTCTATGTCAGTCATATCTCATATCTTTATGTGCATGTCTGTGTTAGTCATGTGTCATATCTTTGTGTGTGCATGTCTGTGTCAGTCATATCTCATATCTTTATGTGCATGTCTGTGTTAGTCATGTGTCATATCTTTGTGTGTGCATGTCTATGTCAGTCATATCTCATATCTTTATGTGCATGTCTGTGTTAGTCATGTGTCATATCTTTGTGTGTGCATGTCTATGTCAGTCATATCTCATATCTTTATGTGCATGTTTGTGTTAGTAATTTGTCATATCTTTGTGTGTGCATGTCTATGTCAGTCATATCTCATATCTTTATGTGCATGTCTGTGTTAGTCATGTGTCATATCTTTGTGTGTGCATGTCTATGTCAGTCATATCTCATATCTTTATGTGCATGTCTGTGTTAGTCATGTGTCATATCTTTGTGTGTGCATGTCTATGTCAGTCATATCTCATATCTTTACGTGCATGTCTGTGTTAGTCATGTGTCATATCTTTGTGTGTGCATGTCTATGTCAGTCATATCTCATATCTTTATGTGCATGTCTGTGTTAGTCATGTGTCATATCTTTGTGTGTGCATGTCTGTGTCAGTCATATCTCATATCTTTATGTGCATGTCTGTGTTAGTCATGTGTCATATCTTTGTGTGTGCATGTCTGTGTCAGTCATATCTCATATCTTTATGTGCATGTCTGTGTTAGTCATGTGTCATATCTTTGTGTGTGCATGTCTATGTCAGTCATATCTCATATCTTTATGTGCATGTCTGTGTTAGTCATGTGTCATATCTTTGTGTGTGCATGTCTATGTCAGTCATATCTCATATCTTTATGTGCATGTCTGTGTTAGTCATTTGTCATATCTTTGTGTGTGCATGTCTATGTCAGTCATATCTCATATCTTTATGTGCATGTCTGTGTTAGTCATGTGTCATATCTTTGTGTGTGCATGTCTGTGTCAGTCATATCTCATATCTTTATGTGCATGTCTGTGTTAGTCATGTGTCATATCTTTGTGTGTGCATGTCTATGTCAGTCATATCTCATATCTTTATGTGCATGTCTGTGTTAGTCATTTGTCATATCTTTGTGTGTGCATGTCTATGTCAGTCATATCTCATATCTTTATGTGCATGTCTGTGTTAGTCATTTGTCATATCTTTGTGTGTGCATGTCTGTGTCAGTCATATCTCATATCTTTATGTGCATGTCTGTGTTAGTCATTTGTCATATCTTTGTGTGTGCATGTCTATGTCAGTCATATCTCATATCTTTATGCGCATGTCTGTGTTAGTCATTTGTCATATCTTTGTGTGTGCATGTCTATGTCAGTCATATCTCATATCTTTATGTGCATGTCTGTGTTAGTCATGTGTCATATCTTTGTGTGTGCATGTCTATGTCAGTCATATCTCATATCTTTATGTGCATGTCTGTGTTAGTCATGTGTCATATCTTTGTGTGTGCATGTCTATGTCAGTCATATCTCATATCTTTATGTGCATGTCTGTGTTAGTCATGTGTCATATCTTTGTGTGTGCATGTCTATGTCAGTCATATCTCATATCTTTATGTGCATGTCTGTGTTAGTCATTTGTCATATCTTTGTGTGTGCATGTCTATGTCAGTCATATCTCATATCTTTACGTGCATGTCTGTGTTAGTCATGTGTCATATCTTTGTGTGTGCATGTCTGTGTCAGTCATATCTCATATCTTTATGTGCATGTCTGTGTTAGTCATGTGTCATATCTTTGTGTGTGCATGTCTATGTCAGTCATATCTCATATCTTTATGTGCATGTCTGTGTTAGTCATGTGTCATATCTTTGTGTGTGCATGTCTGTGTCAGTCATATCTCATATCTTTATGTGCATGTCTGTGTTAGTCATTTGTCATATCTTTGTGTGTGCATGTCTATGTCAGTCATATCTCATATCTTTATGTGCATGTCTGTGTTAGTCATGTGTCATATCTTTGTGTGTGCATGTCTATGTCAGTCATATCTCATATCTTTATGTGCATGTCTGTGTTAGTCATGTGTCATATCTTTGTGTGTGCATGTCTATGTCAGTCATATCTCATATCTTTATGTGCATGTTTGTGTTAGTAATTTGTCATATCTTTGTGTGTGCATGTCTATGTCAGTCATATCTCATATCTTTATGTGCATGTCTGTGTTAGTCATGTGTCATATCTTTGTGTGTGCATGTCTATGTCAGTCATATCTCATATCTTTATGTGCATGTCTGTGTTAGTCATGTGTCATATCTTTGTGTGTGCATGTCTATGTCAGTCATATCTCATATCTTTATGTGCATGTCTGTGTTAGTCATGTGTCATATCTTTGTGTGTGCATGTCTATGTCAGTCATATCTCATATCTTTATGTGCATGTCTGTGTTAGTCATGTGTCATATCTTTGTGTGTGCATGTCTGTGTCAGTCATATCTCATATCTTTATGTGCATGTCTGTGTTAGTCATGTGTCATATCTTTGTGTGTGCATGTCTATGTCAGTCATATCTCATATCTTTATGTGCATGTCTGTGTTAGTCATTTGTCATATCTTTGTGTGTGCATGTCTATGTCAGTCATATCTCATATCTTTATGTGCATGTCTGTGTTAGTCATTTGTCATATCTTTGTGTGTGCATTTCTGTGTCAGTCATATCTCATATCTTTATGCGCATGTCTGTGTTAGTCATTTGTCATATCTTTGTGTGTGCATGTCTATGTCAGTCATATCTCATATCTTTATGTGCATGTCTGTGTTAGTCATGTGTCATATCTTTGTGTGTGCATGTCTATGTCAGTCATATCTCATATCTTTATGTGCATGTCTGTGTTAGTCATGTGTCATATCTTTGTGTGTGCATGTCTATGTCAGTCATATCTCATATCTTTACGTGCATGTCTGTGTTAGTCATGTGTCATATCTTTGTGTGTGCATGTCTATGTCAGTCATATCTCATATCTTTATGTGCATGTCTGTGTTAGTCATGTGTCATATCTTTGTGTGTGCATGTCTGTGTCAGTCATATCTCATATCTTTATGTGCATGTCTGTGTTAGTCATGTGTCATATCTTTGTGTGTGCATGTCTGTGTCAGTCATATCTCATATCTTTATGTGCATGTCTGTGTTAGTCATGTGTCATATCTTTGTGTGTGCATGTCTATGTCAGTCATATCTCATATCTTTATGTGCATGTCTGTGTTAGTCATGTGTCATATCTTTGTGTGTGCATGTCTATGTCAGTCATATCTCATATCTTTATGTGCATGTCTGTGTTAGTCATTTGTCATATCTTTGTGTGTGCATGTCTGTGTCAGTCATATCTCATATCTTTATGTGCATGTCTGTGTTAGTCATGTGTCATATCTTTGTGTGTGCATGTCTATGTCAGTCATATCTCATATCTTTATGTGCATGTCTGTGTTAGTCATTTGTCATATCTTTGTGTGTGCATGTCTATGTCAGTCATATCTCATATCTTTATGTGCATGTCTGTGTTAGTCATTTGTCATATCTTTGTGTGTGCATGTCTGTGTCAGTCATATCTCATATCTTTATGTGCATGTCTGTGTTAGTCATTTGTCATATCTTTGTGTGTGCATGTCTATGTCAGTCATATCTCATATCTTTATGCGCATGTCTGTGTTAGTCATTTGTCATATCTTTGTGTGTGCATGTCTATGTCAGTCATATCTCATATCTTTATGTGCATGTCTGTGTTAGTCATGTGTCATATCTTTGTGTGTGCATGTCTATGTCAGTCATATCTCATATCTTTATGTGCATGTCTGTGTTAGTCATGTGTCATATCTTTGTGTGTGCATGTCTATGTCAGTCATATCTCATATCTTTATGTGCATGTCTGTGTTAGTCATGTGTCATATCTTTGTGTGTGCATGTCTATGTCAGTCATATCTCATATCTTTATGTGCATGTCTGTGTTAGTCATTTGTCATATCTTTGTGTGTGCATGTCTATGTCAGTCATATCTCATATCTTTACGTGCATGTCTGTGTTAGTCATGTGTCATATCTTTGTGTGTGCATGTCTGTGTCAGGCATATCTCATATCTTTACGTGCATGTCTGTGTTAGTCATTTGTCATATCTTTGTGTGTGCATGTCTATGTCAGTCATATCTCATATCTTTATGTGCATGTCTGTGTTAGTCATTTGTCATATCTTTGTGTGTGCATGTCTATGTCAGTCATATCTCATATCTTTATGTGCATGTCTGTGTTAGTCATGTGTCATATCTTTGTGTGTGCATGTCTGTGTCAGTCATATCTCATATCTTTATGTGCATGTCTGTGTTAGTCATGTGTCATATCTTTGTGTGTGCATGTCTATGTCAGTCATATCTCATATCTTTATGTGCATGTCTGTGTTAGTCATTTGTCATATCTTTGTGTGTGCATGTCTATGTCAGTCATATCTCATATCTTTATGTGCATGTCTGTGTTAGTCATTTGTCATATCTTTGTGTGTGCATGTCTGTGTCAGTCATATCTCATATCTTTATGTGCATGTCTGTGTTAGTCATTTGTCATATCTTTGTGTGTGCATGTCTATGTCAGTCATATCTCATATCTTTATGCGCATGTCTGTGTTAGTCATTTGTCATATCTTTGTGTGTGCATGTCTATGTCAGTCATATCTCATATCTTTATGTGCATGTCTGTGTTAGTCATGTGTCATATCTTTGTGTGTGCATGTCTATGTCAGTCATATCTCATATCTTTATGTGCATGTCTGTGTTAGTCATGTGTCATATCTTTGTGTGTGCATGTCTATGTCAGTCATATCTCATATCTTTATGTGCATGTCTGTGTTAGTCATGTGTCATATCTTTGTGTGTGCATGTCTATGTCAGTCATATCTCATATCTTTATGTGCATGTCTGTGTTAGTCATTTGTCATATCTTTGTGTGTGCATGTCTATGTCAGTCATATCTCATATCTTTACGTGCATGTCTGTGTTAGTCATGTGTCATATCTTTGTGTGTGCATGTCTGTGTCAGTCATATCTCATATCTTTATGTGCATGTCTGTGTTAGTCATGTGTCATATCTTTGTGTGTGCATGTCTATGTCAGTCATATCTCATATCTTTATGTGCATGTCTGTGTTAGTCATGTGTCATATCTTTGTGTGTGCATGTCTGTGTCAGTCATATCTCATATCTTTATGTGCATGTCTGTGTTAGTCATTTGTCATATCTTTGTGTGTGCATGTCTATGTCAGTCATATCTCATATCTTTATGTGCATGTCTGTGTTAGTCATGTGTCATATCTTTGTGTGTGCATGTCTATGTCAGTCATATCTCATATCTTTATGTGCATGTCTGTGTTAGTCATGTGTCATATCTTTGTGTGTGCATGTCTATGTCAGTCATATCTCATATCTTTATGTGCATGTTTGTGTTAGTAATTTGTCATATCTTTGTGTGTGCATGTCTATGTCAGTCATATCTCATATCTTTATGTGCATGTCTGTGTTAGTCATGTGTCATATCTTTGTGTGTGCATGTCTATGTCAGTCATATCTCATATCTTTATGTGCATGTCTGTGTTAGTCATGTGTCATATCTTTGTGTGTGCATGTCTATGTCAGTCATATCTCATATCTTTATGTGCATGTCTGTGTTAGTCATGTGTCATATCTTTGTGTGTGCATGTCTATGTCAGTCATATCTCATATCTTTATGTGCATGTCTGTGTTAGTCATGTGTCATATCTTTGTGTGTGCATGTCTGTGTCAGTCATATCTCATATCTTTATGTGCATGTCTGTGTTAGTCATGTGTCATATCTTTGTGTGTGCATGTCTATGTCAGTCATATCTCATATCTTTATGTGCATGTCTGTGTTAGTCATTTGTCATATCTTTGTGTGTGCATGTCTATGTCAGTCATATCTCATATCTTTATGTGCATGTCTGTGTTAGTCATTTGTCATATCTTTGTGTGTGCATTTCTGTGTCAGTCATATCTCATATCTTTATGCGCATGTCTGTGTTAGTCATTTGTCATATCTTTGTGTGTGCATGTCTATGTCAGTCATATCTCATATCTTTATGTGCATGTCTGTGTTAGTCATGTGTCATATCTTTGTGTGTGCATGTCTATGTCAGTCATATCTCATATCTTTATGTGCATGTCTGTGTTAGTCATGTGTCATATCTTTGTGTGTGCATGTCTATGTCAGTCATATCTCATATCTTTACGTGCATGTCTGTGTTAGTCATGTGTCATATCTTTGTGTGTGCATGTCTATGTCAGTCATATCTCATATCTTTATGTGCATGTCTGTGTTAGTCATGTGTCATATCTTTGTGTGTGCATGTCTGTGTCAGTCATATCTCATATCTTTATGTGCATGTCTGTGTTAGTCATGTGTCATATCTTTGTGTGTGCATGTCTGTGTCAGTCATATCTCATATCTTTATGTGCATGTCTGTGTTAGTCATGTGTCATATCTTTGTGTGTGCATGTCTATGTCAGTCATATCTCATATCTTTATGTGCATGTCTGTGTTAGTCATGTGTCATATCTTTGTGTGTGCATGTCTATGTCAGTCATATCTCATATCTTTATGTGCATGTCTGTGTTAGTCATTTGTCATATCTTTGTGTGTGCATGTCTATGTCAGTCATATCTCATATCTTTATGTGCATGTCTGTGTTAGTCATGTGTCATATCTTTGTGTGTGCATGTCTGTGTCAGTCATATCTCATATCTTTATGTGCATGTCTGTGTTAGTCATGTGTCATATCTTTGTGTGTGCATGTCTATGTCAGTCATATCTCATATCTTTATGTGCATGTCTGTGTTAGTCATTTGTCATATCTTTGTGTGTGCATGTCTATGTCAGTCATATCTCATATCTTTATGTGCATGTCTGTGTTAGTCATTTGTCATATCTTTGTGTGTGCATGTCTGTGTCAGTCATATCTCATATCTTTATGTGCATGTCTGTGTTAGTCATTTGTCATATCTTTGTGTGTGCATGTCTATGTCAGTCATATCTCATATCTTTATGCGCATGTCTGTGTTAGTCATTTGTCATATCTTTGTGTGTGCATGTCTATGTCAGTCATATCTCATATCTTTATGTGCATGTCTGTGTTAGTCATGTGTCATATCTTTGTGTGTGCATGTCTATGTCAGTCATATCTCATATCTTTATGTGCATGTCTGTGTTAGTCATGTGTCATATCTTTGTGTGTGCATGTCTATGTCAGTCATATCTCATATCTTTATGTGCATGTCTGTGTTAGTCATGTGTCATATCTTTGTGTGTGCATGTCTATGTCAGTCATATCTCATATCTTTATGTGCATGTCTGTGTTAGTCATTTGTCATATCTTTGTGTGTGCATGTCTATGTCAGTCATATCTCATATCTTTACGTGCATGTCTGTGTTAGTCATGTGTCATATCTTTGTGTGTGCATGTCTGTGTCAGGCATATCTCATATCTTTACGTGCATGTCTGTGTTAGTCATGTGTCATATCTTTGTGTGTGCATGTCTATGTCAGTCATATCTCATATCTTTATGTGCATGTCTGTGTTAGTCATGTGTCATATCTTTGTGTGTGCATGTCTGTGTCAGTCATATCTCATATCTTTATGTGCATGTCTGTGTTAGTCATGTGTCATATCTTTGTGTGTGCATGTCTATGTCAGTCATATCTCATATCTTTATGTGCATGTCTGTGTTAGTCATGTGTCATATCTTTGTGTGTGCATGTCTATGTCAGTCATATCTCATATCTTTATGTGCATGTCTGTGTTAGTCATGTGTCATATCTTTGTGTGTGCATGTCTATGTCAGTCATATCTCATATCTTTATGTGCATGTTTGTGTTAGTAATTTGTCATATCTTTGTGTGTGCATGTCTATGTCAGTCATATCTCATATCTTTATGTGCATGTCTGTGTTAGTCATGTGTCATATCTTTGTGTGTGCATGTCTATGTCAGTCATATCTCATATCTTTATGTGCATTTCTGTGTTAGTCATGTGTCATATCTTTGTGTGTGCATGTCTATGTCAGTCATATCTCATATCTTTATGTGCATGTCTGTGTTAGTCATGTGTCATATCTTTGTGTGTGCATGTCTATGTCAGTCATATCTCATATCTTTATGTGCATGTCTGTGTTAGTCATGTGTCATATCTTTGTGTGTGCATGTCTGTGTCAGTCATATCTCATATCTTTATGTGCATGTCTGTGTTAGTCATGTGTCATATCTTTGTGTGTGCATGTCTGTGTCAGTCATATCTCATATCTTTATGTGCATGTCTGTGTTAGTCATGTGTCATATCTTTGTGTGTGCATGTCTATGTCAGTCATATCTCATATCTTTATGTGCATGTCTGTGTTAGTCATTTGTCATATCTTTGTGTGTGCATGTCTATGTCAGTCATATCTCATATCTTTATGTGCATGTCTGTGTTAGTCATTTGTCATATCTTTGTGTGTGCATGTCTGTGTCAGTCATATCTCATATCTTTATGTGCATGTCTGTGTTAGTCATTTGTCATATCTTTGTGTGTGCATGTCTATGTCAGTCATATCTCATATCTTTATGTGCATGTCTGTGTTAGTCATTTGTCATATCTTTGTGTGTGCATGTCTATGTCAGTCATATCTCATATCTTTATGTGCATGTCTGTGTTAGTCATGTGTCATATCTTTGTGTGTGCATGTCTATGTCAGTCATATCTCATATCTTTATGTGCATGTCTGTGTTAGTCATGTGTCATATCTTTGTGTGTGCATGTCTATGTCAGTCATATCTCATATCTTTATGTGCATGTCTGTGTTAGTCATGTGTCATATCTTTGTGTGTGCATGTCTATGTCAGTCATATCTCATATCTTTATGTGCATGTCTGTGTTAGTCATTTGTCATATCTTTGTGTGTGCATGTCTATGTCAGTCATATCTCATATCTTTACGTGCATGTCTGTGTTAGTCATGTGTCATATCTTTGTGTGTGCATGTCTGTGTCAGTCATATCTCATATCTTTATGTGCATGTCTGTGTTAGTCATGTGTCATATCTTTGTGTGTGCATGTCTATGTCAGTCATATCTCATATCTTTATGTGCATGTCTGTGTTAGTCATGTGTCATATCTTTGTGTGTGCATGTCTGTGTCAGTCATATCTCATATCTTTATGTGCATGTCTGTGTTAGTCATGTGTCATATCTTTGTGTGTGCATGTCTATGTCAGTCATATCTCATATCTTTATGTGCATGTCTGTGTTAGTCATGTGTCATATCTTTGTGTGTGCATGTCTATGTCAGTCATATCTCATATCTTTATGTGCATGTCTGTGTTAGTCATGTGTCATATCTTTGTGTGTGCATGTCTATGTCAGTCATATCTCATATCTTTATGTGCATGTTTGTGTTAGTAATTTGTCATATCTTTGTGTGTGCATGTCTATGTCAGTCATATCTCATATCTTTATGTGCATGTCTGTGTTAGTCATGTGTCATATCTTTGTGTGTGCATGTCTATGTCAGTCATATCTCATATCTTTATGTGCATTTCTGTGTTAGTCATGTGTCATATCTTTGTGTGTGCATGTCTATGTCAGTCATATCTCATATCTTTATGTGCATGTCTGTGTTAGTCATGTGTCATATCTTTGTGTGTGCATGTCTATGTCAGTCATATCTCATATCTTTATGTGCATGTCTGTGTTAGTCATGTGTCATATCTTTGTGTGTGCATGTCTGTGTCAGTCATATCTCATATCTTTATGTGCATGTCTGTGTTAGTCATGTGTCATATCTTTGTGTGTGCATGTCTGTGTCAGTCATATCTCATATCTTTATGTGCATGTCTGTGTTAGTCATGTGTCATATCTTTGTGTGTGCATGTCTATGTCAGTCATATCTCATATCTTTATGTGCATGTCTGTGTTAGTCATGTGTCATATCTTTGTGTGTGCATGTCTATGTCAGTCATATCTCATATCTTTATGTGCATGTCTGTGTTAGTCATTTGTCATATCTTTGTGTGTGCATGTCTATGTCAGTCATATCTCATATCTTTATGTGCATGTCTGTGTTAGTCATGTGTCATATCTTTGTGTGTGCATGTCTATGTCAGTCATATCTCATATCTTTATGTGCATGTCTGTGTTAGTCATGTGTCATATCTTTGTGTGTGCATGTCTATGTCAGTCATATCTCATATCTTTATGTGCATGTCTGTGTTAGTCATGTGTCATATATCTTGATGTGTGTCGGTGTTAGTCATGTCTCGTATCGCTGTGTACATGTCTGTGTTATTCACATCTCATATCTTTGTGTGTGCATGTCTGTGTTAGTCACCTCTAGTGACACGGGCAAGTGGTGCTCGTAAACCTGGGAGGGCCGACCATCTAAGGGCAGAATCCCCCTACAGAAAATATCATCTGCTGCCTTGCAGAAAGATTGGGGACAATCAAAGGCTAATGAAAGCAAACCTAAATAAAATGCTGGCTGAAATCGGATGCACTGGGCCTCTGGCGCAGAACACAGTGCAAGGTATTAACGGGTGTTCAGTCAGATTGGATCTGGCAGACTCTAAATGTGACGTTCTGTCTGTGGGGGCGATCAACACACTTAACCTGACAGCTGACTTTATGTGGGAGTCTGAAATCCTACTCTGACTGAGTCCTGATCGCAGAGAGAGAGAGAGAGAGAGAGAGAGAGAGAGAGAGAGAGAGAGAGAAATTTCTGATTCTGTCTTTTCAGGTTACTCCAAGCGCTTTTCTCAGACATCTCATCTCTGTGCTGACAAGCTTTCTTTTATGCTTAGACTTAAGTGACCATGTTTGATATTGGTAGCACAATGTTGGAATGAATATACTCTACATAAGATGTTTTTTGGTTGTAGCAGGTATTGTTTTGTGTTGAAGTGTAGGGCAAAGCTGTCCCAATATTTGCTTTGCCTTATTGCATCGAATCTCTATTTCTTTATCGATTTTACTATCTTCATAGATTGTTGTTCCCAGATATTAAAAGTGTGTTCTTTTTCCTCTTCTTCTTTCCTTTCTCATCTGCCTTTCAGCGTCGAGGGGAGGTATAATTTGTGGTCTTTTGCTCTTCTGTTCGCCTCTGCTGCTGTTATGTTTCCTAGTGCTTCTAATATTCCATCGATCCATCTTTTTCGTGGTCGACCCTTGGGTCTGGTGTTCTCACAACATTTGTTGAAGGCTCGTTGTGTTGTGTTTTGATCTTTCTGCCTTGTCACGTGGCCAAACCATTGTATCTGTTGTTTCCTTATATATTCTATGGCGGGGGCTATTCCTAGCTTTTTTCTCAGTTCTTCATTTCTGATCTTATCTCTCAGTTTTCTGCCATTCGTCTAACACATTTCATCTCAGTAGAGGTAATTTTCTTATTGTTCTTGCATCTAGGGTCCAGGTCTGGCATTGGTAGCACAACGTTGGGATGAAGATTGTATTGTATACTGCTCGTTTTGCCTTCAGAGTTATTTCCTTGTTGGACAATAGTGGTGATAACTGTCCAATGATTTGACAAGCGTTGTTGCATCTTGATTCTATCTCTGCCGTTTGTTACATGTTTTATAACTTGATGTTCCATAGCTATATTTAATGTCTTCTTTTATCCCCCTATTGATATAGCCTCAGCTTTGCAGTACTAAGTTCATGTTATTCAATTTACATTCTTTATTCAAGAACAGAATATGCTGTTAAAGCTCAGTTTCGTCGAATGGTACACGGGCCTGGTCGTCAACAAAACGTAGGTCATTAATATCTCAACTCTGTGATTTGGCATCCTTGCATATTTTGTCTATGTAAGTGATAATCAATAGTGAAAATTATTAGCGATAAGAAGAAAATTATGAGAATTAATGCAGTTGGCAATAACTAAATAAAATTAGGAGAAATACCTCTACTAGACGTACAATCTTACATATATCTGGGTAGTAATATAGATCAAGAGGGAGGAACAGAGAATGATACCAAAATAAGGATATCAAAAGCAAGAGGAACTTTCATTGCACTGGGAAACATATGGAAATCCAAAGAAATTAGGTTAAATACAAAATAAAATTTGTTCAACTCAAATGTTAAGTCAGTCCTATTATATTGATATGAAACATGGAGAACAACAAAATTAACAATAATGAAGATACAGACTTTCATTAATGGATGCTTACGCAGAATAAAAGGATGGAAATGGCAGGATGAATTCACTAACATAGAATTATGGAAATGTACCAGTCAAATACCAGCGGATAAAGAGATACAGCGAAGACGATGGCGCTGGATAGGACACACACTGCGGAAGCCAACTGAGAGTATTACACGACAGACCCTTTTTGGAATCCCCAGGGGAAAAGATAAAGAGGATGACAAGGAATTCTTGGAGAAGACAGATAGAAACAGAGATGAAGATGATGGGGAAGACATGGAATAATCTTAAAAGAATGGCAAGAAACAGAACGACTTGGAAAGTGTTTGTTGAAGACCTATGTTCCACAAGGAGCTGAAAGATGTTTATTGAAGACTTATGCCCCGCAGGGAGCTGAAAGTGTTTGTTGAAGACCTATGCTCCGCAGGGAGCTGAAAGTGTTTATTGAAGACCTATGCTCCACAGAGAGCTGAAAGTGTTTATTGAAGACCTATGCTCCGCAGGGAGCTGAAAGTGTTTATTGAAGACTTTTGCTCCGCAGGGAGCTGAAAGTGTTTGTTGAAGTCCTATGCTCCACAGGGAGCTGAAAGTGTTTGTTGAAGACCAATGCTCCACAGGGAGCTGAAAGTGTTTGTGGAAGTCCTATGCTCCACTGGGAGTTGAAAGGTAGGAGAAGAAGTGATAATCAAGTAATTCGGTAACTGAGAAATTCACGGAAACTAGACAGAGTAGTTTGAAAATGAAATAAAGCTAAAGATAGTCTATGGTCTCTACAGGAGCCAACGAAGGACCTTAGTCATAGATGTTTCCTGAAAGACCGGCTTTACAATACCTGAATCAGTACAACAACAACAAAAAAACAATCTTTACGACACATAGTACTATTGCTGGTGTATGTCGGGGGGCAACGATAGAACCAGAGGGATAAAGGCCGCTTGGTCAAGCAGTCGCCACGACGTGTGAGACTCAGGATTTTTATTTCACCCCAGACCTGAATCAGTCAAATAAAAATAATGTCCTTCTTGTGATGTAAAGAAGTACAGATTGTTTGTTTTAATCTACAAATTGTATCTTAGTTCCAATCTTGTAAATTTAGCAACCTTTATAGGTTAAGATTTCTTGAGCCTTGCACATCCCTCTTATTCTTAAAATTGATATTTTGTGGAAGTGGTTTCACTTTATGACACTCGTCACAAAACGTACATTTATTTTAGTTTGAGCAAAAGCGTATGTGTCAGTGATACTTTAGTAGTTAATGTTTGTAACAAAAATATGAAAACGGCAAATATAAAAATTAAGTGTATAATAGAGGTATAATAGAAATGTGGTTTTACAGAAGAATGTTGAGAATACCATGGACAGGGAAGAAGAGTAATGAAAACGTTATGAAAGAGGTCAAAGCAAAAAGAGAGCTAATTTCCAATAATAGGATGAAACAATCATCATATTTTGCCCATGTAATGAGAAGAGAACAACTGGGATATATTGTAACAACTGGAAAAATTGAGGGACGAAGAGATAGAGGGAAGCAAAGAGAAAAGATAACAGACATCTCAAGAGAATGGCTTGGCAGAAGGTCAACAACAGAAATGATATAAATAACTGTCGTGATCTAAATTTGTGGAGAGACATGATCACCTACGCCAGCAGGCACGGTACTTGATGATGATGATAAGAGATATAGTTCGTTCAGAAATTCCTGCCCACAGAGTTGATCAATTATCTCGGAAACTGTTTGATGAATTTCTGTAATTCTTTTTCATGAAATCTTATTTTTTCACCGACCGTAAGATTTTATAACATTGAAGTACAAAGGTAGTCTGAATTTGGCACAAATCGTTTTTTGTTATATAATTTTAGGAAAATATCAAAGCGTGTGCCCCAAACATTTAGATTTTACGGTAAATTATGTTAATTTTCTAACAATGCAAGTCATAGGCTTATCCGTATCACACTGAAGAGGGTCACAATTTTTCATTTGATTTTATGTCTTCGTCATAGAGATAGGTAATTGTTAAAGTGCGTGTTCAATAACGCAGTTAGCTTTTGCATAGTAATGAATTTGCACTTTAAACTCTTCATGATTTAAAAAATCAAGCAGTCACTTCACAACAGCTTACAAATTATCACACATACAGGAATACACATGACTAGTAAATATTTTGTCAAAGTACGTCCCTGCACCTATTTAACAACTGATCGGAAATGACAAAAGTGGCGCGTCATTCAAAATCACGTTCAGTAAGTGCGAGCAAGTGCTAAGATTGTGTGGATAAACACGTGACATTTGGCTATTTTAAATTTCAATGTTGGTTACAACAAATGTGGGTATTGTGGGTATTGTAAACTCCTACAAATTAGGACAATCAAGAAAATCATATTTTTATATACCTTAAAGAAAGAATATTTTTTTTGTAAATGCATTACAGTAGGGGAAAGAAAATCAAGCTTAAGGTCCGTAAAAAAAAAAAAAAAAAAACAAATTTCATGAAAAAATAATTATTGAAAATCATCAAACAGTTTCCGAGATAATTAATAAAATTCATTGGAGACGAATTTGGAACCGCGATAGCACAGTGGTTAGTGAACTGGACTACAAAGAACAAGAGGTAGAGTTCGATCCCAACCGACGGCCTCCGGGTTCACCCAGCCTTAAATGGGTACCGGATATTTCTGGGAAAGTTAAGCGGTACGGGCGTAATACTGACCACATTCCCCAAAAAATAATGTGCTGAAGGTCTGTAAAAATTATGCCCATCATCATTATCATCAAATTACGGGGCTTGCTGGCGTAGGTGATCATGTCTCTCCACAATTTTCGATCTCGACAGTTATTTATCATTTCTGTTGTTGACCTTCTGCGAAGTCATTCACTTAAGCTGTCTGGTATTTTTTCTCTTTGCTTTCCTCTATCGCTTCGTCCCTCAATTTTCCCAGTTGTTACAATATATTCCAGATGTTCTCTTCTCATTACATGGCCAAAAAATGATGATTGTTTCTTCTTAATATAATGTATGGTCACTAACACCTACTAGTCTACTCCATATAACTTCTAATATAAACTACAAGTACCCTCTATATAACATCTAATATAAACTACTAGTCTACTCCATATAACCACTAATATAAACTACAAGTACCCTCCATATAACTTCTAATATAAACTACTAGTCTACTCCATATAACTTCTAATATAAACTACTAGTCCCCTCCATATAACCTCTAATATAAACTACTAGTCCCCTCCATATAACTTCTAATATAAACTATAAACTACTAGTCTACTCCATATAACCTCTAATATAAACTACTAGTCTACTCCATATAACCTCTAATATAAACTACTAGTCCCCTCCATATAACTTCTAATATAAACTACTAGTCTACTCCAAATAACTTCTAATATAAACTACTAGTCTACTCCATATAACTTCTAATATAAACTATTAGTCTACTCCATATAACTTCTAATATAAACTATTAGTCTACTCCATATAACTTCTAATATAAACTATTAGTCTACTCCATATAACCTCTAATATAAACTACCAGTCTACTCCATATAACCTCTATTATAAACTATTATTCTACTCCATATAACCTCTAATATAAACTACCAGTCTACTCCATATAACCTCTAATATAAACTACCAGTCTACTCCATATAACCTCTAATATAAACTATTATTCTACTCCATATAACCTCTAATATAAACTACCAGTCTACTCCATATAACCTCTAATATAAACTACCAGTCTACTCCAAATAACTTCTAATATAAACTATTAGTCTACTCCATATAACTTCTAATATCAACTATTAGTCTACTCCATATAACTTCTAATATAAACTATTAGTCTACTCCATATAACCTCTAATATAAACTATTAGTCTACTCTATATAATTTCTAATATAAACTACTAGTCCCCTCCATATAACTTCTAATATAAACTATTAGTCTACTCCATATAACTTCTAATATAAACTACTAGTCCCCTCCATATAACTTCTAATATAAACTACTAGTCCCCTCCATATAACCTCTAATATAAACTACTAGTCCCCTCCATATAACTTCTAATATAAACTATTAGTCTACTCCATATAACTTCTAATATAAACTATTAGTCTACTCCATATTACCTTCTATATAAACTACTAGTCCCCTCCTTGTAACTTCTAATATAAACTACTAGTCCCCTCCATATAACTTCTAATATAAACTACTAGTCCCCTCCTTGTAACTTCTAATATAAACTACTAGTCCCCTCCATATAACTTCTAATATAAACTACTAGTCCCCTCCTTGTAACTTCTAATATAAACTACTAGTCCCCTCCATATAACTTCTAATATAAACTAATAGTCCCCTCCATATAACTTCTAATATAAACTATTAGTCTACTTCATATAACTTCTAATATAAACTATTAGTCTACTCCATATAACTTCTAATATAAACTATTAGTCTACTCCATATAACCTCTAATATAAACTATTAGTCTACTCCATGTAACTTCTAATATAAACTACTTATCGGGACTAGTCCCCTGAATTCTTTCCATACCCACATTTCGCTTTCTTATCTCTTTCTATCTATCTCTCTCTCTCTCTCTCTCTCTCTCTCTCTCTCTTCACCAGCTTCAACAGATCTATACCACTTCTCTCTCTCTTTCCTCCATTATCTTATTAAATCCATGTCATCCAATTTTTATTCTATCTTTCCCCAACTCTTTTCAGATGTTATTTTTTTGTGGAATCCCTTTGTCTCCTTCTGAATTGTACAATAACTACATTATTTCATTTGTTTGGATTTTTAAAATAAAAAAAACATATACGAGGCATGTTTATCGAGAGTTATTTTCCCTTCTTTCTTTAAACATTTCTCAAGAGGTTTTATTCGTTTCTTTTTTGAATGAGTAACTGATTAGTGCTCAATTTAATACCAAATGCTGACTAATACAAACATCCATTTACATAGCCAATGAAAAGATGACTGTAACCCAGATAGCTATTTACTAATCTGAATAGCATATTAGGAGCATTCTAGACGTGCACAATGATAAATAGATATTGAAGTAGAATGGGAATGATTGCGTAAATGGTACATAGAACGTGCATCCATCAGCTTTCCACTCGCTACAGAAGATTGACAGGCAGTGTCTGCGGCGAGTGGATGCAGCTCCTGAATGGCTCGACGTTGTATGCTTTGGCATGGGTGTACTGTCCAAGGCATGCAGGTTTATTCAGTTATTAGTGGGTCATCATCATTGCACTCCGAAACTGCCCATAGGTGTTCAGATCCCCTCCCCAGAAAGTCTTGCAGTGTCTCCATCGACTGACCGAATCCAGTTCTGAGTTGGTTGATAAGTCTTAGGGAGCCGTGATAGATCAGTGGTTAGTGAACTGGACTACAAATGACAAGAGGTAAGGTTCGATCCCAACCGACGGCTTCCGGGTTCACCCAGCCTTTAATGGGTACCGGATTTTTACTGGGAAAGTAAAGCGGCACGGGCGTAATACTGACCTCATTACCCCAAAAAATCATGTGCCGAAGGTGTGTAAAATTTATGGTCACTAACACCATATTTACTTTTTTTTACTTTGATAAGTCTTCTTATACGTCCACTAGGTTTCTCGTTTTTGGCTGCGCCCATCGTAACTCATGCTGGTGTGCACCGCAGTGAAATAGCCGTTAAACTCACTGACATCTATAGCACTAAGTGTATTCGGACTCTGAACAAGGAGAAAATCGCCATGCTTTTTATTCATTTCTTTAAAAAAGTGATGGAGAATGGGTGGGGCAATGATGTATATAAGGAGACACTGTTGAGTCTATAATTGGCGAGTTCGTCGCTTACGAATAATAAGTGTGTGTTTAATGTTAGAAAATATAGAAGACATACAACAGCAACTAGCGAACAAAATGAGGAAGACAAGCAAAGAACATTATTTGGAAATAAAGACAAAAAAGACTAAAACTCTGATTATTCACAGAGAAAAGACACAAAGTATACAGGAAGATGTAGAAGTAGGTGGAAAGAATAAAATCTCACTACATAGAGAGGGCAAGACATCGGATCTCACTACACAGGGAGAGCTAGACATCGGATCTTACTACCCAGAGAGAGAGCTAGACATCGGATCTTACTACCCAGAGAGAGAGCTAGACATCGGATCTTACTACCCAGAGAGAGAGCTAGACATCGGATCTTACTGCCCAGAGAGGGCAAGACATCGGATCTAACTACCCAGAGAGGGCAAGACATCGGATCTCACTACCCAGAGAAAGCAAGACATCGGATCTCACTACCCAGAGAGAGAGCTAGACATCGGATCTCACTACACAGGGAGGGTGTCCGGTTAGCGCAATCGATAGGCGGTTGGCTTACCACGGCAACAGCCGGGGTTCGTACCCAGGCGAGGACACCTGGGTTTTACTAATTCCCTAAAAATTAGTACCTCTGAAGTCGGAGTAATTCTGCCTGCATGGCGAGGGGCATCCTGTAATGGGATAAAACAGACTTTACACGCAAAATTCAGTCCCACAAAATTGAGTGGGTGGGACTTCGTCAGAGGTCAAAGCTGACGAAAGCGAACGAACGAACGAACTACACAGGGAGGGCTAGACATTGGAACTCACTATCCAGAGAAGGCTACACATCAGATCTCGCTACCCAGAGAGGGATATACATTGGATCTCACTACCCAGAGAAGGCTGGACATTGGATCTCAGTATCCAGAGAAGGCTAGACATCGCATCTCACTAGCCCGAGAGAGCTGGACATCGGATCTCACTATAAAGAGAGGGCTAGAAATCGGATCTCACTACCCAGAGAACGCTAGACATCAGATCCCGCTGCCCAGAGAAGGCTAGACATCAGATCTCACCACCCAGAGCCCAGTGGAAGGTGGAGCCATAAGGAAAGCACAGATCCGAACCATACATCTTCATATCAAGACCCGTACGTTTGACCTGTAGACCACACAACTCCTCGGATAACTCCCTGCTTTTTTCAAATTAAAAAAGTAATGTGGGTGCTGGCGTTGGCGATCATGTCTCTTCACAGCTTTCTATCTATACGTTTGTTTATCGCTTCGGTAGTTGACTATCTATGAAACAAATCTTGTCAACTGTCTTGTATCCTTTCTCTCTATGTCTCCCGGTTCCGTTTTCCTTCAATTTTTTTTGCAATGGTACCACTATGTTCTAGCATGTTCCTTCTTAATATCATCATCATCATCATCATCATCATCATCATCATCATCATCATCATCATCAGCATCATCATCATCAAGTGTAAAGCCTGCTGGTGTAGGTGATCATGTCTCTCCACATCATTCCATCTCGACAGTTATTTATCGTTTCTGTTGTTGACCTTCTGCCAAGCCATTCTCTTAAGCTGTCTGGCATCTTTTCTCTTTGCTTCCCTCTATCTCTTCGTCCCTCAATTTTCCCAGTTGTTACAATATATTCCAACTGTTCTCTTCTCATTACATTGCCAAAAAATGTTGATTGTTTCTTCCTAATATTGGAAATTAGCTCTCTTTTTGATTTGGCCTCTTTCAGAACGTTTTCATTACTCTTCTTAGCTGTCCATGGTACTCTCAACATTCTTCTGTAAAACCACATTTCTATAGACTCCAGTGATTTTCTTGTCTGTTGTCCTATTGTCCATGATTCACGTCCATATGTTAAGACTGACTCTACATAACATTTAAGAACTCTTTTTCTTGTTTCTATTGTCAAAAATGGATTACATAATATTTCCCTCGTTTCTTGGAAAACTGCTTTGCCTGAGCCATTCTGCATCTCACCTCTGTTGTACATCTTCCGTCTGAGGTTAACAAAGTTCCCAAATATTTAAATTCATTTACCTGTTTTAGTATTGTTCCACTTGTCTTTATTTTGCACTGAAGTGATATTGCTCACTAATAAAAGATGCAAAATAACGACTTTTGGAAATTAGCATTCTCTTAACTTTGGCTTCATTTAGAATGATCTGAATACTATTGTTAGCTGTTCACGATATTTTAAGCATTCTGCTGTAAAACCACATTTCTGGAGCTTCCATCGATTTTCTTGAATCTTCTTAATCTCCTTCTTTTCTCTTTCTCACTGTTACCGATAAGGTGTCGTGGTTATATCATTTGTCGTCCTTGAGCTGCTCGAACTGTCTGAATTAGTGATTTTCCTTTGTTGTTACATGTCTCTGTTACTGCATCTATACATCTTCTTCTTTTCTCTTTTCACTGATACCTAAAAGGTGTCTTAGTTATATCATTTGTCGTTCTTGAGCTGCTCGTACTGTCTGAATTAATGATTTTCCTTTGTTGTTACATGTCTCTGTCTCTGCATCTATCCATCTTCCTCTGGGTCTTCCTCTTGGTCTTTTTCCATGAATTCTCGAGAAGAACGCCCTTGATGGTGATTGATAAGTATTCATTCTGACCAGGTGGCCCAACCATTTAAGTTGTTGCTGTTCTATATATTCCTGGCAGGGTTTTATTCCTACAATTTTTCTTATGGTTTCATTTGGTATTCTATCTCTTCTTGTGTTGTTTATTACTTTTCTCAAGCATCGCATCTCACATGTATTGATCTTTCTTAATTGATTTAGAAATCAATTTATTTCTATTATTCATTTATTATTTATTAATAATGCAAATTATTAATTATGAATAATTTAGTTAATTCTTTTCAGGCCTAAAGTCAGCGTGACATTTCGCGGTAGCAGGTGTGCTGGTCTATGATTTATGCTGAGAGTTTTCTGGGAAGCTGTAATGTTGATAAGGCTGAGTTTACATAGCGATATGATGACGATACTTCCAGTTGGTGTTTTCTGTGACTTGTTTCATGAAAAATAATTGTCAATTTTTAGTTTGAGAGGTTTTGATTTAGAAAGTTCAGAAGTTTTGGCAATTAGTTTAGTTTAGTTTAGTTTAGTTAATTTAGTTTGGATTTAGTTGTAGTTGTAGTTTAGTTTAGAATTAGTTTACTTTAGTGTGGATTGGTTTGGTTTTTAGTTGTAGTTGTAGTTTGGTTTAGTTTAGCTTAGTTTTAGTTTTAGTTTAGTTTAGTTTAGATGTTTAATTTAGTTTAGATGTTTAGTTTAGTTTAGATGTTTAGTTTAGTTTAGTTTAGATGTTTAGTTTAGTTTAGATGTTTAGTTTAGTTTAGTTTAGTTTAGGTGTTTAGTTTAGTTTAGATGTTTAGTTAAGTTTAGATGTTTAGTTTAGTTTAGATGTTTAGTTTAGTTTAGTTTAGTTTAGTTTAGTTTATTCGTTTAATTTAGAAGCTTATTTTAGAACATTAACTTAGTTTAGTTTAGAATTTTCACTTAGATTAGATATGTAGTTTAGTTTAGAAATGTAGTTTATTTTCGACGTTTTGTTTAGTTTAGAAGATTAGTTTAATTCTAGTTAATGCCTAGTTTATTCTAGTTTAGAAGTTTAATTTAGTTTCGTCAGTTTAGAAGTTTAATCCAGTTAATTTAGATGCTTCAGTTAGTTTAATTTAATTGAGAAGTTTAGTTTAGCTTTGTTAAGTTTAGAAGTTTAAAATAGTTTAGGAGATTAGTTGAGAAGTTTAGTTTAGTTTAGTTAAAAAGTTTAGTTTACAAGTTTTGTTTACTATATTTTAATTTGGACGTTCATCTTACTTTTGTTTAGTTTACAAGTTTAGGAAGTCGTTAAGTGGTTCTTTCGTTCGTTCGTTCTTTCCCTCCCTCCCTTCCTTTCTTTCTCTCTCGCCTCCCTTAATCCATCTCTCCCTCCCTTTCCTCCAAATCAATCCTTCCTTCTTTCTGTTCTTCCTTCCTTTTCCCCTCCCTCCCTCTCCCTCCCTTCCTCCCTTCTTTCCTCCCTCCCTCCCTCCCTCCCTCCCTCCCTCCCTTCCGTCCTTCCGTCCTTCCGTCCTTCCGTCCTTCCGTCCTTCCGTCCTTCCTTCCTTCCGTCCTTCCGTCCTTCCTTCCTTCCTTCCTTCCTTCCTTCCTTCCTTCCTTCCTTCCTTCCTTCCTTCCTTCCTTCCTTCCTTCCTTCCTTCCTTCCTTCCCTTCCTTCCTTTCCTTCCCGCCTACATTCTTTCCTTCCATATTTCCCCCTTCTTTTCTTCCTTCCTTCCTTATTTCCTTACCCCCCCCCCTCTTTCTTTCTTGTTTATTACCTTCTCGCATTAACAAAGCGCTATAAAGAAACAACACGGCCGAATTTTTCGTGTACAAACTCTTAAAGCACGCCCACTTTCAAAATAAACCGATTTTTAAAGTTAACGCTTATATTCCTGTACATCTCTTTCTAATATTAAAAGATTGATTTCTTCTATCTCAATATTTCAGAAGCGACCATCGTTAATCATCATACCCGTGCATGTTTTAAATAAATCACGTCATAAATCTAAGTAACAAATCAATCATTAAATCTCAGATGGGAGACTGGCGGATTTTCATAAATTTTGGCCGAAATTTCAAAAACGTGTACCCTTATTCTCCTATGTCGAATATCACGTCCACTGAATGGCTTTTATCAGACAGGATTTATTCTTAATCCGATTTGTTTTTTATAATTATCGATAGGAAATCTTGAAACAAGCGTTTACCATTTAGTTTGCCTTCAAACCGAACCAATATTTCTACTGTTATTAATGCTGAATTTGTGTGTGCATTTTATAGCATTATTTACATTTGTTTCTTGATTTAATCTAATAATTTGAATCCAATTCATGTTTTCTTCTTTCTTAGTATCTTGTTTCTTTTGGGGTTTTTTTTCCGTGGTTTATTTTTCCTACCCTTAATTCATTTATTTGTTCCATTCATCTTTAATCTGCCGTTTGACTCCGCAGAAATTGTGCTATACAGCCCGTTTATATGGCCTTGACAGACGGTTGGTAGCAAACAATCATGATAAGTCAGTAGTTTCGAAAAAAAAATAATGTCTTATACTGGGTGCTTCTTTGCCCTGCAAACATCCTTATATCTCAACACTTGTCTGTCCTTTGGTCTCTTTCCGTCCTTAAGTTCGCCATACAATATTTGTTTGGGAATACGATTGTTTGCCATTCTTCTTACATGGCCCAGCCACCTTAGTCTACGACTCCTAGGTCAAACAACCTGTTTATAATCAGGACATAAATCTACAACCTGTTTATAATCAGGACATAAATCTACAACCTGTTTATAATCAGGACATAAATATACAACCTGTTTATAATCAGGACATAAATATATAACCTGTTTATAATCAGGACATACATCTACAACCTGTTTATAATCAGGACATAACTCTACAACCTGTTTATAATCAGGACATACCTCTACAACATGTTTATAATCAGGACATACCTCTACAACATGTTTATAATCAGGACATACCTCTACAACCTGTTTATAATCAGGACATACATCTACAAACTGTTTATAATCAGGACATACATCTACAACCTGTTTATAATCAGGACATACATCTACAACCTGTTTATAATAAGGAAATACATCTACAACCTGCTTATAATCAGGACATACATCTACAACCTGTTTATAATCAGGACATACATCTACAAGCTGTTTATAACCAGGACATACATCTACAACCTGTTTATAATCAGGACATAACTCTACAACCTGTTTATAATCAGGACATAACTCTACAATCTGTTTATAATCAGGACATACATCTACAACTTGTTTATAATCAGGACATACATCTACAACATGTTTATAATCAGGACATACCTCTACAACATGTTTATAATCAGGACATACATCTACAACATGTTTATAATCAGGACATACATCTACAACATGTTTATAATCAGGACATACCTCTACAACATGTTTATATTCAGAGCATACCTCTACAACCTGTTTATAATCAGGACATACATCTACAACCTGTTTATAATCAGGACATACATCTACAACCTGTTTATAATCAGTACATACATCTACAAACTGTTTATAATCAGTACATACATCTACAACCTGTTTATAATCAGGATATACATCTACAAACTGTTTATAATCAGGACATACATCTATAGCCTGTTTATAATCAGGACATAACTCTACAAACTGTTTATAATCAGTGTTATCTTGTGTTTAATGTATATAATTTGTTTGGCATATCTGATGAAAGCTTTTGCCGAAACACTACAGTTTTTGTGTCTTCCTGTTAGTGTAGCTGTTCAAAAGCATATTATGTTTATTTTACATATTTTCCTGAGACAATAACTCATATTTTCTCCTTTTATTAATATTGTCATAACAATCTTATATTACAAATGTCAAACATTAACATTGAACAAAGTCTACGCGCGGAAGAACACATTCTGTTAAAAGAGGTGTTTGTTTGACCTTAGAAGCACAATGTGGATCACACCCACCTCCTTGGAAGGAAAGCTATATGGGGCAACCGAATCACTTAAACAGACAGCTGTCGTCGTGAGAGAGTCCGGAATCCTACTCTGACAGAATCATGATCGCAGAAGAAGAAAAAGAAGAAAAGAGGTGATTGAGAAAGATAACAAGATCTCCCTACTGGGAGATACTTGCATTAATAGGAAAGTACAAATATACAATTTATTTCCGGTCTGTGATCGTAACCCTATGCTATAGTCATTGAGAACGCCTTCGTGTAAGACTGCTACAATAGCTAATTTTTTAGTTAGCTGCGTGGCAGTGTGCCAAGCGTTCGGCTTCTCGTGGCAAGGCGCGGTGCCACTGAGTACGGGTTCGATCCCGCTTCGGACCATATATTGTTCTTCGTTTTTTTCGGTTGTTGTTTGTCTGTCAATTTTTTCGAGTGCTAACACATACTTCTTTGTTCTATTATTCTCTTAATAATGTCTGGTTTCTTTTCTCTTTGTTCCCTCTATCTCTTCGTCCCTCAATTTGCACTTCGTACAACACTATAATTATTAGGTCCATCCTCAACAATTTCTCTAGCGTGTAACCGCTGATGATTCCAGTAATTGCCACTGCCACCACACTCTAGCCTGCTATTTTCAACTTTAAAGTATCAAGAACTCTTTAACGTGCGAGAGTGTACACGAGACCCCCTCTTCATCGCTGTCACCTGAGAGTAGTGGATATCAAATCTCACTACCTGGAGACGCAGGGGGTAGTAACACTACTAACAGGCAATGACAGCATGAGAATTAATCATTGATTCACTTTTAAAGTTTGAAATGATTAATTCTGGTTCCATAGCAAATTTCGTCGTCTATATTTTGACGATATTAATATGATTAACAGGATAGGACACACACTACGGAAGCCAACTGAGAGTATTACACCACATGCCCGTTTTTGGAATACCCAGGGATAAAGACAAAGAGGAAGACCAAGGAATTCTTGGAGAAGACAGATAGATGCAGAGATGAAGATGATAGGGAAGACATGGAACCATCTTAAAAGAATGGCAAGAAACATAACGGCTTGGAAAGTGTTTGTTGGAGACCTATGCTCCACAGGGAGCCGAAAGGTAGAAGAAATATTATTAATACTTCCCGTTGGGATGGTGGTAAAGATGGCCGCCTATCCAAATCAGGTTTGAAATTTTGAAATGTTTGATGCAGTGTGTTTTCGAATGATTATTTCCGGTCTGGATATTCGTTTGTGGAGACAGCGGTAGTCCGGTCGCATTCACCTGACCAAAAAGTCAAGTGGTTGTGGCGCCCGCGCTCTGAGGTACCTGCTACAGACGACTGATCTTTGAATGGAAGTGGAGCGGTACTAGTACCCGTCTTAGCCCTTGTATGGGACGGTTGATCTGTATTTGACTGCAAATTAGACACCTGCTGGACTCCGGTGGGTTCGAGTGTTCCATCGAAGTGAAGCCCTGACTTCATTTATCGGGACAGCGATTGTTGGCGCACGCTCAATTATCAAGAAGTCTACACTGTTTCGGCGCCAGGCGCATGGAAAATCGTGCTGCCCGCGACGGCCGTTACAAGGACCCGGGAAGCATATAACATGAGCTGCGCATCTTTTTTTAAAGACGCAACCCGTTCACTAGAACAGTATGAATGATGAGCATGAACACTTTATCGGTTGCTGGAACAGGGTTTGAGCATATTTAGGAATGTCCCTTCTGAAGTGACGCCATTCTGTTCTAAAATTTTAAGTCTACTACAATAGCTTGACATTCTTCTCCTGCTCATCCTCAATCTGTATGCCCCCGGTACCGTCAAAGTTGAGAACCATTCCCCTGGAAAATAAGAACCGATTTGCAAAGTTGATTTCCTCAATTTATACCGGATCGATCGCGGCCGTCTTCGTTCAAATTATCGCACGCCACAATCTCTCAATGAGTTGCTCATTAGTGGCATTATTCTACAATCTCAGTCTCTCTGTTTGTATTATTCTACAATCTTGGTCTTTATGTTTCACGCATGCAAACATTTGAAATGGCTCATTTTTCTTGATGGGAAATTTTACTCTGGTTGTAATGTTGGCAGAATTTCAAAATAGCAAATTTAGCAATTTTATTTAAGATTGTATATCTAGATCACAAATTGTACTAAATTATTTAAGATTGTATATTGTAATCGCAGTATTGTACTCTTTTATTTAGGATTGTATAATTTAAAAGAAATAAAAAAGCTATCTTTACGAAACATATTACCATTGCTGGAGTATGGGGGGGGAGGAGAGAAGAGGGGGGGGGGGGGGCTCATGATAGAAGGAGCCAGTAGTGGGGTGTGGTCAGCACTCCAAGGTATGGTGACAGCTTTACAAGGAAGGAACAAAACACAATACTGACGTTTCGGGCCGTGGCCTTCTTCAGAATATAAGGACAACGACAACAAACGGTGAAGTGCAATTAAATATAAGTACATGTCTGATAATAAAGTATAGAAGGAGAGTAGAAGTCAGATGGTACGATAAGAAAAGATATATATATATGCAACATGAGAGGAGGTAGGAGGGTATAGAGATAGAAAAAAGTAAATAATATATCTATAAGTGTGTATAAAAATGGATTGACTTAGCTGAACGACTGATCAGTCCTGTGATGGGAATCATCTGAATGACTAGTCCGCTTATGTATCACGGGGTAGAAGCAAGCGTGGACATGGCGCTGAACAGGAGTTGTCGGATCACATCTATGAGGGAGAGGGGAGGGAAGGTAAAATGACGCGCCAGTCAGACTGCTTCAGAGGGATAAAGGCCGCTTGCTCAAAGCAGTCGCCACGATCTTGGTACGCAGGATTTTTAATTCAATGATGGAAAAAAAACAACCTTTCTGTCTACCGCTGAGTTCGAACATCCGTACGCCGACTTCTCAGCCAGCGAAACAATGGAATTCACAGCGCGGCCATGCCCACCTCGCTGTATATTATGATCGCAAAAGTGTGCACTTTAATTGAAGATTGTATGTATATCGCACATTGTAAGTTTTAGTTGCACGTTTTGTAGACACACAATTTTGTTGTATTTATTTTTTTCTTCTTCTTTGAGCTCCCTTTGGCAGGTTGATGACATACCTCGGAGTTAAGTTTGATCGCAGCCTGTGTTTTCGGGACCACGTCGACAATGTGATAACAACATCACGCAAAGGATTAGCCGCTTTGAAGGTCACGGGAGCTGCCAACATCGAGCAGAGGCTACTCACCGTTTTGTTCCTGTATATATGGCCCTTTTCGTCTTGTCAGACGGTCTAGTGGAGGCTATTGTATATTATTTTGAGGTTTGTTTTTGTCGAGCAGCTTCTCTCGTGGCTAATTCTAACCATGTTTGACAAACACACACGGTCACAGAATGAACAAGTCTAGTCCACAGAGTTATCCATCCTTTTTCATGAGTCTTTTCTCTTCTAAGTTTTGCCTTAGCACAGTCTCAAATGATGTTATACCGTTCCTTATACATGCTCTCCATGATGTGCGATCACTTGCCAGATGTCCCCAGTCATATTCACAGATGGAGAAGTCATTCAGAGATGATTTACAGATATCTCTATATCGTAGTTTATGTCTGTCGATTTGTCTTTTTCCGTGTGTTAGTTCATCATATAGTATATGCCTGGGGATGCGGTTTTCTTCCATTCGGTGGACATGCCCCATTCATCTTAGTCTTCGACATCTGAACATCGACATGATCCTTCTGTTCCAGGGGACTAGTAATCGCACCAATCGAGTACGCTCTGGCAATTCTTTCTGTCAGTACGACTCAAATTGACAGGCTGAAGAAAATACAGAATGAAGCCATGCGCATAATCTTGGGGTGTACGAGGGTCACTCTCTGTGTAGCATTGACGTATCTTCTTGACTTTCCAACCATGGATGACAGGATCAAGATTTGGAGGGCACGTGCATATCTGAAGATAAGTGCAGAAAAAGAGCGTCCACTGCACCATGAGTTCAACACAGAGAAAGGTGCCAGGCTAAAAGAGGCAAATCATGGGTGGGCCGAGCAGAAGATGTCATCAAATAGGTCTGTGGGCTTACTAATATCAACGCTGGTGAGGAGTGGATACGGGTGCCTACGTCATTCAAGGGGACATTTTCGTGTATTGTCACACTCGACAGGAAATGTAGGGAACAAAACTCAGTCGTGGTCAATGTGGAGGTCAACGGTCTCATCTGGGATAACACCGATGAGAAAGATGCAGTCATCTGTACAGACGGATCCATGATACGACTCCAATAGAGTGCATGGGCATTTACAGCGCTCTCGGCAGGCAAAGTAGTCAAAGAAGACAGTGGTGCATACGTCATGATCACGAGTAGTATGACGATGGATGTGATGGCAGTTACCAGGGCATTTATCTGGTTAGAGTCACAAGACTACATCCATACCTGCATACTAAGTGTACTAAGAGTCACTGCAGAAGTAAAAAATACGTAAGGTCACTTTTGTCTACATCCCAGGACATGGAGGAGTACGGGGAAATGAATGAGCGGACAGGTTGGCTAGCTGTGCTATCGTTGAGAACGGTCAACCAATGGATCGGGCGGACGTCATCAATGCCCTGCGAGATGTGGGAAAGACACAGGACTTCGACAACCATGAGTCCACGTCACTCCTTCGAATCAAAGAGATGGGAGGCACAGCCAAAAACAAAAAGCTTAGTGGGCGTGTAAGAAGACTAATCAACCAACACAGAACTGGAGTCGTCAGTCGCTGGACACTGCAAGACTTGCTGAGGGGGGGGGGGGATCTGAGCACCTATGGATATGTTTGAACTGCAATGATGATGACCAGCAAGTAACTCAATAACTAATACCTTCCAAGCGGTTCTCTTTCTTGTCAAACTCTTAAGATCGCTCCATGTATATGTTGTGGAGTGATATGAAAAAATAAAGTACCACACTCCCCAAGACTATCAACATACAACTGTTCATATAAAGAAATCAGGTGCTGTCTTTAAGCTACCCTTGGTCATTTCTAAGAACAACTGCCACCATCATCATCATCATTGATTACTGCCTCGGCATAGAACATTGGATACCATGGACAGCCAATCCCTTCTGTCTCTTGCTTTGACGGTGCAAGTTGTCATTGGCTGATTACTCAATCTTTTCATGTTACTCGTCCATGTTAGTCTTGGTCTGCTTCTGCCTCTTTTACCTTGTGTTTTCACCTCCAAGATTACTTTTAGTAGGCGGTTGTATCTTTTAACATAGCCCCAAAATCTCATTTGTCTATTACCATTATAAAACATGAAAATAAGAGGGAGATATCTGAAACAAGTGCAACGCGTCAAATACTTGGGCACAATAATAACATCAGACCCAAGATGTACGGAAGAAGCTAAGACTAAAGTAGCATTTTAGAAAATGAAGACGGTCTTGTTACAAAATGTCTATATCAACAGAAGTGAGAAAGAAAGTACATCTGTGCTCAGTAAGAGTCAATTCTGACCTATGGAAGCGATTCATGGACAGTAGACAAGAAAATTAAATGAAGCTTAGAGGTCACAGAGATGGGATTTTTTTTCAGAAAAAAGTTGAGAAATCCCTGGACAGCTAAAAAGATCAACGAGAAAATTCTCAAGAAGCCCAACGCAAAAAGGGACCGAAAAACATCAGAAAGAAACAATCAACATTTTTCCGGCACATCATGAGAAGAGGAAAGTTGGCTTGGTTACAACTGACATAATAAATCTCATCAGATATCGCGGACGATAAAGAAAGAAGGCACTAGATAGTTTAGTGTCATGGCACGGTAAACAGTCAACAACAGAATTCACACGACACGTTATTGCACCTGTTGGTAATGACATACAACTTGTGTTTAACTCCATTTGATCAGCCATTACTGGCAATAATAAACTGTTACAACTAACACTTTAATGGCAGTCATTTTTAGTTCTTTGGATATGGTAGGCCCCGGTATCACTGCAAACGAATTAAAATCCATAATTGCTCAACCGCCCGTGCCAGTGAAATCATCCGAATTACTATCTCATCTCCAAAACAAAGAAAGGTAGCTGTAGTCCCCATCATAGCAGTCCTGCACACGCCAAAAGACATAAGGCGAAACCGCACAGAAAGTAAACACAGCCAACTGTTCCCTGTCGTACGATATCATCACTCATCGTAAAAAATTGGAATATCGAAACATGATCAAAACGGATGAGACACACAGCTCACGGTGTGCACAGAGCCCTTAACTCAGTAGCTCCTGCAACAAGCCGGACTTGGAATATGAGGAAACTGCAACAAGGAACACTTTCACAGTCGTTATTAAGCGTGCGATACGTCATAGCCAATTATAAATTCAGGGGTAAAGACATCAAGAAGCATAGAAATGTGAAGTTGTAAAGCTGATGGTAATAATGACAAATGATTTTAAAAAAAGGTAAAGTGGTATGGTAACAGTATTACGTAGGTGAGAAACAAAACAAAAGTAGAATGACGTTTCGGTCAAGAATGGCCTTCAGTCGGAACAACAAACTAAAACACACAAATATATAGGGATATATACACACTCACACAGAAATCTAACTACATTTTAGTACTGTCGATGCCTGGTCCAATTCAGGACCACAAGGAAGAGACTTATTTCCCTTTTTTGAGAGTCTAGCATATTATCCCTGTGTAGTTATATTTCTGTGTATATCTTTATATATTTGTGTGTTTGTTGTTCCAGCTGAAGGCCTTCTTGGCCGAAACGTCGTTCTACTTTTGTTTTGTTTCGCACCTACGTTAAGCCGTTACCATACACCTTTTTCCCTTGTTTTTTTTAAATATTAATTTGTATATCACCATCGTCATCATCACCATCACTACCATCATCAAGCACCGGGCCTGCTGGCGTAGGTGATCATGTCTCTCTACAATTTTCGATCACGACAGTTATTTATCATTTCTGTTGTTGACCTTCTGCCAAGCCATTTTCTTAAACTGTCTGGTATTTTTTCTCTTTGCTTTCCTCTATCTCTTCGTCCCTCGATTTTCCCATTTGCTACAATATATTCCAGCTGTTCTCTTCTCATTACATTGCCAAAAAATGATGATTGTTTCTTCCTAATATTGGAAATTTGCTCTTTTTGCTTTAGCCTCTTTCAGAACATTTTCATTACTCTTCTTAGCTGTCCATGGTATTCTCAACATTCTTCTGTAAAACCACTTTTCTACAGACTCCAGTGATTTTCTTATTTGGTGTCCTATTGTCTATCATTCACATCCATATGTTAATACTGACTCTACATAACATTTAAGAACTCTTTTTCTTGTTTCGACTGTCAAATAGATTGCATCACTACCATCATTATCATCATAACTCTAGATCCACCTAGGCCTGCTTGCTGAGAGGTAATTCCCAGCAAACCCCCAATATGTGTGACGTTTTCAGCTTTGCGAGCAGGGGCGGTAGTAGCGTCAGCCGTATACAGCTTCCGTATATGAAAACGTCACACTAGTTGGAAGGTAATTCGGTTATATTTACTGCCCGTGGGTTGTGTAAATAAATGTACAGTTGACTGTGGATATATGCGTTCTCTTTTCACTTTATCTGCGAAAGCCATTGCTACTTAATGGTGTCCAGCATATTATCATCTGTCTACCTCTATATATTCTCTATCTCTGTCTCTATCTTTATCTCTATCTCTATCTCTATCTCTATCTCTGTCTATATCTCTGTCTCTATCTATATATCTATCGCTGTCTCTATCTTTGTCTCCATCTATATCTCTATCTCTGCCTCTATATCTTTCTCTGTCTTTCTTTATATCTTTCTCTCTATCTCTGCGTCTATCTCTGTCTCAATTTCTGTCTCTATCTCTTCCTCAGTCTTTATCTCTGTCTCATTATCTATCTCTAACTCTATCTCTGCCTCTATCTCTATCTCTGTCTTTATCTCTGTCTCTACCTCTATCGCTATCTCTATCTCTATCGCTATCTCTATCTCTATCTCTATCTCTATCTTTATCTCTATCTCTTTTTCTATCTCTATCGCTATCTCTATCTATATCTCTATCTCTATCTTTATCTCTATCTCTATCTCTATTTCTATTTCTATCTCTATCTCTGTCTCTATCTTTATCTCTATCTTTATCTTTGTCTCTATCTTTATCTTTATCTCTATTTATGTCTCTATCTTTATCTCTGTCTATATCTTTATTCTCTGTCTCTGTCTCTATCTCTATCTATATCTCTATCTCTGTCTCTTTTTCTATCTCAATCTCTGTCTCTATCTTTATCTATATCTCTGTCTCTATCTTTATCTCTATCTCTGTCTCTATCTTTATCTCTATCTCTATCTATATCTCTGTCTCTATCTATATCTCTGTCTCTGTCTCTATCTCTATCTCTGTCTCTATCTTTATCTCTATCTCTATCTCTATCTCTGTCTCTATCTTTATCTCTATCTCTGTCTCTATCTTTATCTCTATCTCTATCTCTGTCTCTATCTTTATCTATATCTCTATCTTTATCTCTATCTCTATCTCTATCTCTATCTTTATCTCTATCTCTATCTCTATCTCTGTCTCTATCTTTATCTATATCTCTATCTTTATCTCTATCTCTATCTCTGTCTCTATCTTTATCTCTGTCTCTATCTATATCTCTGTCTCTATCTTTATCTATATCTCTGTCTCTATCTTTATCTCTATCTCTGTCTCTATCTTTATCTCTATCTCTGTCTCTATCTTTATCTCTATCTCTATCTCTGTCTCTATCTTTATCTCTATCTCTATCTCTGTCTCTATCTTTATCTCTATCTCTATCTCTATCTCTGTCTCTATCTTTATCTCTATCTCTGTCTCTATCTTTATCTTTATCTCTATCTCTATCTCTGTCTCTATCTTTATCTCTATCTCTATCTCTGTCTCTATCTTTATCTCTATCTCTATCTCTGTCTCTATCTTTATCTATATCTCTATCTCTGTCTCTATCTTTATCTCTATCTCTGTCTCTATCTTTATCTCTATCTCTGTCTCTATCTTTATCTCTATCTCTGTCTCTATCTATATCTCTGTCTCTATCTCTATCTCTATCTCTATCTCTGTCTCTATCTTTATCTCTATCTCTATCTCTGTCTCTATCTATATCTCTATCTCTGTCTCTATCTATATCTCTGTCTCTATCTCTATCTGTATCTCTGTCTCTACCACTATTTCTACATCCTAACTATGTCTATCTGTGATTGCTAGAATTCTGAAAGTTAAATACATTCCGGTCAGTTCTGATTGAATAAAGTAAAGAAGTCTTATTATGTCTTTTATCATCGACTTTTATCATATCTATTCATGTTTAAATTGTTCTATAGAATTGAGAGACCAAAGTAGAAGAGCTCAAATGAAACATTTATCTTCTTTTGGCAATTTTTTTCTATAGAATTAAGAAAGCAAAGAAGAAGAGTTAAGATAAAACACTTACCCTGTTTGTGGAAATTTGTTCTATAGAATTAAAAGACCAAAGAAGAAACGTTGAGACGAAACGCTTACTCTGTTTTGATAAAATTTGTTCTATAGAATTGAGAGACTTAAGGAAGAAGAGTTGAGATGAAAAACTTACCCTGTTTTAATAAAATTTGTTCTATAGAATTGAGAGACCTAAGGAAGAAGAGTAGAGATGAAACACTTACCCTGTTTTGATAAAATTTGTTCTATAGAATTGGGAGACCTAAGGAAGAAGAGTAGAGATGAAACACTTACCCTGTTTTGATAAAATTTGTTCTATAGAATTGAGAGACCTAAGGAAGAAGAGTAGAGATGAAACACTTACCCTGTTTTGATAAAATTTGTTCTATAGAATTGGGAGACTAAGGAAGAAGAGTTGAGATGGAAACCCTGTTTTGACAAAATTTGTTCTATAGAATTGAGAAACGAAAGAAAAAGAGTTGAGATGAAACACTTACCCTGTTTTGGCAAAGTTAGTCCAGTACGTCATAATGGCCTCACTTAGCATTCTCTCTGTGTCTGTATAGGATGCAGGGAAGGGAGACAACCCATTGACCAACGGGGACCCGAACACGTAAGGAAGTTCATCACCATGGATACCTAATGGGAAAACAAACATTGGTTATTGATAAGTCAACTTCCGGTCGGTAGAGAAATGGATGGATAGTCGGTACTTTGGTTATTGACTCTACAAAATGTGGCCATTGCTTCTCTCTGGTCAGTGGTTCTAGTGTTATATGCAATGACCATTTGGTGAGCTGTATTTATTTGCTGCTTAGATCAGTGGTTTTCGCTCTGTATATCCCGACCCTTTTGATTAGTTTTAATTTCTAGCTAGTTCAGTGATTCTCACCCTGTGTGCCCAGACACTTTGAGTGGTCTATTATTTTCTAGTTAGTTCAGTGATTCTCACTCTGTGTGCCCAGACATTTTGAGTGGTCTATTATTTTCTAGTTAGTTCAGTGATTCTCACTCTGTGTGCCCAGACACTTTGAGTGGTCTATTATTTTCTAGTTAGTTCAGTGATTCTCACTCTGTGTGCCCAGACACTTTGAGTGGTCTATTATTTTCTAGTCAGTTCAGTGATTCTCACTCTGTGTGCCCAGACACTTTGAGTGGTCTATTATTTTCTAGTTAGTTCAGTGATTCTCACTCTGTGTGCCCAGACACTTTGAGTGGTCTATTATTTTCTAGTTAGTTCAGTGATTCTCACTCTGTGTGCCCAGACACTTTGAGTGCTCTATTATTTTCTAGTTAGTTCAGTGATTCTCACCTTATATGTCCAGACACTTAGATTATTCTATGTTTTTCTAGTCATTTCAGTGATTCTTACCTTATATGTCCAGACACTTAGATTATTATATAGTGTTCTAGTCAGTTCAGTGATTCTCACATTATATGTCCATGCATTTTGATTATTCTATATTTTTCTAGTTAGTTCAGTGATTCTCAACACTCTGAGTCCAGACACTTTGGTTATTCTACTTCGACATCCTCAATCTTCTCATCTCCCTCGTCATCTTCTTCTTCCTCTTCTTCATCTTCTTCCTCCCATATGTTGGCTTCGTTCAGGCACCACTGAAAGACCTTGCCAGCCTTCTCTATATTTCTCTGTCTTCAATCTGTCCTGGAAATTCGAGATCTGTCCATTGTTTAATATTATCTTCCCATTTCTGTCTCTTTCTCGACTTTTATATTTCCTGAAGAGTAGCCTTTGCTAGGCACAGAGATCGAGTTACGTGGAGAAACCATTTCATGTTCCGTTACTTCACAATAATCATTCATAAATACTCATCATCATCATCATCATCATCGTTTGTCCTCTCCGCAACGAAGGTTGGCTACCATGGATCGCCATTCTACTCTGTTTCTTGCTTTGATGGTGCAGGCTGACATAGATTGACTTGTCCATCTTTTGATGTTACTCGTCCATGTTAGTCTTGGTCTGCCTCTGCCTCTTTTGCCTTGTATTTTCCCCTCCAATATTACTTTTAGTAGGCTGTTGTGTCTTTTAACATGCCACAAACATTTAATTTGTCTTGTCTTAATTGTGTTCAGCAGTTCTATTTTTATTTTCAGTTGTTTTAAAACTTCATCGTTTGTTATCTTTTGTTTCCATCCAATTCTACTTATTCTTCTATAAATCCACATTTCAAAGGCTTCAATTTTCTGTTCTGTTTTCTTGTCTAATGTCCATGTTTCTGCACTATACAGGAATATTGAGAAGATGTAACATTTTGCCATTCTTAGTTTCAGCCCTGCTGATATTTGTTTTGTTGTTAGTATATTTTTCATGGCAATAAAATTACTTTTTGCCATACTTTAGCATAAATACTAAATCACAAAAATAACAAAACACAACATTTCGTTTAAAAAAAGAAACACAATGACAAAAAAAATAACAAAGAGATAATCACTTTCTGATCATACAATCGCAAATAGTTAAGTTTACAGAGAGGTTGTGGGTTCAAATCCCGGCTGCACCAGTTGGGATGTTTATATGTGATTTCTCTCTGAGTCAACCACCCCTGTCTCAACATAGATGCCTGGCTTGAAACGTCAATTACTTATGGACGGAAAAAATATAAGTACTTCCGAAGTCGGAGTTATATGCCTGTGCGGCGAGGGACCACTGTGCACATGACTGCCAGGAGAAAACGGATTAACACGTAAATCTCATTACCTAGTCTCTAGGGACTTCGTCAGAGGTAAAAGCTGGCGAAAGAAAAAAAAAAGTAAGTTCATATGTCATCCTTATTGTGGAGCCGCGATAGCTCAGTGGTTAGTGAACTGGGCTACAAAGGACAGGAGGTAGGGTTCGATCCCAATCGACGGCTTCCACGTTCACCTAGACTTAAATGGGTGCCGGATTTTTTTTCTGGGAAAGTAAAGCGGCACGAGAGTAATACCGATCACATTACCCCAAAAATCATGTGCTGAAGGTCTGTAAAATTATGACCACTAACACCATATTCCTTATACGTCACATGGCGTGACGGGATCTTTACTTTAGGGAATCATAGGAGGAAGAGGTATGTATTACAGCACTCAGAAGAAAAAATGACAAACAACAACAGAAAAAACAAAGAATAATATGAGGTCCGAAGCATGATCGAATCCGCATTCCTTGGCACTGCGCCTTGCCACGAGAAGCCGAACGCTAGGAAACACTGCCAGTCAGCTAACTCTTACATAAACTTCCGGTATGTGGTGGATAGGGGGCGGGAACAATTGAAGGCTATGTATGAAAAGTGTTCCTTGTTGCAGTTTCCTCATATTCCAAGTCCGGCTTGTTGTAGTTTCCTCATATTCCAAGTCCGGCTTGTTGCAGTTTCCTCATATTCCAAGTCCGGCTTGTTGCAGTTTCCTCATATTCCAAGTCCGGCTTGTTGCAGAAGCTACTGAGTTAAGTGCTCTGTGCACTCTGTGAGCTGTGTGTCTCATCCGTTTTGATCATGTTTCGATATTCCAATTGTTTATGATGAATGATGATATCGTATGACAGGGAACAGTTGGCTGTGTTCACTTTCTGTGCGGTTTCGCCTTATGTCTTTTGGCGTGTGCAGGACTGCTATGATGGGGACTACAGCTACCTTTCTTTGTTTTGGAGATGAGGTAGTAATTCGGATGATTCCACTGGCACGGACGGTTGAGCAAGTATGGATTTTAATTCGTTTGCAGTGATACCGTGGCCTACTATAACCAAAGAACTAAAAATGCCTGCCATTAAAGTGTTAGTTGTAACAGGTTATTATTGCCTGTAATGGCTGATCAAATGGAGTTAAACACAAGCTATATGTAATTACCAACATGTTCAATAACGTGTCGTGTGAATTCTGTTGTTGACTGTTTACCGTGCCATGACACTAAACTATCTAGTGCCTTCTCTCTTTATCGTCCACGATGAGATATAAATTCGGATGATTCCACTGGCACGGGCGCTTGAGCAATTATGGATTTTAATTTGTTTGCAGTGATACCGTGGCCTTCCATAACCAAATAACCAACCAAAAAAAACTCTTACACACCTTTTCCTCCTATGATTCCCTGAATTATCACCTCGGAAGTTTTCCTCTATAATAATGCTCATTTATTATTATTTGTCTCCGATCTTTACCTTTAACTCATCATTATTACGCATTGAATAAGTCCTTCACTACTCAGATCTCGTCTGGGGAATATCCATCAACGTGTAGCAACGACAGTGGCTTCGTGTTGCTTGAAAAAATCTTCTTTGAATTACTGCTTAGCGTACCCGTCTGGGAGAGTATTACACAACAGGTCCTTTTTTGGAATCCCCAGGGAAAAATACGAAGAGAAAGGCCGATGAATTCTCGTAGAAGACAGATACAAGCAGAGATGAAGATGATGGGGATGACATGGAATGATCTTGAGAGAATGGGCAAGAAACATAACGGATTGGAAAGTGTTTGTTGAAGACCTATGCTACACAGGGAGCTGAAAGTGTTTGTTGAAGACCTATGTTACACAGGGAGCTGAAAGTGTTTGTTGAAGACCTATGCTACACAGGGAGCTGAAAGTGTTTGTTGAAGACCTATGTTCCACAGGGAGCTGAAAGTGTTTGTTGAAGACCTATGCTCCACAGGGAGCTGAATGTGTTTGTTGAAGACCTATGCTCCACAGGGAGCTGAAAGTTTTTGTTAAAGACCTATGCTCCACAGGGAGCTGAATGTGTTTGTTGAAGACCTATGCTCCACAGGGAGCTGAAAGTGTTTGTTGAAGACCTATGCTCCACAGGGAGCTGAAAGGTAGAAGAAGAAGTACCCATATGGCATCTCCATCTCCTGCTCTGACATGATTTTCGTGTAGTCTATTCATGTTTGTGGATTCAGTTTCAATTGTTTTGTCTTTTTTGTTTTCCTTTTTCGACCAGAGTCCACGAGATCATTTAGAATGCCAGCGCGATCGGAAATACATAATTGTAAACAAACAAACAAACAAACAAACAAACAAACAAACAAACAAACAGACACACATATATACACGCATTAACAACACACTATAACATTCACAAACACACAATTATAAATACACAATAAAAATATAAAATAAAATTAATCACAGCCACACACATAAACCACACTTTGAAAACCGCTGTGCCAACCTTACCTTGAACAGTATCATTCTCATCGTTCTCCGATTGAGTAGAATATGCAAACGAGTACATATAAGTGTCCGCCACCTCAGCGTGGTGACCCGCCATCTCAAACAAAGGCGCCACAAATTGCCCATCGCTAAGAAGATCTAAAATAGTATCCCTATTGGAAAGATAATTCGAAGTATCCGTCCAATCTGTGTAATGATGATCAAGTATTTCAAATATCTTCTGTCGGTGATATCGAAACACATTCTGAATATAACTTCTAATAATTTGGCTTCTTCTTGAATGAGAAATCCCATTTTTTATCTCCTCCTGCTTTAAGTATGCGTATGCTTCGTTTTTGTTGATGCCAAACATGACTGGGATCGAAGCGAACTTCGAATTCGGATCTTGCAAAAGTTTTTTCACGTTTTCTGGAAGCATTGTCCAGGAATCGACAGACGGTGCAAAGCAGGAGAAGTATTTTGGAGCGTCTGGTGCAAAGTTCAAGAGTTCTGCAAGGCTTCGTTCCCGGAGACATTGGATGAGGTCTTTGGTACTAGCCGAGTGCCGGGAGCAGTTTAAGCTGCTGGCTAATTTTTCCGTGCACCATTTCGGGTCGTAGGAGAGCGCCCACGTGCTTAGCGCAGACCCGCTTTGAAGGATTGCCCTTTGGAAGAAGTTCCCTCGTTCCTCTGTGGAGACAGAAACAATCGTAAAATGCGATCTCTAACAAAGAAAACAAAATAAGTAACAAACAGCAAAAGTTAATTGTAAAAATTCGATCAGTGGTTGCAGTCTTTACCACGAAGGTTGGCTACCATGGAGAGTGATTCATCCATTGGGTGCCGTCTCCACATCGAAGGTTAGCTAACATGGAGCGTCATTTATTCATTGGGTGCCGTCTCCACATCGGTGGTTGGCTACTATACAGCGTCATTTATTCATTGGGTGCCGTCTCCACATCGAAGGTTGGCTACCACGGAGCGTCATTCATTCATTGGGTGCCGTCTCCACATCGAAGGTTAGCTATCATGGAGCGTGATTCATCCTCTGGGTGCCGTCTCCACATCGGTGGTTGGCTACTATAGAACGTCATTTATTCAGTGGATGCCGTCTCCACATCGGTGTTTGGCTACTATAGAGCGTCATTTATTCAGTGGATGTCGTCTCCACATCGAAGGTTGGCTAAAATGGAGAGCCATTTTACTCTCTCTTTTGACTTCATGGTGCAAGTTTATCATAGCTTCAACTGTCCATCTTTTGATATCATCAGTCCACTTTAGTCGTGGTCTCCCATTGCCTCGTCTACCTTCTGCCTTCCCTTCCAAGATGACAGCCTGTAGGGTATTTCATCTCGTCACATGTCTCAAAATATGTCGCTTGCCTAGATCTAATTTTGTTTGGCATGACTTTAAAAAAAAAAAAAATTGTATCTGATTCCATTTTATGGAACTGGAACTTTTATGAACTTTTCAGATGTGGAACTGTTTTTTGTTGTTGTTTTTTTTTCGTTCGCCAGCTTTTACCTCTGACGAAGTCCCTAGAGACTAGGAACTGAATTTTGAGTGTTAATCAATTTTTCCCCTGGCAGCCGTGTGCATAGGGGTCCCTCGCCGCACAGGCAGATAACTCCGACTTCGGAGGTACTCATATTTTTTTCGTCGATGAGTAATTGACGTTTCAAGCCGGGCCTCGCTTGCTGAGACCAAGGGTGGTTGCCGCAGAGGGAAATCATAAATAAAAATACCAACCGGTGCAGCCGCGTTTTATAATAATAAATCATAATTCATAATTTGATATCATAATTAATTAACGGTTATATCTTTTAATAGCATAACATAAAATAAAACTCGTACAAAAGTGTCATACTTGCTGGAGTAGGTGATCATGTCTCTGCATAACTTTCTATATTTCTTTTCACATTTCGTTGTTGGATCTCTACGATCTTTCTTACGTTGTTTGACAGCTTGTCTCTGTTTCCTTCTATTTCTGTTTCCTTCTATTTCTGTTTCCTTCAATATTTCTGTTTCCTTCTATCTCTGTTTCCTTCTATTTCTGTTTCCTTCTATATTTCTGCTTCCTTCTATTTCTGTTTCCTTCTATTTCTGTTTCCTTCTATATTTCTGTTTCCTTCTATTTCTCTGTTTCCTTCTATTTCTATCTCTCCTTCTATTTATCTCTTTCCTTCTATATCTCTGTTTCCTTCTATATTTCTGTTTCCTTCTATTTCTCTGTTTCCTTCTATTTCTATCTCTCCTTCTATTTATCTCTTTCCATATATTTCTCAGTTTCCTTTTATTGCTCTCTTTCCTTCTTTTTCTGTTTCCTTATATTTATGATTCCTTTTATTTCTGTTCCCCTCTATTTCTCTGTTTCCTTTTATTTCTCTGTTTCCTTCTATTTCTATGTTTCCTTCTATTTCTCTGTTTCTTCTATTTCTCTGTTTCCTTATATATCTCTGTTTGTTTATATTTCTCTGTTTCTTTATATTTCTGTTTCCTTTTATCTTTTTGTTTCCTTCTATTCTCTGTTTCTTTTTTATTTCTCTGTTTCCTTCTATTTCTTTGTTTCCTTTTATTTCTCTGTCTCCTTCTATTTCTCTGTTTCCCTCTATTTCTCTGTTTCCATCTATTTCTCTGTTTCCTTATATTTCTATTTCCTTCTTTTTCTCTGTTTTATTTTTTATTTCTCCTTTTCCTTTTATAGTTTTTTTTTCCCTTCTAGAAGGCACTTTCCACCTATATCTATGTTTCTAACCATGTTTCCATCTATATCTCTACATTTCCATTTATATCTATGTTTCCATCTATAGCTAAGTTTCCAGCTATGTTTCCATCTATATCTCTATAATTCCATTTATATCTATGTTGCAATCTATATCCATGTTTTCATCCATATCAATGTTTCAATCTATATTCACGTTTCTATCTATATCTATGTTTCTATCTATATCTATGTTTCCATCTATATCTATGTTTCTATCTATATTAATGTTTCCATCTATATCTATGTTTTTATCTATATCAATGTTTCTATCTATATCTATGTTTCTATCTATATATATGTTTCTATCTATATCTATGTTTATATCTATATCTATGTTTCTATCTATATCTATGTTTCCATCTATATCTATGTTTCTATCTATATTAATGTTTCCATCTATATCTATGTTTTTATCTATATCTATGTTTCTATCTATATCTATGTTTCTATCTATATCTATGTTTCTATCTATATCTATGTTTCTATCTATATCATGTTTCTATCTATATCTATGTTTCTATCTATATTTCCACATTTTTCTGTTTTTGTCGATCTCTGTTTCCTTCTATCTCTCTGTTTCGCTCTATCTTACTAGTTCCTTCTATCACTCTATTCTCGTGTCTCTTTGTTTCCCTCTATCTCGTTTTTCCTTCTGTCGTCCAGTATCCCGCTATCTATCAGTTTCTCTATCTCTCCTTCTAATATCATTCTCGTCGCTCTCTGTTGCCCTCTATCTTTATGTTGCCCTCTATCTTTATGTTGCCCTCTATCTTTATGTTGCTCTCTATATCCCTGTCTCCTTCTGTCTCTCTGTTTCGGTCTATCTCTCTTTCCTTCTATCACTCTGTTCTCGCCTCTTCCTCTGTTTCTCCTGTCTCTATGTTTCCTTTTCACACACAGTTTCATTCTATGTGTATCTTTCTGTTGCCCTCTATCCCTCTGTTTCCCTCTATCGCTCTGTGCCCTCTATCCCTCTGTTGCCATCTATCTTTCTGTTTCCCTCTATCTCTCTGTTGCCCTATATCTTTCTTTTACCAGATATCCCTCAGTTACCCTCTCTCCCTCTATTTCCATCTATCCCTTTGTTGCCCTCTATCTCTCTGTTGCCATCTATCCCGCTATTGCCCTCTATCTCTCTGTTGCCCTCTATCCCTCAGTTGCTCTCTATCTTTCTGTTTCCCTCTATCCCACTGTGTCCCATTAACCTCTGTTTCCCACTATCTGTATGTTGCCCTCTATCTATCTTTCTGTTGCCCTCTATACCTCTGTTGCCCTCTATCCCTCTGTTGCCCTCTACATGATGTTTCCCTCTATCCCTCTTTTGCCCCTATCATTCTGTTTATCCCTCTGTTGCCCATTATAACTCTGTTGCCCTCTATCCCTCTTTTGCCTTCTATCATTCTGTTCCCCTCTATCCCTTTATTGCCCTCTATCATTCTGTTCCCCTCCATCCCTCTGTTGCCCTCTATCATTCTGTTTCCCTTCATCCCTCTGTTGCCCTCTATCATTCTGTTTCCCTCTATCCCTCTGTTGCCCTCTATCATTCTGTTTCCCTCTATTGCCCTCTATCATTCTGTTTCCCTCTATCCCTCTGTTGCCCTCTATCATTCATTGAAAGACGCCAAAGCAAAAAGAGAACTAATTTCCAATATTAGGAAGAAACAATCATCATTTTTTGGCCATGTAATGAGAAGAGAAAAACGGGAATATATTGTAACAACTGGAAAAATTGAGGGACGAAGAGATAGAGGGAAGCAAAGAGAAAAAATACCAGACAGCTTAAGAGACTGGCTTGGCAGAAGGTCAGAAATGATAAATAACTGTCGAGATCGAAAGTTGTGGAGAGACATGATCACCTACGAC